>OX465101.1:30259596-30408971 GCA_949987565.1 Luidia sarsii
CCTCACTGCATGGGGCGGAGCGTGCGTGTCAAAATAAGGGGTGACGTCATCAACTACTGATGTGGATCCAACGACGCCATTAATGTACATGAGTTTATGCATTTCCCTTCTTGCAGTTCAGGGCAGCGCTCTTGATGCATTCTTGCATTCGACCCACTGGAAAGACACAGACGACCAACGCCTGGCAAAGGGTGTGACGTGGGTGTATGTGTACGGCCCAAATGCCCTCCCCTTTTCGTCGGCGGTCGCGGCTGCCACCCACTTCTCTCGGCCATCATTATCCATTCATTCATCCAATCAATCAGTCAGTCCCCAAATTAAGAATCCTTGCCAATAAAACCCCCAAATATAGGAATGACGGATCGAACCAGGGCAGAAAACAGATATGGAAGGCAGTGAGATTCGAGACAACGAAATAGACATCGCCTTCCTGCATATCGAAACGAACAACCCATTCTGCGTCTCCACCCAAGCTCGCTCCAGTATCGATGTCTGACATGGGTTTCAATTTGCATCTTCACCCATGTCTCCTCCGATTCTAGCTAGAGAAATGTATGATGACACCCGAAACCACACTCCCCTCTCCAACAGCTCAATCTAATGATGAAAGCGCCAATGAGGACATAGAAACGACAGAACTCACTGAGAGTATACTACATGCCTATCCCCGCCTATTGCACAACTACTAAAATCCGAAGACCAGTAAACCGATTTACCTACGACATACTGGGTCAAACTAAACAACAACACGTGCCGAATCAACAGTCACGCCAAGAGAAACTTAACTCTAGGCGCCGATTATTCCAAAAGTGGAAAAAGAGCCCAAAATGGCGAAAGCCAAACAAAGAGCTTTTCTAAGACTTCTTCTACAAGGACAAAAATCTAATCTAAACGTTTTATCCGTGTAAATGACATACAAAAGTCACTAAAACAAGAGAGAGATATTTTTGTATGCTAGTTCATTAAAAATTATCCCGTAGTGTAAATAAAATGGGGCTGAATGAAAATATTCTGTATATCTGTAATACGTATTGCAAAAGTAATACTCACGTAATGGTATATAACTACTGCAATCGGTTATCGTCATGGATTTTCTTTTGTATACAGCGTTTTTGTCAAAACCAAAGATCAAAACAAAACGATTTCAGAGCGATGTTAAAAAGGTTTTGAGACGTTTGTAGAATTATCACTTTCTCTAAACTTACCAAAGGTAAGAATGTCGCCACGAAATTATTTAGAGAACTTATGTAATTAACGGTCACGTCTAATGAAGTAAGACAATTATTTTAGAGTATGTTTTAATTTGTGATTTTTGAAGGTGCGTAGATTGTGATTAGAATCATCATGTCGAGGACGACATTTTCTCAAAAGTGGAAAATAATGTGACGGGAATGAAAAGTACGTTGAATTATACAATGCCCACCCCAAACAATCCCCATTTATTTTGTATAAAATAATCAAACCAAAGAAGCGCCCTCTATTTTGTGGTGTTTGAATTTGGCGCGCTTACCGACTCCGCGTAGTCATTCCATTTAATACCGAAGACTCACATGCATGAGCAGAGGCTTTTCTCCCACACATAAAACCGGGAGGCATATTTGCGTCACGATGTATGACACGTAACCACCGTGATTGAGCTATAAGTGCGCATGTGCAAAGCCGGGTTTTGCTTAGGCCTCCCCCAACCCAAACAACCCTAATCCTAACCCTAACCCTAACTCTAACAACCCTAATCCTAAACCTAACCCTAATCCTAATCCTAATCATAACTCTATTACTAACTCTAACCCAACCCGAACTCTAACTAACCGTAACCGATAACCATAACCATAATGCCCTAAGCCTTACCTACGCTGGTTTGCAAAACACGTTCTTGTATAGTCCCCACACAATTTACAGGGTACCAGCATAGCTCACCGACGGTGGTTGAGCGTCATGTGTCGGTCGTGTTATATATCTCAAAACCGGGTATGCCTGGAATGTGAGGGTGAGTCTAGCAGTTGGGTGGAGCGGGGGTGGAGGGCTCGCTTTTGTCGCCTACTTGTGTTTCCCTCTACACAAAGGACTCTGTGCTCTGTGGTCCCAGACTTTTTCCGTACTTGTAATAAGATTTGTGACCCGGCACAGCATAATGAGGAATAACCCTCACTTTTGAGATTTTGAGATTTTCTAATGATGTGAAAGAGTATACCATTAGCTTTCGAATGATATCAAATCTATTTCCGTATGAACTTTGTTGTAAATAGTACAAGGGGACTTCGCTCGTTCATTTGGTACGAGACACAATATAGCAGCACCAACTCCAAGAAAGCGGCCATTCAAAAAGGCAGGAACTTTACATTTTCATGAAAACAGTACACAAACACTCCCCCGAAATCCTCGTTTTAGAGACGGATTTCGGAAAAATCCTTTGGACATAATATCCTCCAATACATTAACTTTCCGAAATACAATTTGTTTTATTGATTTTTAATCGAATTGAGAAGATACTTTGACTTCAGGCGTTGTTTACTCGAAAAGTGTTTTTGGTGGGATATAACTCATGTCGCTGTGCCGGGTCACATTTGGTTTACTCTCACGAACTGTTTTATTCTTACTCCTAAATAAATAATCTGTGTTATCCTGAAATCTTGTTTAATTCTGTTATTTCGTGTTGTCAACTTGCCCAGTCACGCTACAGTATGACCGTTTCGTCTCCGCTCCATATACAGGTAACCATATTTTGCTTTAAATTTACCTCTATAACTCTCTATAAACATTTATTGTTTTGAGTCTTAACAATCCTACACTTCATTTCTCATCATATTTACCATTAGTCGGTAGCTGTGTCGTTTTGTGGAATTGTTAAGGGCAGGCTGAAAAGGGATTTAGTTCGCATTATTCATGTATAAACCATTATTTGATTGGTTAGTGATAGTGATAGTGAATGATGTTTTGTGTGATTCGATGGTTGGTTCTTTGACAATTACGAAATAAAACGTGTCTACAACGTTGTGACAGGCCGCCCCGCCGGGGGAATTATACCCTAAATAGCATAAATCTCCGCGGGGGGCATGAAATACATCTTCACGAGGGGTATGACGGGAATCGAGGCACATGTTTACCATGATGCATTGCGCAACGTGCAAGAAGCTATATGTTTGTGTGCAAAAGTACGCGAACGAACTCCAGGTTTTTGGCCCATAGCTACAGTTTTTGGGGTCATGCCAACGAAGAAGTGTGTTGTTGCTGCGTGCAGCAAAGCTACCAAGGATGGTCGGTGAGTCTTCACTTGTTTCAACCGATCACCAAACGTGAACAAAATCAGGGTAAGTTTGAAGTTTGCTCAATCGATAAGCATCCGGCCACGAGTAACGTTACTCGTCAGGCCAGCCTATGCTGGACATACGGCATATACGGGCTGAATCCGTAACGTTAACGGGACGGGCCTCCGAGACCGGTCTAGTTTTATAACTTTTAATTCTGTAAAATTATCATGAGTGATAAAGCTGAAGGTGGATTTCATCTCCTGGTGGATTATTCATACATGTTTTACCTCACAAAGTCCAGTATGGGTCTAGGCTTAATTGCCGCGATCCGCGTCGCGTGGATGCGCACGATCACTTATTGTGTCGTCTGAAGAACGTACGTACGTGGCACCCACTGTGCGTGTCTCACATACATATGACTTGTGTATACGACGTGACTATACAGAGCACACAGAGATTTACGCGGTGCTGCGACCTCAGTGTTGATTCGTCTGGTGCCCAGACGTCACATTTCGCGAGATCTTTTTTCCTATGCCTCTGTTTACGTCACGGAATTTGAACTACAACCGAAACAAGGGGGTCATTTTTGGGGTGTCAAATAAACACAAATTGTATATGCTTTCATTTCACACTTCAAATAATTTATATAAAACAGTGTATTTTTTGATTAAAATGGTATATTAGAGATTCAGGCTTAAGCCTGCCTTTAAGGATTTGCTGACATAGATTTGGAAGTAACGTTGAATACCCCTGATCATGGATTATGTTTTGGACCCTCGTCCTATTATGGGGAATAGTTTCTGAAAGAATAGAAGAAATGCTATCAGCATTTATTTACCCAGTTGTGTTTTACTATACAGAACCTGTATACGGAATTCTAGTATTATATAGATCTACACGCTGGATAACCGATGTAATAGTAGCCGATGCCCCGTGGATTTACGTGCTGTAGACACTCTTGATGTACATATAAATTGTTGTTAAGTGTACTTGTCCTGATTTATTTTGTTGTATAATTCAAGGGTCCATTACTGAAGACCCGCACTGTTTGGCTGTTTCAACTTTGCTCCATTGTAGACCTACAGACTCTCGACCATAGCTCTGCCGTGCGTCCCTCAGTCCCTTTACTCGACAGCTCGACTCGGTTGTCACATATTATATATTAAAAGACCTGATAGAAACTATTTATTGAGAAGAAATTTGTACTACCAAAATCTGCATTTTGCATTTCATTCCAGTAAAAAACCACCGTGCATACATGTATACATGCAATTATCTTAAAATGTATCATTATAGGGGGTCTGATGCCCCGATTCTGAGAGGACTCATCTTTGTCTGTTACGAAAGAGGTCTTTGTTAGGATCGCAACAGATAGGCTCGCTTTCGTATTTGTATACTGTGTTTACATATCAAAATCATACCGTATTTGAAAATGTAAATAATCCCACGTGGCATAACGGAATGCATGAAGGATATAAGTAGCGTTTAGATTGATTCAATATGGTGAAGATTTCACAGCATTTTATGTCAGGCTGAGGGAAACCCACAGTCGCTGAAAGGGAATGCCCCATACAACTACGGTTAGGCTAATACCACGTTCTGGTGAATGGAAAGATTGTAATCCAAGGTTTAAATTAATCGTGGGTTAGGGTGACTGATCCTTGAAAGAGCAAAACGAAAGCAACGATGAATGGTTGCATGTCATTGACTCGAGTTACTAAGTGAATGCATTATGTGCATTATGTCGTCCAGATCAACGATAACGAGACAAACGACCGTGAGTTTTGTACAAGCTTAAAAGGTTAATTGCTTTCCTGTAAAAGAAAAGCAAAACACAAGATATTCAAGAGCCAGAAGGCTCTCGTATACTCCAGCAGAAAACAAAACGAGACGTTGCTCCGTCACTGCTATTTATAGCTACAAAATGTATTCAAGTCTTGTAGCCCCGTTTATCAGCCTGGCGCGCACTTTTTCTGCGGTCATTTTGAAATATGTAAGAGGACCGACATATGACGCTCAACCACCGTCGTTGAGCTATGCCGGTACACCGTAAATTATGTGGGGACTATACAAGGACGTGTTTTGTAAACCAGCGTAAGTTAGGCTTAGGGCGTTACGGTTAGTGTTATGGTTACGGTTAGAGTTAGAGTTCGGGTTGGGTTAGCGTTACTGATAGAGTTAGGATTAGGATTAGTGTTAGGTTTAGGATTAGGGTTGTTAGGGTTAGGATTAGGATTAGGGTTAGGGTTGTTTCGTGCTTGTGCCTGTAGCTACCTGAGAAATGAATGAATTAATGAATGGGGCTTCAGCAAAACCTGGCTTCGCGCATGCGCACGTATAGCTTAGCCACGGTGGTTAAGTGTCATACGTCGTGACGCATATATGTCTCGTCATTTTACATGTCCAAGTAAAAGGTCACGTCCTGCCGAGGTCACTCTCGTTTCCTTATCGCTGGTTTACGCCACTTCCCATTGAGCTCAACCCTTCGTACTGCCAGCGTACTGCATGTTTGTTTTCGTCACGAATTCGTCGAGTTAAAACAAAGATAGTCGTAAAGGATATAATTGGTTGGGTGCACGTACCAATGAGAGTCGTCATTGTAGTTACTGTCGTTTCACAAACCCTATACACGATTGCTCTGGGGTTGTTTTTTTTTGTTTTGCTCTGGGGGCTGGCAAAGCGTGGACTAATAACCAAGGTTGTGCCTAGTTGATCTCGACGTAACGTAATGACTTTTGCTTTTGGGCATCAATGGAGTAGTTATTGCAGACTTTCACCGTACGCAGTCGCCCCGTGGTATTCCATGGTCGTACAGGGTTTGCGCAACAGCAAGCCTGGCTACAGTGGCTCGGGTTATCACCACACATAAAGTAATAGTAACCGTTGCCCCGATCGAAGAAAGCCTGCGGGCAATGGGCAAAAAACAACTTTCACCTTGCAGGCAAAGCTGAATTGCGTGTCGATAATTTAACTATGCATTCAAAGAACAATTAGAAGTTCAATCAATTATAATTAGTTCAATTATCCAAATTAATTGAATTCATTAATAATCATTCAATTAGGTTGAATCATCTAATTAACTGTCCCTTCTCTTTTTGCTCCAACAGCCGATTTCACGAAACATTAGTTTATGGCGTAACTCCACTTACGCCATATCTTATTGCGTAAGTTGCGCAATAACTTTAGGACGGATTTCACGAAAGTTACGCACTACCGGCACAACCTGGGGGCTTACGTCATAACTTGTGGCATAAGTTACGCTACGTCTTGCGGTGGCGTTAGTCGTTGCTACACGTCGTAAATGTGGCGTTCATGCTGTTAGCGCAACGTGAACATTGGACAGCCCTTCGCCGAGAGAGATTGTTTCGCGACAGAGCAAATCCTTTGGATTCTCTCGACGACAGCGGAATTAGAGGGCGTTATACATTTTCCCGGGAGGGAATATTTCATATTGTAGAAGATTTGAGAGAGAATTTGGAGCGTCAGACTCAGGTTATCAATGTAACGCGATGAAACACAACACACGTATAGGCTTACATGTATCTCTCTTTTTTTATATCGAATGCCTACCTTGCTTTTCTTTTGAACATCATAAAGCCGATGATCGTGATGATCCTTGCCAGACACGGAATGGGGCTTTCACCCTTTTTTATTTTACCGGTAGTGCGAACATTTGACCATGGTTTGACTTTCTTAGGCCACAATTTAAAGAAGCGGATATTAAAATAAACAAACAAAACCATGGGCCTGACTTTTCGTCCCAAGGACTTTCCTCAAAGCAGATTGAATGGGACAAAAACAGATAGACTGAAAAGGGGAATGATAAAGACACAGATAACAGATTCGCAGTTTAGTCATTTCATTCAGTTATCAGTGTGCAACATTTGTGTATTTATTACTTTAAAAACGAGAAATTATAGAGATATATTTTTTTCTGATTTACATGATATATACTTATTTACAGTACTATTTACATTATTTTTTTTTACAATAATTACAGTATTTGTTTCAGTAATTATTTACCGTAATTATGTACAGTAATTATTCACAGTAATTATTTGCAGTAATTATTTGCGATAATTATTTACAGTAATTATTTACAGCTAAAATTTAGTGGGCCTGACGTTTCGATCCTAGCAGGACCTTTCTCAAAGGCAGAGTGACAAGGACAAAACAGATACATGTACACGAAGGAAGGGGGGGAGAGTGAATAGGACACGGATGAGAAACAAAGGACAAAGAGTGAAGCTGGTAGGGAGAGATCAAAGGGAAGGGCAGGGGGTAGGGTAGGGATTAATGAGAGGAGGGGGAAAGATCAAAGAGAAGGGCAAGGAGTGGGGTAGGGATTAGTGACAATAGGGGGAAAGATCAAAGAGAGAAGTGTGAAGGACTGAACACAAAAGAAGGATTATCAGAAAGCTGCATGGTGTTAGTCATTACCCTCCTGGATGTTGAGACCATGTGGTTGAATAGTCCGAAGACGCTTCATCCACATTTTCTCACGGCTAAGACGGACAGCATTATTGCGGTGACCAAGTGATTCTATGCCCAGTACACTCATATCTGATATCGAATGTTCAGGGAGATTGAAGTGATACCCAACAGGGGTGTCCATTTTACCAGTTTTGATAGTAGACCTATGGCCTTGGATACGTTTTTTGAGGGTGTTTTTGGTCTCGCCAACATACTGAATATTACAAACTCTACAAGAGATGAGGTATATGATGTTTGAGGTGGTGCACGTGATAGAGCCATAGGTCGTGTGGGTAGTTCCAGAAGAATGTCCATTGAAAGAGTCTATTTCCTTGACATGTGTCTTGCAAACAATGCATTTCGAGGTACACTTAAATGTACCAAATTTGGTTGGAGGTGAAGAGTCCAAAGGGGGAACCTCTGCTCGGACAATTAAGTCACGCAGGTTACGGGGGCGCCTGAAAGCCAAAACAGGCGAATTAGGAATGGCTTCAGCGAGACGATCCGAAGTGTGGAGAATATGGTGGTTTTCCTTAGTTATCTTCCTGAGATGAGGAAGAGAGGGGTGGTAGGAAGTAACTAAGGGAACCTTGGGCTTGTCCTTGGGACCTGGTGGCTTTTGTTTTAGTGCCGAACTTCTGGGAATGGAATAGACTTTAGCAATGGAGTTCTTCACTTGGCGAGAACTATAGCCTCTAGCAACCAAGTTACTGGCCAATACACGTGTATGGCGGCGAAAGTCAGACTCATTGGAACATATACGCCTCAATCTGAGGGCCTGGCTGTAAGCTATACCAGTCTTACAGTGTCTAGGGTGACAACTGGAGGAATGGAGATATTGATGAGTGTCGGTGGGCTTAGAATACAAGTCAGTAGTGAGTGTATTGAGGTCTTTCCGGACGGTGACGTCCAGAAAGTGGGTCTGTTGAAGAGACTGCTCCCATGTGAATTTGATGGTCCTATGGAAGGAATTGATGTGGTCAAAGAAAGCATTCAGGCTGCTACCGTCCCTAGTCCAAATGAAGAACACGTCATCTATGTATCTCCACCAAATCCAGGGACGGCATGGAGCCTCACTGAGCATGCGTTCCTCAAGGTCACCCATGAAGAGGCATGCAAAGGAAGGAGCCATGCGCGTACCCATGGCAGTGCCATGCACTTGAAGATAGTGCTTGCCAAGAAAGGAGAAATTATTCTTGGCCAGCACTAACCTCATGAGGGTGGTTATGTCGGAGATGGGTGGAGAAGACTGTTTTCCTTTGGCCAGGGCCGAGGAGCAAGCCTGAATGCCTTCTTCCTGGGGGATGTTAGTGTACAGAGAGGAAACGTCAATAGTACCAATTATGGCAGTGGCAGGAATTTGATCCTTGACACTTTCCAACTTTCGCAGAAAATCGGGAGTGTCATGGACGTATGAGGGGATTTGGGGAACCAAGGGTTTGAGAAAAGAGTCAATGAAAAGAGATATGTGTTCCGTAGGTGAACCATTACCAGAGATGATGGGTCTGCCTGGGTTGTTGGCCTTGTGAATTTTCGGGAGAAGGTAGAATCTGGCAGTTCTACAATTGATTGGTGATAGAAATCTGTGAGCTTTTTTACTCAAATGATCACGTGATCGCATGTCATCCAAAACTTCTTGAATTTGCTCTGAAAAATTGCCAGTGGGGTTAGAGTCCAGACATTTGTAGTGCTGGGGATTGTTGAGTTGGCGATTGGCTTCATCAATATATTTTTGGCGATCCATGATTACTACGGCTGACCCTTTATCTGCTGGCTTGATAATGATGTCACCGCGGGAACGTAGAGTGTTGAGAGCAAGACGTTCTTCCCTAGGGAGATTGTCGTGGGGCTTACGGGTAAGATGAGAGGAGTTGGAAACTTGAGAACTGACTGCTTGCACATACGTTTCAAGGGCTGGAACACGGTTCTTGGGGGGGACCCAGGTGCTTTTTACACGGAAAGGTTCTTCTTTACGGGAGCCAGAATCGAAGAAGAACTCAGTCAGACGAAGTCTGCGGTAATACTCAGTGAGATCTTGACTGAGCATTACTTGGTCAACTTTGGGGGGAGTAGGACAAAAGTTCAAGCCCTTGGAAAGTAACGTATGCTCTGCGTCAGTTAGAGAAGAAGAGGAAAGGTTGACAACAGTGTTAGTGGGGGGTAAAGGTGTAGACTGGGGACTGCGTCTGAAGCGGTTGTGTCTGCGTTGTTTGGCAACAAGGCCACCAATCTTCTTGTTTCTCCTGTCGGTGAGAACAGAATTGAGGTTAGAGAGACCTTTCTCAATCTCATCACTGAGATCCTTGTACTGGCTTTCAGAACAGCTGGAGCGTAGTTTTGAGTCCAGATTAGCAATGTCCTGGTGGACAGCCTGAAGGGTGATTTCACATTGCTCAGAGAGGACCTTGATGAGCTGAATGGAAGCACTATAAAGAATTTGATTCCATTTTGTCTGTAGGTTGGGGGAGAGTTTTCCAATTTGGGGGGTGTGAGATATCTGTAAGCCAGTAGGGATCAGGCGAGAGACTGAGAAAAAGTTGTAGTTGTCTTGATGGAAAGTGTACCGAAGAGCCTTTTCTTGCAGTTTCCTAAGTTGAAAGAAACAGTTAGGGTTGTTCATGTTAGTAAGAGCAAAAAACAAGAGACAAACACAGAACGCAGACTTACATACCAACGGACGGACAGACTTACATACACACGTAGACAGGTCAGCAAGGAGGATCACCACGAGGGGATACAGCAACATAAGGAAATGACTTAAGGTGATATACAAAAATGTTGCAAACTGCTTACTGACTAAAATTACCAAAATGTAAATCTAAAATTAAGTGGGCCTGACGTTTCGATCCTAGCAGGACCTTTCTCAAAGGCAGAGTGACAAGGACAAAACAGATACATGTACACGAAGGAAAACTCTCCCCCAACCTACAGACAAAATGGAATCAAATTCTTTATAGTGCTTCCATTCAGCTCATCAAGGTCCTCTCTGAGCAATGTGAAATCACCCTTCAGGCTGTCCACCAGGACATTGCTAATCTGGACTCAAAACTACGCTCCAGCTGTTCTGAAAGCCAGTACAAGGATCTCAGTGATGAGATTGAGAAAGGTCTCTCTAACCTCAATTCTGTTCTCACCGACAGGAGAAACAAGAAGATTGGTGGCCTTGTTGCCAAACAACGCAGACACAACCGCTTCAGACGCAGTCCCCAGTCTACACCTTTACCCCCCACTAACACTGTTGTCAACCTTTCCTCTTCTTCTCTAACTGACGCAGAGCATACGTTACTTTCCAAGGGCTTGAACTTTTGTCCTACTCCCCCCAAAGTTGACCAAGTAATGCTCAGTCAAGATCTCACTGAGTATTACCGCAGACTTCGTCTGACTGAGTTCTTCTTCGATTCTGGCTCCCGTAAAGAAGAACCTTTCCGTGTAAAAAGCACCTGGGTCCCCCCAAGAACCGTGTTCCAGCCCTTGAAACGTATGTGCAAGCAGTCAGTTCTCAAGTTTCCAACTCCTCTCATCTTACCCGTAAGCCCCACGACAATCTCCCTAGGGAAGAACGTCTTGCTCTCAACACTCTACGTTCCCGCGGTGACATCATTATCAAGCCAGCAGATAAAGGGTCAGCCGTAGTAATCATGGATCGCCAAAAATATATTGATGAAGCCAATCGCCAACTCAACAATCCCCAGCACTACAAATGTCTGGACTCTAACCCCACTGGCAATTTTTCAGAGCAAATTCAAGAAGTTTTGGATGACATGCGATCACGTGATCATTTGAGTAAAAAAGCTCACAGATTTCTATCACCAATCAATTGTAGAACTGCCAGATTCTACCTTCTCCCGAAAATTCACAAGGCCAACAACCCAGGCAGACCCATCATCTCTGGTAATGGTTCACCTACGGAACACATATCTCTTTTCATTGACTCTTTTCTCAAACCCTTGGTTCCCCAAATCCCCTCATACGTCCATGACACTCCCGATTTTCTGCGAAAGTTGGAAAGTGTCAAGGATCAAATTCCTGCCACTGCCATAATTGGTACTATTGACGTTTCCTCTCTGTACACTAACATCCCCCAGGAAGAAGGCATTCAGGCTTGCTCCTCGGCCCTGGCCAAAGGAAAACAGTCTTCTCCACCCATCTCCGACATAACCACCCTCATGAGGTTAGTGCTGGCCAAGAATAATTTCTCCTTTCTTGGCAAGCACTATCTTCAAGTGCATGGCACTGCCATGGGTACGCGCATGGCTCCTTCCTTTGCATGCCTCTTCATGGGTGACCTTGAGGAACGCATGCTCAGTGAGGCTCCATGCCGTCCCTGGATTTGGTGGAGATACATAGATGACGTGTTCTTCATTTGGACTAGGGACGGTAGCAGCCTGAATGCTTTCTTTGACCACATCAATTCCTTCCATAGGACCATCAAATTCACATGGGAGCAGTCTCTTCAACAGACCCACTTTCTGGACGTCACCGTCCGGAAAGACCTCAATACACTCACTACTGACTTGTATTCTAAGCCCACCGACACTCATCAATATCTCCATTCCTCCAGTTGTCACCCTAGACACTGTAAGACTGGTATAGCTTACAGCCAGGCCCTCAGATTGAGGCGTATATGTTCCAATGAGTCTGACTTTCGCCGCCATACACGTGTATTGGCCAGTAACTTGGTTGCTAGAGGCTATAGTTCTCGCCAAGTGAAGAACTCCATTGCTAAAGTCTATTCCATTCCCAGAAGTTCGGCACTAAAACAAAAGCCACCAGGTCCCAAGGACAAGCCCAAGGTTCCCTTAGTTACTTCCTACCACCCCTCTCTTCCTCATCTCAGGAAGATAACTAAGGAAAACCACCATATTCTCCACACTTCGGATCGTCTCGCTGAAGCCATTCCTAATTCGCCTGTTTTGGCTTTCAGGCGCCCCCGTAACCTGCGTGACTTAATTGTCCGAGCAGAGGTTCCCCCTTTGGACTCTTCACCTCCAACCAAATTTGGTACATTTAAGTGTACCTCGAAATGCATTGTTTGCAAGACACATGTCAAGGAAATAGACTCTTTCAATGGACATTCTTCTGGAACTACCCACACGACCTATGGCTCTATCACGTGCACCACCTCAAACATCATATACCTCATCTCTTGTAGAGTTTGTAATATTCAGTATGTTGGCGAGACCAAAAACACCCTCAAAAAACGTATCCAAGGCCATAGGTCTACTATCAAAACTGGTAAAATGGACACCCCTGTTGGGTATCACTTCAATCTCCCTGATCATTCGATATCAGATATGAGTGTACTGGGCATAGAATCACTTGGTCACCGCAATAATGCTGTCCGTCTTAGCCGTGAGAAAATGTGGATGAAGCGTCTTCGGACTATTCAACCACATGGTCTCAACATCCAGGAGGGTAATGACTAACACCATGCAGCTTTCTGATAATCCTTCTTTTGTGTTCAGTCCTTCACACTTCTCTCTTTGATCTTTCCCCCTATTGTCACTAATCCCTACCCCACTCCTTGCCCTTCTCTTTGATCTTTCCCCCTCCTCTCATTAATCCCTACCCTACCCCCTGCCCTTCCCTTTGATCTCTCCCTACCAGCTTCACTCTTTGTCCTTTGTTTCTCATCCGTGTCCTATTCACTCTCCCCCCCTTCCTTCGTGTACATGTATCTGTTTTGTCCTTGTCACTCTGCCTTTGAGAAAGGTCCTGCTAGGATCGAAACGTCAGGCCCACTAAATTTTAGATTTACATTTTGGTAATTTTAGTCAGTAAGCAGTTTGCAACATTTTTGTATATCACCCTAATTATTTACAGCAATTATTTACTGTTATTTTTACAGTTGAATAAACAATTATAATACTAGTAATAGCCTTTGAGAAAGGTCCTGCTAGGATCGAAAAGTTAGACCCACTAAACTTTGAGTAATTATTTACACTATATTTATGCCCTTACCTATCTCACTTTTCGTGTGGGGTTTGTCATTTTCAAAAGATGATTTGGTCCCCTGAGGTGGCATCTCAGGGGACCAAATCATTCTCTGAAAATACATCCATTCAAGGTTCCATATTAATTGGTCTATTTTACATTTACAGAGGAGCAATCTAATTTCACCCTGTCATCGGGTATTAGCTGCACTGCGGTTTTATGCTACAGGCTCCTTCTTCTCGATGCAGGCAGACCTGCATAATGTATCAGTGTCATCCGTTTGCAGGATACTACACAGAGTTTGCTAGTTTAGGCTTCCGATCGTGAGAAATCGTCTACATGCTTCGGTGCAGCAACCGTAAGAAATGCAAAATGCCAGTTGCTATGGTTTTTTTTGCTCAGCACGTAGCTCAAGTCGCCGCACACGATGAGTTTTCATCCACGAGAGGCGAAAAACAAACAGGATAAAATTGGTCTCACGGCCTCTTGAGGCAGAAATCTCACCAAAAGTTCAGCGCACACGGTGAGCTACGTGCTGAGCTAACGGCCTCGAGATATTTTTTGCTCAGCAGATAGCTCTCGTGTGCGGCGGCCTTTAGCGCGACATTCCCGAGTCCTAGTCTGCCGCGCGTTCCCACGTGGAGATCTGCTGGGGATTCTCACCTTGCAAGCAAACATGTTTATCAGATGGAATACTAAAGAAAGATGAGATCATTTTATTTAGTAACTATAAGAAATGTATAAACTGTTTAAGGAATACAATTAACAATGAATAAATACATTTAGATGAATAAATTGAGGCAGGAAATGCAGGGTATCTGCTATTAATATATTTGATGGTCTGAGTTTATGGTCGATTTAGTCATGAGGAAGAAGGGTTATAGACATTCGTTATCTATAGGGGCTTCATTTACAACTTGTGTAGGCCTATAGTAAAGTAGAAATCGCCGGATGATTCCTAATGGTTACACGATGTTTCATTGGTAATTATAGTGGCTTAGTCCAACTCAAGGGCCTAAATCTGTAACTTGCATTTCCCTTTTGAGTGTTTGGATGGGCACATATGATGGAGGTGGTGCATCAGATAACGGAAGGGTTCGTAGGCCTACGTTGGTTAACTACCATAATCCAGATGTGGAATATCTTCGGCTACAGAGATGAAACGTTTATTAAGATGACTGGCCAGTGCATGGCAACGTCCTCCAACGGTTCTGGGAGGGAGATGATGTTCATCGTTCGGTACGGTCTTGGCCAGTTAATTTCTGAACTTGTCTGCGCCACTCTTTGGGATAAAGGTTTCTATAGACCTTAAATCTCCAAACGCTGCCTTCTTAGCAGGCCTGAGTTTAGCAGTTCTGTTGCGTAATAGACACCGCAAAGCCGATTTCCCACCAATAAAAGCCCTTTGTCTTCTTAGAATTCAGGTGTAAACCACGGCTTAATCTTCGGCTTAAGCAGATCAGTCAATGGCACCTGGCAACACTTGTTTTGACACTATGTTTTGACCTGCTCCTTGTTCGCAGCTTTGACGTCAGTCAGTTGGTGAACTTTTGGAAGTAGGATTACTTACGTCTTTGTCTTCACGATAAAAGTTCACACACACACTTATTGAAGTGGAACAACAATGAAAGATCGTGAGTTCAGCACGATGCCTAGTACTAACCTTTCGCCAGTAGAAACATTTGCCCATCCCCTCCGATCCCCACTCCCCTCCCCCTCCCCTGTCCCTCTCCCCCCCCTCTCCCCTCACCCTCTACACCGCTCCCCAAACCAAGGAGGTACTCGCCTAATACCTCCTTGCCCAAACCAGACAGCCTGCGTTGTACAGTACAGTACATGATTGTATTGGATTGTTTAGACAACGGCCCCCCAGATAGAAGCCTGTGTGGCGATTACATAATTCACAAGTTAAGTTCACGTGTGTGAGCCAACCACGGGCACCTCAACCAGCGTACATGTGTCGTATGTCCCTGTCCTGCATAACGTCCCGGTAACAACGACTAGCAAGCTACACAGCCAAGACTCAGCGCCGATGTGCAACTGTATACAATTACAGGTATTTCTCGATAACGCTACACGCGTGTAATTTGAAGCCGTAACGATAAAGACTTGGATCCAGTGAGCCTCCGTCCTGCCACACTATCCCGTGCTCTGGATCTGGACCTGGATGCGGTACAAGTGCAGGGTCAACTGGCACACAGCTAGCACCAGGTAGGGAGAGATATTTTGATTTCGTCAAAACTCTTTTGAACTCTTCATGAATTAAATGTGTGGCACGAATCGAACCCATCCCCCACGCACACACACTGCACTCCTGGCAGACAAGCTAAGGTATAGCATCGCTGATACAAATAATAGATTTTGCCTTCCTGAGTCACTCTCTATGATCTATCTCCTTCTTTCATTAGCCCTTAACCTTGAGTGGTTTTTCAGCCTTGTTTTGGGCGATTTGCTTACAAAAAAATAGACGGGATAGGGGACGGCTATATACTGGAGAGGTAAGGCAAAAGATTTCCGTTCTGGCGATACGAGGCTTATACAGAGGCCTATCGATCATCGACTGGCCGCAGGCGAAGAGGGTTGATTGGTGACGTGGGGGACTGCGAGTCTGAAAAAGGTCGCAAATAGCCTTGATAAGTACGTCTTCACAGAATTTTACTTCAAACGTAATGTTATGCATTCTAGCTTGTTCCTCTTGTTTTTAGTAAATAGGCCCACTTCTTGTTAAATTGCATTGCTCTAATAGGTCGTTTGTATTGACTGTATTGCGTATAATGTTCTATAGAGTTGTGTGCAGAGATAGATTGGGTTGGCCATGGAGGAAGGAAAATAGAACTTCCTCCATGGATTCGCGTTGTACAGATACCATTTATTATGATGGGCATGATTGTAATTAATGTAGCACAGCACATTTGCCACTTTGTACGGAGATCAGTGACGGCAACAGCAATGTTCTTTCCAGAAATGGCCCCTTAATTGTAAGTTGTAGTTTCCTTTCGAGAACCCCAACTTGATGACATCACGAATGTCCTTGCTGGGGTATTGAGTGTCTCTCGGCACATGGGGTGGCGTGTTATTCACACGAATGCTTTGGATATTTGATTTCTTGTCGTGCTCTTTCAGCAAGAGTCAGTTCATGCGGGCAGCCAAGGTTACAACCGATGGAGTCAATCATGCGCATATTGACACAAAAGGCGGTTACAAAGCATGGAGCTATTATAGGTCCATGTACAGAGCATGTATTGTACACAAGCAGTATGTACTTGTACATGTACATGTATACCGCAGGGTATTAGTACTACCAAGGAGGTATTAGGCTCGCCTAATACCTCCTTAGTACTACCGTAGACTGTAATAAATTAGTCTCCTACGAGAGCCGAAAGTGCAAACGGACCCACGCTAGCACTCAAAGGACGCTTACGCGAGCAACATACATGTATATAGTAACCGAACTGAGGAACGCTTGAGGGGGGATAGGGGCACTTTAAGTGGTATTCCAATGATTAATATATGCGATGTCAACATTTATGCGATGTCAATAACTTTCCCAGTGCACTGCCACGTCCGTCTCATCTGTGATCGGCCTCCGAGTGTTGCACAGCGTACGGCACCTATGCCGCACGCAGCGAGGCACACAGTGCAAGCCATCTTGATGCACATTATAGGCGTACAACACAGCAGATGAAACACGGGTGTGCAGCTCCTCGGTGCATGGCAACACGCTCTTCAACGTCAACATATGCTCCCCCTAGCTGTCTAAACAATTATTGACTATTGTCGGACAGTGCGGACCAAGCGCGCTCGCTGTGCGGCGCAGGGTACTACCTGACCAAAGTATTGGAGGTCTAGGGAGCATATTGACACCGAAGAGCGTGTGGACACCGAGGAGCTGCACACGCGGGCGATTACGGCCGATCCAACGGCGGCCGTCCAACCAGCATCCGTCGTCGCCCGTTCCAGCCACAGTGGACGTCGCAGCATTGGCAGCAAGACGCCCAATTATTTGCAAGCTGAAATGCGACTTGAAATATAATTTGCCAACAGAAAGAAGAAAATCACCAGTGCCTGAATATGTGCTGTAGGACCATTGCTACTTAGAGAAATTATTGTCGAGTGTCGACAAATGTTCAGCTCAATCTGTTCATTTTTCGGTGGTTCCAAAAATGAATAATGATTCCTTTGAGAAAGGTTCTGCTAGGATCGACCGCCAGACCCTCTTAAACAATATAGCTTTTTTTAAATATTGAGGTGTATACCCATGAAAACTGGGAGCGACCAGAATGTCGGCCTAATGCATAAGCTGTGTTTTTTGGCAACTTTTATTCTTTGTTGGGGGTAATTAATTTGCCAGTGGTGAGGTTGACACACACAAGCAAAGCCTGCAAAGTAGTTTACCCAAGCTCTTATGGCCATTATACTCAGATGATTGTTCATTGAACTATGTTGCAGTTCATCTCGACGCTTCTCGGCATTGCCCAATGTGCTCCAGCGGCCCAAAAGGTCAAAATTTGACCTCAGGGATCATTTTTTGCAGGATTGAATTTATGAACATGCAAAGATAGACTATTTTCATGTAAAGGGCAAGCACATTCGAAATTTGAATTTTTAATGTCAATCATATCCAGTTGTATTAAACCAATCACACGAAAAACTACCTCTTTTACGCTTGATTTCATGAACAAAACCCATCGAATTTCATCTAGAAAAGCGTCGTCTGCTACAAGAATGATACTTAATTATTCTAATCGAATAACATACGTATCTTCGCATGATATAGGTGGATTTTCCTCCCGGATTTTACTTCCTTTTGTAAAAGATCACGTCTCAAGTGTTGTGTAATATTTGTATATCGTGTATGGTTTACCTTTGACCCAGCTGCCCGAGATACTGTACATGGTATTACATCATAACACAAGAGGTCACTCAATGTTTTTTCAGCGGATAGACTAAGCAACAGAAAGTCGCTCAAGAATACAAAATCGCTAAAATTGGTCAGGTAAAAACAGTGTTATGTGATTTAATGTAGTATTCTGTATACGAATAATTTTTCACTCCCTCACCCCCCCCCCCCAAAAAAAACCTCGAAGATATGGCACCCCTGAAACACCGTAATCCTGATCCTGATCCTGATCCTGAGAGTGGCATTTCTGGCCGCGTTGTCGTGACGAACTCGTTATTAGGACGAGCCGCCTCACAGACACGCCATCCATCTTTATTATCCGCCTTGACCTGACCTAGATGGCCGCTGCATTTACAATGTATTATCGCGGCGAGCGCCATCTATTGGTGGCGCCCTGCATGCTCTATAATCATACCCCCCCCCCCAGTGTCATCGGATTACACCGATGTCATTGTGTGATATGGCGCACCGTAGCCCAGCGATATCCGGGGCTGAAGATCACGGGCACTTTTTTGAGATAGCATCTCCCTGCGCGGTTCCCAACGTCCTCGGAGATCTGTTTTGGCTCTCGATAAGAATACATGTACACGACAGAGCATATGGGGCAGGGGAAGGGTGATAGAAAATGCCGCTGCAAATGAAAGAATGGTTCTTCACAATAACCATCCATACGATACGTTGTGCGTCACGATGGTCTCTAGTCTAACGCCTTGCCTGATCCGACGGGGCACTGCACCCCACGCACGTGGCATTATAATGCGCTCATCAGATATGCGTTTACGGCGAATCGTATTCTTCACTCGCTCCGCGGTTCCGTGCCCACGTGTGGTTGTTTTTTAACCACACCAGTTGCCTGTCAGAGGCCTGTCAGTGTGTACGTCGTCCGATTGGATGGTTCTTCCCTATCACCTATACCTCCGCGCTGAGGGGAAGGGATCGACTGCGGGGGCTCTTTCCACGGACTAACAGACCACGTGACTGTGTGCATTGCTCACTCTATACATGAATCTCACCTCCCCCTCGTGATCTCTTCTCCCCCTCCCCCTTCTCGATGTTGCGGGCTGATTATTTTAGGTGTGGAAGTGATTTCTGGCCTAACAGTTGCCAATCCGTCGCCATCAGTAGCTCCATTCGGCAAGTGTCACCGAATCGCATCAGTCGAGTTTTGTTGGACGTTGTCTGTTTCTGTTGTTGCTGTTGTTGTTGTTGTTGTTGTTGCTGCTGCTGCTGCTGCTGCTGCTGCTGCTTTTGTTGTTGTTGTTGTTGTTGTTGTTGTTGTTGTTGTTGTTGTTGTTGTTGTTGTTGTTGTTGTTGTTGTTGTTGTTGTTGTTGTTGTTGTTGTTGTTGTTGTTGTTGTTGGTTGCTGTTGTTGTTGCTGCTGCTATTGTTGTTGTTGATGCTATCCTCGTTTGTTTCTCCAGCAGTCCATCAGGTAGCATGCATGGAGCCATCCGTCTATCATTAAAGGGCCCTGTTCTCTGTCTCCGGCTCCCCCTCCAGCCACCGGGGAATTGAAGTAACCTAGTCCCTCAGCAGCCAGTTTACAGGGATCTGTCCAGGTTTGCGCAATGTGCAATCCCTCCACGCCCCGACAATCCGCTGCATACCGTACAGGAAGAGCTTGCTTTCCCATTGACTGGCGCACTGCGGCCGACTGAGTACCCGGCTGCGATTCGCCGCGGCATCGGCAGCGTGAACGCCGGGGAAGCCCCTCGCCAGCCATGAACGTCACGACGGCAGTGGACGCCACCACAGATGCGGCGGCGGCGGTGGGAACCGACGGTCCGGCCGGCCCTTACCAGCACGTGGCCGGCCTCGTCTTCGACCTGACCGCCGTCTATCTGGGCCTGCTCACGGTCTTCGGCATCCTGAACAACGCACTGGTGCTGGTGCTGTACGCCCGCTACCGGTCCCTGCGCAACCCCATCAACTTGTTCCTGGTCAACATCAGCGTAGGCGACCTGAGCGTGTCGGTGTTCGGCAGCCCCTTCACCTTCGCCTCCAGCGTGGCCAGAGGATGGCTGTTCGGGGCAGTCGGCTGCTCGTGGTACGCCTTCATCGTCACAATATGCGGTGAGTAAGGGAAACGGTGAGCCAATGGGCCATCACCCGTGTCATTCAGTCCAGAGTTGAGACTATTCGTGGTGAGGGGGGGGGGCAGAAATTAGGGTATAGATGAAGTAAATGAAGTATATGGCCTATAGATTTGTATAGGCTTAGATGGAGTCTTCTATTACTCAAGGTATCGACGGTCTAGATCATTTAAACCTTGGTCATACCGACTATACCGTTGTCCTCGTATGATACAGCACTTTTTGGATAGATTCTAGGTAGTGCGTTTGTATTTGAGTATGCCCAGAGTGCCACAAGGGGGCAGAATATTCTAAGACAGGTCTGATGTATCCTTCATACACAATAGACCAGATGGTTATCCCATTGTAAGTTGCAGGGTGACACCTTGTAACTTGACACACTGTATATACTTGTTGAATTGGTGCATTGCGTGTATACATGTACATTGTTGTACATGCATGTATAATAATAAGTTTAACAGTTGGCGGGTCTTTTCTACCAAAATATATTGATATTGATTGACATTTGGATGGACTGAGGGAAAGCTCATTATCAATCGCCCATTCCCCTAGTAATGAGCCAATTCTCACTAAGAGTCAGGTCACGCCATTCTCTTGCGTTTCCTTGACAAGTTTTCACTTTGCGAATGAAGACCGAAGAGATAGTGAGGGGACGGTCAGGGCGGTGGAAAAAAAAACCCGCGGCTGGCCAGAGATGGAAAGTGTTAGAAAATGCCACCATACACGGTTGAACTTGCCACACCGCTGAGGTAAGATACAGCATTTGACCAGAGTATCCTGTGAAATGATACTCGTGTGCATTGTTTCGGCATGAGTCCGTTCGCACCGTGTACAGATTGCAATACGCGCAGAAATGTGTTGACGTACCGGGGTACACTGTCAACGTAGCCTCTGCATAACAAGAATAATGGAATAATGGGGATAACTGTGTTCCGGTTTTAAAGAGGTTCCGGTTAAAAAGGACAGTAGTCCCACGTCCACTGCATATCATAATAGTATTGACTATTGAGGTTTGGTTTTGGCGCATCCGACTGCATCCGATGCCTTAGGGGCACCGGTAGAAGAGGTTTACTTTATACAGTAGCCTTTAATCAGCGCTCTCTAATCAAATCGTTTTATCGTGCTCAGGGATGAGCCATCATTTGTTTTCCCTCCAGAGTCGGAGACAGAGAGAGATTATTTGGGGGCGGGGGGGGGGGGGGTGTGCGGAAGTAAGAGATGAACGCAGCTTCGGAAATGCTGAATTTCAATCCGGGAAAAGCGAAATATCTTTGGGACATTACTGAATGCATAATTTATGGTAGCCGGATAAGGAATAAGTCATTGAACAGAGAGGCGGACGGATAGTAGAGAAGAGATAGGGTGTGTAGCTAGCTTCGTGGCCCCGTTTTCTTTGTTACGGACCGGCGTAATGTTCGCGTTCATGTCCCATGCCGCGCTGGCAATAATGGGAGGGGGTTGCAGCTTCAGTCAACTCGTGTGCCCGGGCCGTTTGTACGTACAGACCGCCCTGATCGGCTTTTCCGCGAAGGTGTGCCTGCTTCTTCCATCGTCTTTTGACTCAGCCTAGAAGGAATTCCACCCTCTATTTTTTTTTTGGCAGCGGGACAATAACTTGATTAAAAATTCGCACAGCCATTGGCCCACACTGCTGTGTTTGCATTCTGTGTTCAGTTCAATTCTTGCGGCACCTAGTAATGGAATACTGGTGTTTATCAGTGTCATCTTAATTTGACACCTTTATTGGAGTTTATTCAACTCAATAAAATATATTTTTGTATAAATCAATCAAACAAATACATTAAAAGCAAAAATAATGTATATGTGACCCTCCATTGGGATGGTTTACTTAAAGAGAGTCATAAAAAAGGAGGTAAGGAACTGCAATTACACTCACGGTGACTCGGTTTCATTTCTCTGCCAATCCAATCTGAGGTCTGAGCCGGTTCTCTCGCGTACGTGTCTGACTAGAAATCCTTGTATACAGGGAGGGGTTCCCGCCACCAACGGCTCGCTCCTATTGGATCAGGCCGTCGGGCAATTTAAATAAGAAAAACATTATATAAACATACAAATAGTCCTACTTTGCATTAACTAAAAGGAACGTCCGTTCGAGTGAACGCGCTATACTGGGTTAAACCAAAATCTTACGGGGGGTAGTAAGACTTCAACTTGTGACACTTTCCCCTCTAATAAAAAAAAAGTCCTTCTTTTTTTCAAATACATTGTCTTCTTGTTGGCTAATTTACCACATTCTAATTGCATGAACATTCAATAATTAGCATACTAAATTAGATATTTACAAAAATCATTATTTTTATACAAAATTGAACTTCAAATTCGAACGTGGGTATGTTTGGGGTTTGCATCAAACTACTTTCAGAGATCGCATCATTAAACCGGGCCCTGGTTTCATAATGTCATTTGAAGGTAGAACTACCCTTAATCGATATGATACAAACATTTACCACGATTGCTTTAAGTTCCAATAGTATACAACCTTAATTTTCACATTAATTTGTTGTCTTAACTCATAAGGCACTCTCTATCCAACCATGTAAAATGGTGCCTCGCCAAAGTTATTTATACAATACAGTTCATTGCCAAAAAAAATCACAGGGATTACGTTCTTTTGCATATTCTAGAAATCGCATTTTAAGTACCGTTATAAACCATTACATCTCCGTCAAATCAAGCCGGCTGCAAATTCACCAAAATTGTTGCCTCAAAAAATATCTCACACTAATCTTTCTTCTTTTCTGGGCCATTTTAGTGCTTTTCCATTTTTCCCATAGCTTCCTTCCGGCCTTTAATCTATATTTATACACACATAAATCATCGATACAATTCCTGTTTATTCTGTGTTGTTTGGTTTGCCCGGAAAATCATATGACAGTCTTTCTGGAGGTCGACGAGTACGTCTAGGTCTCTGCATTGGTAATCCTGGTTCTCGTACAGTATCATCTAATATTGATGATTCTGAGGAAGAAACACGTGAGAAGACCTATTCTTGAATTTCGGGGGAGAGGTCATTGTCTGTTGACAAGTCTTCTACACAATCCACTTATCACGTTTTGAATCAGGATCATATTTTTTGTGTTTTTGATCAGCATTATAGGATAAGAAAGGTCCTCTATATTATAGATCATCAGACATTCCTAGTAACCTTATCGTTGAAAAGACTTAAAAGCCCTATACGACATTTGTAATAGTCAAAAGATTGCCACAGTTTGTGTGTTTAAACCATAAAAAAAGCAATACTGCGAATGTTTTAGCTCAAATGCTAATCTGAGAAATAGAAAAAGGCAAAAAAAATCACGGTTTTCGCACCGTTCTGTAGTGTAAGAAATGGTTCATTACTTGCGAGTAATAAACTATTTGTCGATGTTTGAGTGAAGATTGCTCGAGAAGTACAGCATTCCAGACCGTAAGATTTCAACATGAGGATTCTATCATGACCATCTACAAACTGTGGACATCGATGTTTGCCGATCTTCCCAATGTTGTATTGGGTAATATAATGGGACTCGATTTTCAGTGGGATCCCGCCTGTGTAGGAAAGATGGCGCTTCCTTCTGGACTTTCTGACAGTGAAATTCAACACAGATTTTACTTCTCGTGTGGTATTTCATTGCAAGCATGCAACGTGCCCATGACGTTATAAGCAACGGATAGACCATTCTTAATACTGCAAATTGTATGCGTCGAACTGAAAGCGAGACTATGGTAGCTAGATTTCCAAGATTATTGTTGCTCCCCGCTTCTTTTTGATCTTTTATTTACATATTCTGCAACAAAACCAAACGTTTTCTATAATATAGTAACAACGGTAATGTCCGTTGAAATCCTCGAGGATTTCTCAAAATTTCCCCGGGGGAATTCGGTCGGTCTGTTCACACTAAACCAAAGAAATTGCCGGGGAAAAGACTTTTCCCTGGGAATACTTATCCCTGCTAGTAAGTAGAGTAAACCCAGGCGTTTAAAATTTTCCCCAGGGGAAAGCAACTGTAATAATTATATACGTGTAGTGTGAACGTCGAGGGAGTATTTACTTACCCAACCTTTTTTGCGTCCATTTGAGACCTTCCCAAACGAGGTGCCCTTCGTTTACCCATGTCCTCGGGGATTGATTGTCTATGTGAAACGACCGTCCATATTCCCGGAAAATATTGTCCCTGGTGTAGCGGTCTGATCCGGGTCCCATGCTCAGATGAGACCGTTACCATTATATGGATAAAAACGTCATGCGCTGTGCGCATGGTAGTTGTCCATTTTGAAGGCCGTGCTGAGTCGATACAGTCATTGACAAAACAGCGCTTTCAGACACGTCCGTTGACCCGTAGTTATTTACCAACTCGCTCAGTACGGAGCCTAGTACCTAGGCCTAGAACTTGCAGTTTTACATTGGGGAAGAAGTGCTACAGTTGTTCCCCGTAATAAGGGTGTATCGATTGACTTTATACAATCAAAAGCAAACTGTGTTCGCTCGCGGAAAATCATAAACAACATTCAAATGAAGGGCGCCCTTTACGTGCTTGGTTCACTGACTCATCTGAGCACGCTGAGCAGCTGAGAACGTTGCTGTAACGTGCTGAGGTGAGCCAGTGAGATCGTTACACCGGGAATTACCAAAAATAATGGGTTCAGTATTAGTGGGGCAAAACGATCCCCGTGTGAAAAGGGCTTATAATTTTATGTACTCTGGTATTTAGGTAGACCAGATTAAAACCTCCTTTCGGAGGGGGGGGGGGGTGAAAATGATATGTCTGCTTTGCCTATGGCGTTTATGCAGCCGAACGAAGTCTACAATTATGGGCATCTCATGTAGTTGGTTTAGAATTTCATTGTTTGGAGAGGGAGAGCTGCAAGACAATGCAGAAGTTTAGAACTAGCTGCTTGGTTTGCAATTAGAGTCTTCCTTTAAAGGAGACCGTTTTTGAAAGGTTACTCCAACGACCTAGGACACTGATTAGTTTTTCTTTTAAAACCGCACAACGAGGTTGATCCAATGACATTTCCTTACTCTTCCACTTAAAGGGTAAATGGAGAGACAGATCTGGTCATCCATGAGCTCACCAACAGACCTTGATATTTATCAGAGTTTAGACTTGCAGATGAAACACGACTATGTACAGAGTGTAAACCTTTGTCTGAAGTAGCAAACACGGTGACATAATCTGTGCGAGGTGAGACAGCATATAAGCCTCAAGGTTTTGCTAGTGGCAGGTACGTAACGGGAAGCGTTTTGTCATTGCACGAAGGAGAGGTTGAATAGCTATTGAATAGAGAAGGCCAAATTGTAATACAATATTACAGAAACCCTGGTTTAGTACTTGGTTGTTCGTTGGGTACACGTTTTAAGTCTTGTTGTCTGTCGTACCATCGGTAATACATTATAAGCTGATGATTGATCGCCATATGTCATTAGATACTGCCTCGTTAGCGAAGGATTTGTCACTAAAATACATGGTACATGTACTCCTATTCCCAGAGAATTTGATGTACACGGGTGGTACGAACTTGGCCATTCCGTTAACGTATGACAGGGACGTTCTCCTGCAACTCCTTGAAGGGCGCCCTTTATTGTTGAGAGGCCAATAGTCGTCGTTGCTAGCGTTTGGATGCTGCGCCTTGGTTCTCCCTCTACGACCGCTTAATGGGTCTCTCTGCAATAAATATCACAGTCAAGCTCATTTTCTGCTGTCATCTAGGTATCTAATATGTACAAACCTATTGACAAGATTCATTTTCTTAGTGAAGTCGGTAATTGGTAATCTTGTTTACCTTTAATAAATATCTTAAGGTGATATACAAAAATGTTGCAAACTGCTTACTGACTAAAATTACCAAAATGTAAATCTTAAAATTGCTCCTCGGCCCTGGCCAAAGGAAAACAGTCTCCACCCATCTCCGACATAACCACCCTCATGAGGCTAGTGCTGGCCAAGAATAGTTTCTCCTTTCTTGGCAAGCACTATCTTCAAGTGCATGGCACTGCCATGGGCACGTTCATGGCTCCTTCCTTTGCATGCCTCTTCATGTGTGACCTTGAGGAACGCATGCTCAGTGAGGCTCCATGCCGTCCCTGGATTTGGTGGAGATACATAGATGACGTGTTCTTTCCTTTGGACTAGGGACGGTAGCAGCTTGAATGCTTTCTTTGACCACATCAATTCCTTCCATAGGACTATCAAATTCACATGGGAGCAGTCTCTTCAACAGACCCACTTTCTGGACGTCACCGTCCGGAAAGACCTCAATACACTAACTACTGACTTGTATTCTAAGCCCACCGACACTCATCAAGCCATTCCTCCAGTTGTCACCCCAGACACTGTAAGACTGGTATAGCTTATAGCCAGGCCCTCAGATTGAGGCGCATATGTTCCAATGAGTCTGACTTCCGCCGCCATACACGTGTATTGGCCAGTAACTTGGTTGCTAGAGGCTATAGTTCTTGCCAAGTGAAGAACTCCATTGCTAAAGTCTATTCCATTCCCAGAAGTTCGGCACTAAAACAAAAGCCACCAGGTCCCTAGGACAAGCCAAAGGTTCCCTTAGTTACTTCCTACCACCCTTCTCTTCCTCCTCTCAGGAAGATAACTAAGGAAAACCAACATATTCTCCACACTTCAGATCGTCTGGCTGATGCCATTCCTAATTCGCCTGTGTTGGCTTTCAGGCGCCCCCGTAACCTGCGTGACTTAATTGTCCGAGCAGAGGTTCCCCCTTTGGACTCTTCACCTCCAACCAAATTTGGTACATTTAAGTGTACCTCGAAATGCATTGTTTGCAAGACACATGTCATGGAAATAGACTCTTTCAATGGACATTCTTCTGGAACTACCCACACGACCTATGGCTCTATCACGTGCACTACCTCAAACATCATATACCTCATCTCTTTGTAGAGTTTGTAATATTCAGTATGTTGGCGAGACCAAAAACACCCTCAAAAAACGGATCTATGGCCATAGGTCTACTATCAAAACCGGTAAAATGGACACCCCTGTAGGGTATCACTTCAATCTCCCTGATCATTCGATATCAGATATGAGTGTACTGGGCATAGAATCACTTGGTCACCGTAGTAATGCTGTCCGTCTTAGCCGTGAGAAAA
Source organism: Luidia sarsii (assembly GCA_949987565.1). Taxonomy (NCBI): domain Eukaryota; kingdom Metazoa; phylum Echinodermata; class Asteroidea; order Paxillosida; family Luidiidae; genus Luidia; species Luidia sarsii. The sequence continues at coordinate 30,287,365 of OX465101.1, forward strand.
TGTGGATGAAGCGTCTTCGGACCATTCAACCACATGGTCTCAACATCCAGGAGGGTAATGAGATAATGACTAACACCATGCAGCTTTCTGATAATCCTTCTTTTGTGTTCAGTCCTTCACACTTCTCTCTTTGATCTTTCCGCCTCTTGTCACTAATCCTTACCCTACTCCTTGCCCTTCTCTTTGATCTTTCCCCTCCTCTCACTAATCCCTACCCTACCCCTTGCCCTTCCCTTTGATCTCTCCCTACCAGCTTCACTCTTTGTCCTTTGTTTCTCATCCGTGTCCTATTCACTCTCTCCCCCCTTCCGTCGTGTACATGTATCTATTTTGTCCTGCTAGGATCGAAACGTCAGGCCCACTAAATTTCGAGAGCAAATATACCCATTGAATTGGCGCTTGAACTTGGTAGAAACGAGGGACTGTCTTACAGCCGCATGTAAACCACTGCATCCCACCCATGGAGTAATGCTCTGATATAGAAAAAACTACGAATGTCCAATTGTGCCATGTACATGTAATTAGTTGGGTTTTTCTTGTTTTTTTTATGGGGGGTTCAAACGATACTTTCGGATTTTTGCTTTTCGGAGTGGGAAATTGTGGATGATGGTATCTGTCTAATGCCCCTTTTTTCTGTTTGTCATCTGGTTTTTTTCAAGTCTATGCGTGTTTGTTCTTGTGTACATGAGAGGCAACTGATATACTATACCTGGGGAATATTGCGACAGCACGGATTTGATTGCGTATAGTATACTTTCTATTTACAAAGCGCAGGTGGCTGCCGGTAACCTGATTGCCGGCACTGACTTGCCGTCCAAATAGAAGTCACTGCTGGCTTGTGAAATTAGAGTTACTGGTACAGATGTAGCGAGGGAGAGAGAGGAGAGAAGGGGGGGGACAAATACATTAGGAAGCAAGTGAGTTAGATGTCGCGGACCTGGTACTAGGTATGGACCCTGGGAGTTTGCAACAAGAACCGTCGATTTTGCCAAACTCATCGTAACTTACGATCAATCACAAGACAATGAGCGACGCACAGAAACCATACCGTGGTTGGATGTACGGTGTATCAACTAACGATGGGTTATCCATCGCAAGTTGAGTTGCGATGCATCGTAAGGCTTTGTGAAATCCAGCCCTGATCCGACTTATTACGGAGGTAGAGGATCCCGAGCAACATTCGCTTTCACCGAGTGTTTCCGCCTAGGCGAAGCGAACCTCGATAATCATAAATATTATTATTGTGATCTGAGTCAGTGGCAACGGATTTGGCCTTGTGTAATTGCAGCTTATATACATGTACCGACGCAATACGGGTAGGCCTATAGACCTAATCTGTATCATGCACTTTAGAGTGGTCACGGGACGAAATCGAATCCACCACTCGACCCGCGACCAGCTCCTCATATATGGGCAGGTGGTCGAGACACCTGCGCTATAAATCAGTAGCCGTGCGCTCGAATCCCACCCGAGCTGTGTGAGTCGTGTTTGTTTGTTTGTTTGTTTCTCGTGGCCAAAACCACGTGCTGATAGTTAGCCGTCGGAATGGCAAATGCTTTCTCATTGAATGGCATTCAAACTCGGTAAACACGGGTCGTGTGCCTCGTCTAGATGACGTCAAACTATGGACGTGTTTTGAATGAAGGCTTAGACTCGGGTTCAGGCTTCGTGCCCGTCTAACAAAGCCTGGAAATCCTGGGTTGTTTTTTTGTTTCCGAATTTGAAGGTTTGTTGGCTCATTAGATGCCTGTGATATCTTAACGAGTGAGATAAATATGACTTAAGCCTAAGCCCGAGCCTAAGCCGTCATTTCGAAAACGGCCTATGACGACGTATACGGGTGTCTGTGCCTTGTGTGTATATGTGATTTCGTGCCGACGGGCGTCAATCTGTGTTGACGTGTGCCTCGTCTATAGATTGGCGTGGTACTCGCGTCGTGTACATAATTATATACAGCAGGGTTCGAAAATAACAACACATCATATTTGCATTCTACCTAGAAATGGCGCCGTTAAAAAAAATCACTATCGGCAAAGTTGGAAACAAAAAGCAGCATCGGCTATTTTGTCTTCTAAATGTAGCTCAATCGTAGCTTGTGTGTGTGATAAAAAACACACACAGACATTACGCCTATATAATTATGTCTGAAGAACATGCAAAGCAAAGGAAAAAATCAAAGGGCTTATAAAACGCATCCTCTTCCCTGAAATCGATCGCGAAGATACCAATGCCCTATGACGTGTGACGAAGGAAGATCAATGGGACTGCAAATATACCAGCATGGAATAGAATCGCGCTGGTGCACAATGAATACAAATATTCAAGTCAAACAAATCGATGAAAAACTGACTGGGAACTTAAAAAAAAAATGAAACAAAAAAAGGTTTCTGACTGGCGCCTCACCCCCGCAAAGACTAGGCCTATTTGGGAGGCCACCTTTCAGGGGCCGGATCGGTCAGATGAGCATGCAGAGCGAAGATACGCAAAACCAGAGGTCTCGTGTGCAAATATCTTTCCAGTCTAAGCTTTCTTGGCCATTTTTTTTTCAACTTAAAACCATTTGTTCGTTTGAAAACATAAAACACCGATGGCATTACTGGGCTTCCGTATAGTAATAACTCCCGTCACGAAAAAAAACAACAACAACAAAGATGTGGGCATGCACGGCAGTCCGTATGTGCCACCGGGGACCGGGATGGAGTTCTCTGCCGTGTGTACACAGCACGGGATTATCCGCGACCCGTGCCCTGGCCGAGTCCATCAGCCCGGCGGCTCCAGGAATTCTGAATCCGCCGGCGGATGTGATCGGAATGACGGGCCCGCTGCGACGGGGTGAGCCCGGCCGGGCGCACCCGAGTGACAGGGCATGCGATAGGCTGCGACAAGGCTGAATGCGAAACACTGACCCGAATTCAGTTTCCATAGAGCAAGTATCATTTATAGGCTACCCCAGATTTTGACGAGCCTGATTACAGAAAACTGCAACTCCCTCAACTGTGACGATATAAATTGCTTCATCTTGACGGATGAAATGCGCCGAAAACTTGTGCCTGCAACTGTACACGAGCAAGGCAGACGACGACCTTTGAACTTTAAAGGTCTTCTACATGCAAATGAAATGCCAAATACGGCTTCAAGTTACTCACTATAGCCTATGGGATCTGCCAGAACTGGAGGCTGTAGCCTATACCGGTATATTATACTGCCGTGCGTTAATCCAATCCGCAGCCTTGTATTTGATTTGTATTTGGCAATGTGTGCTCAGCATAAAAGAATCAAGTGAACATTTTGGTATTTTATCGACGCTATACAACATTGGTAAAGCCCATAAGGTCAAACGATCGCCACAGTCTGTGTGTTAAACCAGTACCGGTAACCGGTAAGGTATTTGTCGATGTTTGACTGAAAATTTCTCGAAAGGTACAGCATCCCAGACCGTAAGATTTCATCATGATGATTCTATCATGATCATCTACAAACTGTGTAAATTAGACGGAAATCTGTGGACATCGATGTTTTCCGATCTTCCCAATGTTGAATTGGGTCTTCTTTAAGCATTCTGAGCTTGCCGCCTAGGCATAAATCTTCCGCTTCCCCCCCCCCACGTAATAAACCCATTTATATCTGGGTATTGGATTCTAATTCTCACGTGGCAGGGGTCGAGCAGATCGTGGCTCTGGCGGCCGTGTCCGTCCATCGGTGCTGCATCATCGTCCGTCCCATGACCGCCCAGAAGATGACCACTGGCTGGGCCCTGCTCTTCATCGGGCTGACGTGGACCTACTCGCTGGTCGTCTCCATCCCGCCTGTCGTCGGATGGAACTCCTTCGTGCTGGAGGGCATCGGAACAGGTTGGCAGACTCCCATTTTTCAACCAGATAATTACTGAGCAGGAGAGTGCACGTATTAAGAAGCCTCGGCGATTAACCAGCGTATGCTGGTGCACAGTGTCACTGTCTCATCATTACCCGGGGGTTAGTGAACCTGTGAACATACCGGCGGGGCCCGGGCCAGCCTTGCGGGACCATCGTGACGGGTTACTGTATGCTTGGGGGATTCGCCACGACCCGCCTCTGGTATTCCCCGAAAGGTATTGTTGCATTGCACCTGTCCTCTTCACGATATTGACTTGTATACTTGGGTTTTGGGATTGTAGTTTATTTTTTACTGTAAATAGTTTTTACCTTTGTTCATCACTTTCTTTTGTTGTATAGCGCTTTGAGGTTTTACGGAAGGCGCTATTATAAATATATATCATTATTATTATTATTATCATTATTATGCAGACGTATTGAAAACAATGGGGAATGCGCTGACGTACGTTAAATCAATGTTGTTTAAGTCTAAGACCGCAATGAAATACGCTGGTATATCGCGAAGTCGGGCGAGACCGTTAAGCGTTGGCTGCACGCGCTGTTACGTAATGCCCACAATTTTTCCGACGAATACCGTCGTATGGCTATCGCTTTGATACACGTTCACACACGTTACTTATTGGGTTTTTAGAAGTGGAAATACGTCGAGAAAATGTCTATCATAAACCAACGCATACGGCATTGCCTTATTTGATGTGTTCCGGATGATCATGCATGTATCTTACTGAACGTTTTTCCAACTTACAGCTTGCGTATAATGGGGTATTATTAGGGGAATATAGGCATATAAAATTGGGTCGATACTGCGTCGTCTATATTGAGACTTCGTCTTATTGTGTGGTTAGGATTTGAAATGTCGAGTTGCAGCCTTTTTATTGGCCACGACACGTGATCGTCGGCGATTTGCTCCCGTGCGCTAAGGTAGACTATCGTTTCACATAGCGTAAACCTCTATTTTAATTCATGCTACTTCGCTGCGCCCATAGGGCATACGCATGAAAAAACAGTTTCGGTTTTATACAACAACCTCATTAATGAAACAAAGAGAACAAGAAATTGTATCCAGGATGGATTAAATCATACAACATGGGGTGTGTAGGCCTGCATGCACAGAGATGCAGACAGTCTACAACAAGCTAAGTATTCGTTGGTATAAGTTTTCAATAAATTATCGAAACGTTCTATATAATTTACTAATATGCCTGCATTATGTAGACGTCCAACTCATACGCTATAGTATGAGCGCAACATTGATAAAGGTTCGGCCTCTGGCTTTGGTTTTATATCTTCGTTACGTTGTATAAAGGCTCATATAGTTTCACGGGTATCAAAGAAATAGCCTTTGAACAGTGAATACTTAGTGACTACTCAGAAGAACCGAGTCCCTCGCTTTTTTTCCAGAATCAAACAAACTGTAAAAAGAGATTGTAATATGGTTTCACCAAAAACAATACAAGCACTTGGACCCGCAGCCGTCACCATGAACCATCATCTGGTATTATATAGAGCAGAAAGCATTGGTGCGGTGTTATTGAACACCACTTTCAATTTCTACTGCATGTGGTCCGAATTCCAGAGTTCCTTTTTCATGTCACTCGTCGGCTGCATGCTTTGGCTCTGATTTCGGTCCGTCTTTCCGACAACATTTCTTTGAAGCCACCGGATTTGAGGATGCAGATCCCACTGACGTCTTCAATCGAAGACGTCTTAGTAGGAGGCTTGCGGTGACACCTTTGTACACCATCTCTTAACGGAAGGAGCTTAAAGGTCAACTGAAGTGCAAAAATTTGAAAATCCTGATTTGGCATTAAATATGTTCATTGGTACATTGTAATTCCAGATCAAACATAAATTTTGTGTTTCAGGCTTATAAGAAGCCTTTTTTAATTAATTAAAATTATGCCCGTAGTTATTGAGGGCGCTGTTCTTTACGTCACCGGATGAACGCAGAATTTGTTTCTCTCCCCGCGAAAGCCGTATGCACTTAGATAGTCGGAGAGGTTCCCTGACGCGTTCAGTAGATAATGCACGTTTTTTTAGCGTGGCACCAGTCTTTTTCTCGGCGAGAAAAACCTGACAACTTTGTTGGCCGAGACGTCTTTCGACAAGCTTTTTCTTCGGAATCAGATGATAACAAGTCGATTACAAGGATAGCAATTCTGGAAATAGTTTTCCTATGGCCACAGACGGGAACACGTTGCCAAACCATACACGTATGAGCCCGAATGGTCTCCGTGAAAACAAGCTTCGAAATGGACACTGCACTGCACGATTTGACGGGTCGGATTATTTCGGTCGTGTCAGCGTGATTTTTGACGTCAAAATGCGGCTTATTCTAGGATCGTCAGGGAATAAATGCATATTTATTCCACTGCTGCAATCTTCAACAACGAATCAGGCTGGCGTGTTAACGGGTTTGTCGATATTATTTTACTCCCGAAATCGGTTCTCTTGAAAAACGTGCACTGACTGTTGGTATACACGAACGTACAATACAATAGTTCCCCGACAAGAGTAATGGACCGAGTCTTCATCCGCTGACGTCATCAAGGACGTCCTCCACGGGGGCGTGGCTGCTCCCCCTTCCAAACTTAAATTTTAAACTCTTTCCCATAGTTTAAAATTCGGAAAAAAATGCATGGATGTATTTAACTGACACCATAGTATTATTTGAAATAATAAAAACGAATTCCAAAATGCATTGCAGTTGACCTTTAACAGAAGGAGTCCTGCTCTGAAAAGAGCCGGTTACTCAACGTCTCGGGTCAGTTTTCTGACGACAGGCAGACCCTTCTCTTAAGAGATTATAAAGGGATACAATGTACGGTCACCGCAAACCTCCTACTTGGTATCTCCACCATGCAAACCTTCAAATCTTATATAAGACGTCTCATTAGACGTGGATATCCCGTCGTAAGGTGTTAAGAAACGGTACCTCTTTGTTCTCAGCCTTCTTGATAAATGAAGCTGTCCCCAGGGAGTCGTCTCTTGTTCTGGCTAATTGTTGCAGTAGGCCTACGCATGTGCGTTTCGACGTGTACGCAGGCTTTCATAACTTCCCTATATAACCCCTACCCTCTCACCCCATCCCATTGAACCTAAGCACAAATTTAAAGGAACCATTCGCAGTAAAATGTTCACATCATATTTTATTTTATACATCCATTTATTGGTGTGCATTAGATGTAATTTTAAAAGAATCGCTGGTTACTGTGTAATTTGCCGTCCAAAATTGCCCCCTTTTTAAATTTCGCGGCAACTCCGAATGAGGGCGCTGTTCATGACGTAACTAAAGGCAGATAAATCCAGAAAGGCTCTCGATAGTGGGGTCCCGCACATGACGTCTAGGTACGAGACGGATTCGCACAAGCTCGGTACGGCCGCGCCACATTATTATGTGACGTAATAAAGTTGCTGTACAAACCAGCGTCCAAGCACGACAACTTGAAGTGGTCGCTATATATAGACAGGGCCGAAAACTCACTGGACCAGACCACTTTGATCTGGTAACCTCGACTTTGGCCGTCCAGATCTTCCGAAGTTTCTGTTTAACTGGAAGCATATGAAGGCTTACTCCATCCTTGTGAGTTTTGCTACATCCAGCAGCCACACACTTTGTCGGCATTGCCAAAAGGGGGATATTTCTCACCGACAACGTAAAGGAAACTAACTTCATGTGACGCGTGCGTAACTTCCGCTGTCCCCGCAGCGAGGCAAGTCTCTGCCTTGATTTACGTCATACCTCGCGCGAAGTTGTATGTTATTGAAGCTTCCCTTCGTGGGGTGGAGTCGTTAAAAAACAAATTTCCCCAATCTATTCCAGCAAATAAACACATCCATACCCATAATATTGTCCAAATCATCACACTTTATTGGATTTAAGAACAACAAACTAAATCGAAATTTCATTTCATGTTCCCTTTAAAGGCCCTTTACAACATTGGTAAATGTCAAAAGATTGCCACAGTTTGTGTGGTAAACCATTAAACACCCCCCAAAAAGCAATCCTGCGAAGGTTTTAGCTCAAATGGTGATCTGAGAAAGTAGAAAAAGGTAAAAAACCGTCACGGTTTTTGCACCATTCTGTAGTGTAAGAAATAGTTTGTCTATGTTTGAGTGAAGATTTCTAGGGAAGTACAGCATCCCAGACTGTAAGCTTTCAACATGAGGATTCTATCATGACCATCTACAAACTGTGTAAATTAAAGGGAAATCTGTGGACATCGATGTTTTCCTATCTTCCCAATGTTGTATTGGGCCTTTAAGGAAAGAGACGCACAGAGACGAAGCAATACCTGAACCACCTCAGGTGTCACGACGCCGGGTTGGAACAATTCGCCTCCCTGGCTGGAAACTCATCTAGCAGTCCAATCAAGTCCTGGCATGAAATAAATGACCATGCATCTTTGGACGTCACTCGCCCGTATAATTATTAGGCTCAATACCGTAGTTGCCAGCTGAGAAATGATTTGAGTTTCTGACCTGAATGGGGTCTAATTTGGACGACCGAGCGCCGTGCAGAATAGGCCCCGGGCACACCGCCAGCTTCCCGATGATTTGCGTCGGCGGAAAAGCCGACGGACGCTGCTTGCATTCGTCCACTACCCCCCCCCCCATCTCTCTCTCCCCTCCCCATTGTAGCCACAGGCTGCCCCGTGTTCGGCACAATGCGGAATATTCATCAACTGATGAGAGGGTATAACGAAGAACGTGAATCAGGCTCGTCCGATACCTCCATGACCACTGCGTGTTCGGCATGGGGCCCTCGAATTCATGCAAGCTGCATGCAGAGCGAAATAATCATCAGACGCGCGGCCTTCTTTATGGCTGCGATCCTTCATGGTGTAACAGTGACATAATTATAATCTCATGTGACATTTTTCTTTCATTCAGAATACATTTCAGACTCTTGGTGCTTGTTTGTTCCAAGGTCTTGGAATCTAAGGGGTTTTTTTCACGGCAGAAAGCGAGGCCGCGGCCTTCCTCGTAGAGCACAGGTATTGAACGACTATAGTTCCGGGGGTAAGACTACAGGCTAACATTCTTCCATTGATATTGGGAAGGCCGTTAGCGAAAGCTGCATACTGTGTCATTACAGTTTATCTATAAATCCAGTTGCAAGGCCATATAATTATGATCTTCTGGATTATCGTGAGAGGCAACGGACAACGTTTTTCATGCGTAAAAGAGGCCTTAGGTGAAGTGTAAAAAGCCGCCGGCCAAGTAGGTAGAGCACTAATAATTATGCAATCATGTTGCACATTAAGAACTTCATCAAGATGGTCCCGCAAGGCTGGCTGTTTCCCATGCATATCAATAATATATCTGTAGGCCTTTCATAGAAAATAAAGACTTCAAACAAATGAGGGGAAAAAATTACTGGGAACTTTGGAACAAATTATAAAAACGGCAATGAAAACTTGGACTGGCTATACCTGGCTATACCTGATGGGCTGGCTACAGCAGTTTGGGGTTCACTAATGGTTGAATGTTTCTAACTGGTGCCTCCACCCCGGCAAAAACGGTGATTATTCTGGGAAGGCCGCCATCTAAGGGCTGGATAGCTCAGATAGTATAGAGCGCCGGGACACAAAACCAGAGGTCTCGGGTTCAAGTCTGATTCCAGTCAAAGTTTTATTTGCCATTTTTCCGAAAATAATAAAAAATAATAATAATAATAACACACGTTGGATACCGTACTCACCTTTTAGCTGCACGCAGTACAGCCTTGGCCGTTTGGATGCTGCAAATTGATGCATCAGGCAAGCATCTAAAAGGAAAAGATCAAGAACAATTTCCTTCGCTTTCTGAAGCCGCGTCCATAAGCACGTTCTTTGAACCGGCGTTGGGGGGGAAAAATCCGGGGGAAATTGAGTTTGCACCGCCACTTAAGCAGTGATTGCAGTGTCCACGAATAAGGGCCTAAGACTTAGAGGGTTGGAGGGTGATGGAATATCACTATCAGGATAAAATTACCAAAGGCTTTCAAGGCGATCGTCCAAGTTGGCCAGCGTACATCGTTATCATTTTGAAGATAGGCCTAACCCTGAAAGCCTGGTCTGTTTTCGTGAAGTCGTTAGGGGCCGCGGGTGGCAGTTTTGAAAAAATTTATTGTCAGCACAATCTACTCTTTCCCCCTCTGGATTGAGTTCTAGGGCTGCGGTTTTGCTGTCCCCTTCCGTGGAATCGCTTATCGGCTGGGCTGTCGGCTACACCTTTAGTCTGGTTCTCAGGACACGCACCTTTTTAAAGCTGCAATCGTCTTGGCCTTGAGGTGATTTATACTCATGGCTTGCGTGTCATCTTATATTACGATTTATTTCATCTCATGATTTTGATAGTAACCATACGCACTTCAAAGTGCTTCGTAATCAAAATAAGACTACGCGGAAATGATTTCAATTCACTTCGTAATAAATAAAACCCTACATAAGTTATAATACAAAGTACAAAGTTCTTAAATACATTACCGGTACATTGGAGTGGTAATAAATATTAATATTGATTATCGTACATTTAACTGACATTGTATACATAAAAGGAAAAAGAAAAAAGAAAAAGAAAGTACCGGTACATTATAACATCACCATTAATAATTACAATCACATATTTATATATTAAAGGAAATACTCTGTACGATGCAATATCACCATTAATAATCACAGAAATAAAATCAGACTATAATCACTGTGTTTTATTATGGTTATCTATCATCCGATGAAAGGGCTGAATGTGAATGTGTAGTTAAACCGGGTGAAATCTGGAATTGCACATTCATTGCCAAATCCAGTTCATTGCACTATTGACTGTTTGACCCGTGTCCCGGTTTGTTGCCGTTGTCGCAACTCGCAGGCACAGGGCATACACAGTCAAACAAACAACTGTAGCCAACATTTAGACCAACGTCAGCCAGAATGCTGTCCACTGCTAACAATATTGGTCGACAAAACCCCAGACTGACGGAACGTGTCGGACAAAATTAGCCCCAAAATCTCCACTTTTCTGCTCATCGAATCACTGCAGCAATGGAAATGTACAAGTGCGTACAATATGATAATGTAGTCTTTTTTGCTCATTTCCACTCCCGTTCGGCACCAACTGAGAATAAAAAATACCCACTACAAGTCACCTGACGGCATGTAAACAGTGGTCGCGCAATCGGTCTATCGTGGATAAAGGCATTCGGGACATCGACGCATTTTGAGTATATACGTAACGCATTCTTGATTGGCTGGCGTGCACGACACACCGCATCCTTACTGAAGGCCGCGGCACAGGGTTGTAGCGGATTGTTTTGCACAAAACCACGGTCCACAGTGGTTCGTTTTGAAGCCTTGTTTTAACCGGAACAAAATAGCTCTTAGACGAACCAAGTTCTTGACGGAGGAATTTGGCTCGCATTGGAGGCCCGGCATTATGAATTATGCGGGTGACTGCAGTGGGTTGGTTTTCTTATTATGAGCAAATGAATTATTCGTGTGTCGAATTCGCCCGTCGGTCCCAGTGCCTCTCTGCGACTGTAACTTTGCCTGAGATTCGACGGGTAAAGTCAAATCTGCATGCGATACTTTAATTCATGCCCCTAATCCTCCCATGGGGAGGAGGGGAGGTGGGCATATTCCGCCTCCGGTCGCTTTGATGTGCGTTTGTACCACAGTACGTTATAGCCTATACCCTTCGGCGCAGCAATGGATTCCAGGCCAGTATACTGGTACGTAGCCTATCCTTGCCAAGGCACCGAACGCTGAGCTGCAATGGAACTATACCAAGGCATCATGCACAGTGTTATGCGTCACATGTCTGTGCCATGCCTTCGTACATCCATCGAACGTAACGTAAATAAAGGGGGAAATGATTGTGTTCGCGACAACCCGATTTAGAGCCTTCATTCCCCGGGCGTCGTGGCTATACCCGTTACCCAGGTATGCTGTTTGATTACCGGTGTACGGCCACTGGATGTCGCCCAATCGCCCCTGCGCATTGACAGACACGCGTAATGAGTAATAGAACTATTCTAATAGCCTAACGACCGTTCCTGCAATCCCTCCCCATCCCCCACGACAGCTCCGTGGTTTTAGTTCGTTGTACCGCCTCCCGGCCCTCTGCCCCACCCCTATCGCTTCCACCGACAATTCAGCTAACCGGTGGCTTTTCTCTTCTCTTCCACAGCCTGCTCGGTTGACTGGACGTCAACTGACTTCGGCGATTCGTCTTACATCATCTTCATCTTCATCATGGTCCTGGCCATTCCGCTGTTCCTGATAATCTTCTCATACAGCCTCCTTCTCTACGCTGTCAAAAAGGTACGCCGGTGTCGTCACTGCACGAATCCTCCCCCCCCCTCAATAATCGTATTTGAATTTTGGTCATAAGGCATTACCCTTTAAAGCCCCTGCACAACATTAGTCGAGGTCAAAGAATAGCATCCATACTTTGTCTGATCCAACATATTCATGAAATACAACTCCTGTGAAAATTTCAGCTCAATCAGCCAACCGAGTCTCGAGAAAATCGTGAAAACCGCTTATTTGTTTCGCGAAAATGCAGCATTCAACGCCGTACTCTTCCGAAAAATAGTTTAGATCTCGGTGAGACGTAAACGATTTCTTTTACTCCTTTCTCACAAAATACAACATTTTAGGCAGAAATATTTCAGTGCGAGGTTTCTACTATAACCATCTTTGAACTGTATAAGTTTCATGTAAATCTGTGAACATTTCTGTTTTTCGATCTTACCAATGTTGTGTAGGGGCTTTTAAGCAGTTTGCAGCGTCTTTGTATGTACCGTCCAGATTTCGCTCGACCCGGACTACCGCTTGCGCCGACTCGGGCTTGTGCCTCATTCAGCAAAACAGATTTCCATTTTGACTTGTTCCAGTCCCCCCCCCGTCCACGATTACAGAATGTCCCCCCTTCCCTATTTAAAGAAATGATGTTACCACTAATAATGTCATAACCAGCACCTGATGCGTCACTATCCGATAATGCATCAGCGCTTGACCGATACTGCACCACCACCAACCGATAATGTACCGGTAACCCAAATTGACCCATTTGTAATCAATTATTAACCAACAATGTACTACCTCCCTGCAGACAATGTAATTGACGCATTTGTTCATTGCTAGAAAATTGACTACAATGGGTCAATTTTCTGTCACATTATCGATCAGGAATCGGTCAAGTGGTTATTCATCATCGATTAGTGATACATTTGGCATTGGCTATTTCATCATCAGATGTAACAAGTCATTTGAAGCAAGAGGGAACACCCTAGATCGCCCGATACGGTAGTTGAATGTCCTTGGTTCCTTAAAAAAAGTTGTCGATGAAATCGACACCACACTGTAAAAAAAAATGGTAAAAAAACTTAATTTTTCAGTCTGTAAAAATACATTTTCCTGCTTTATTTTTGATATATGGTTTTTTCCATGTAAAAATTCTGTAATTTGACTTCACAAGACATTTTTGCAGTTAATTGACGTGTTTGTCTGTGAATAAACGGAATCGGGACTAAATTTTCAAGACTGTCTGAAAGTTGAATGGCCGCAGCTGTGATTACACAGACGATACTGTACTTACTGTACTTTCATATCTGGTTTTGTTTTGACATATTTGCCACGGCTCATTTCTTTTCCTGAAAATACTTTTTTTGGAAAAGATATAATGTATTCTAATGTACGAAGTATTTTCTTAATTTCAAACGAAAAAAAGAAATCTGCATTTTCTTTTTTAACAGTTAAAAGGTTGAATGTGTTTGTAAAGGCTAACGGCCAAGATGAAGCATTGTCTGGTTTCAGACCATTGGAAAGTAAACGTTATCCTGTGCTATTAATAAGTAATAGGATAATTTTGAACGTGCAGTACACCAGACTATACTATTACTAAGCGTGGTGTTCGAAGCCTTGTCCAAAATGTTCAGTGAGGAGGATCCTGCTTTCGCTCAGTTTGCTTATAAATATTGAATCAAAATTCCTTTTTTCCACATTGTTTGTAAGCTTATCCATTTTCTGTATTTCGGTTGAGTGTCACCTTTTGAGCTCACTTAGGGGAAAAGCAATTCGTCATGCTGCCTTCGTGTGGACGTGACCCAAGTTCGTGTAGTTGAGGGCCTAACGACGTACGTTATAACTAGTTGATATTAGTACAGTACTTAAATAAGTTGTACACTACTTATTCCTCCATGGTTATACTTTACTAGTACAGTACAACTACAATTAAAGTACTAGTAATTTTGAGTTGTGTAGTTAGAGGGCTACATACATGTACATGTACATGTAGTAGGCTGATCTACATGTACATTATGTGTAGGCCTATTGCAGAACTGTATGGTAAACGTTGCCAAGCTTTGTTCTTGCAATACCAATAATACTTAATAGTGCATCAGTTATGTGACATGCTTTACAAAGTTGATGTACTGTACCGTACATGTACTGTACATTACATCATACATCAAGTTCATGTGTGATTGTTCTGGGCTAATATAGGACTAGGCCAGGGTCTGCGATGAGATGTACGCTTCTATAGTTCTACTTCAGTACTTGCACTGTTTTATACCACTACTAGTACTACTACTACTAGTCACTACTAGTTTACTACACTAGCCACTAATGTACTACTACTACTACTACTACATGTAGTAGTACTATTTACATGTAGTAGTAGTGGTACTAGTAGCATGTAGCTAAAAGTATCCTACCTCAATGACAATGGTGTTTGTACTGAGTGGTATAGTGGTAGGGGCTGCATACACCTGCATATGATTTTATAAATCCTGGGGCTCAAATCTAGGGTGACTGGGCCTAATATTAATAACAATATGTCCCAATTGAGCAACCCTCTGATTTGCCACATCTGTAAAAGAGAGAGTACCTGTGTAAAAGCTTATACAAAGCACTATCAAATTCATAGGTATGAACACAATGTGCATTTCCCATGCTGTGTTTCAGGTTGTTTGAAAAAGTGTTTGACCTACAAGGCCTAGTCTCACACATTTCAAGAAAACATGCTGGACAGACAGGTAGACATGAATGTAGCAAAGAGGATAATGAACAGCCTTCAAGATACCAAAGGGCTGGTGTTGCTGTCAAGTGTGTTTTACCTTTTTGTAAGCAACTATGTCCTGACCTTAAAGAGCTTGTAGTTCACCTTCGAAACCACATTAAAGATGGCTTGTCTGTTCCTTGCCCATTTGCAAAATGTACAAAAGAATTTGACAACAAGCAATCATGCTCTTCGCACTTGTCAAGATACCACAGGGACTGTTCAGTTGATTCAGTCGGGTGCTCGGCAGAAGGGCGTCAGTGCGTTGAGACGCTAAAATCACTTGATGCCCTTCTGCTGGGAACAAACTCCGTCTGGTCCGTTTTATGGCTTTTTACAATGAGTTTCTACATCACCATGACGTAATTATGTGAACATGGAATGTGGATAGGATTGAAGCACGTCCAAAATAAAAGAAAAAAATAGATTCGAAGGTGTCCCTGGTGAGAATAGCAGAAGAAGGAAAAACTTACTGGGAAATGTTGAACAAATTGAAAAGATTGACCCCCCAAAAAATTCGGAAATCCCTTTTTTTTGTCTGATTGTACTGTGCAGATTGCGGGCAGCGATGCAGCGCGGACGTCGCAGCACAAGGCAGACAAGCGGGTGACCGTGCTCGTGGTGATCATGATAACCTTCTTCCTGCTGGCCTGGACACCTTACTCGTGCTTCTCGCTCTACCTCAGCATCGGGCGGAACCACAGTATCTCGCCCGTGGTGTCCGCCCTGCCCGCCATGTTCGCCAAGTCCTGCACAATCTACAACCCCATCATCTACTTCCTGATGAACCAACAGGTGGGGGGGGGGGGGCAACGGTTCCGAGGATGGGGGTGTGTGGGTTGGGGGAGCCGGCTGGCTGCGAACTGTCGGCTACGGCTTGCTCGCTATATAACGGCGGTTTCGGGCTTGGGTTCGACGGGTATCGGGTAATACGGGGAACCGGGGAACCGAATCTTTGAACGGGTACCCGGGTACCCTCAATGCAATGAGACACATGCCGAGATATCGAGAATAACGACGTTACCCATTATACCGGCAGTTCGGGATAAGACCGAGGGAGAGAAAAGAAATGGGTCAACGGGTCCTGTGAGTTTGAGTCATATACCGACAAAAGCGTTCGCGAAACCCGAATACCCGAAAGCCAGGCTTTAATGCATGAGTCGGACTGATTGAATTTGGCGGGGTAGATAGAGGGCGCCTTCCTGGCTCCTAATTAAAATGCCCGATATAGAGAAAATCATTTGAGACTACTCGACCTTATAGACTGGCCACCGTCGCCGACGTGGGAGTTTTTCATCTCCTAGAAAAATGTCAATTTTCTCTAACCTATTGCCTCGCCATGCAGCAGCTGTCACTTCGTTTCAGGTCGATAGGAGATGGTACGTACGCAGGCGCACAACGGTCTGTACCTCTTATTTGGAGGTTGATCATGTAAGATCGTTGACCCCGTGCCCTTATCAGAAACAGGTGAAGTCGAAGAAACAAGAAGGGTTTTTTGGTTGTGGAGGCCGGGGGGCATAGTCGGCAGACAGTGCTGCAGTATCGATTCCCCTCACCTACTCTCTAAATGCGAAAGACTGAATAATTCATTCGCTCAAGGAGTGAAAATCGCTCAAAAAAGCCCAAAACCGCTCAAAAGGAGAGTGAAACACCCCTGTAGATGTGAAAACCGCTCAGAGTGGATTGAAATCCCACTCTTGTGAGGACCCATAGGCCTATGGAGGACACTGAACTCGAAAAAGAGTTGCAAAGTTCCCCATTAGCTCCTATTATAGAGCAGTGCTGTTAGCGGTTGCAGTGGCTTTCACTCTTTTTGAGCGGTTCTGGCTATTTTTAGGCAATTTCACCCTTTTCTCGAGTGGATTATTCACTAGTCTATTTTGCATTTATAGAGAGTACCTGTATGCTCCACGGGGAACGACCGTGAGGATTAGGTGAATAGGCTACGAACCAGCGCCCCAAGTGTCAACTGTGCATTCGTGAAATGGATTGCCGCCAAAGCAATTCAGACCACCTTAGCTTACGGGGGCCAATCCGCTGGTTCACTGCGTCTCAAAGCAAAGGAAACCAAATGCGTACGCCTCATTATATCATACATGTACGAGAAACAATGCAGCAAATGGTTGAATGCTATAGGCTGCTGACCCCTGCATCCCCATCCGCACTTGTCCGCACTTGTGTGCAGTGCGGTAGACGTATACCCGCAATACACGGCCTGAAAGTCTGAACTTCTGAAGACATGAGTGAGACTCATGACTGACCATGTTCAGGGAACAGCTTGGTCAGGTCAGGTTATACTGCAGGGGGACGGAAAGGGTGGTTCGGTAAGAAACCACATGTGGCACGCCCACATGCCCGCCACCGAGACGTTCGCTGACAATGAGCAGCAGCGGGGCTAACAACAATGAGCTGAGAATTAAAACCGTAATTGCCATGCCAATTAAGACCGATGTGGCTTGGGAGAAGTCTTACCTTTTCTTGTTTGTGAAATTGAATCCCGAGCTCGTCTTCAAAGACGAAGAAACGACCGCGCGGTTTATTTCCGGTGCTCGCCGAGCCTGATTTCTTGCCGTGGTGTGACGTTGCTACAATGCGGCGGAGCTACGGTAAATCATTTGGGAGACCTAATGATTATGTATTGGATCAGTGGCCCAATACTGCCGTTAAACTCCCGCACATTCACGGAGCCGCTCAGTGCGTTTCGCCGACAGGGAGCGGAAACTAAATTTTGTGATCAGACACGTTGGTCGATTTCACCAAACTCATCGTAACTTACGATGAATCGCAAGACCATGGGAGATGCACAGAAACCGTATGACCTATGAAAACTGACGACGGGCTATCCATCGTGAGTTGAGTTACGATGCATCTTAAGGAGGAATGAAACCCAGAGCAAAATGTTGGCTTATCTGATTGGGTGTTAAAAACAACCTACAATTACCTATGTGCTACTGGTCGAATTCGCGTTCCCGCAAAACGCCATCTTTTCGAATGGCCCGCCAGTCACTGCGGGGGTTATGACATCACAACGGAAAACTCCCGCATGGGCCCGGACGGATGTACCACTACTACATGTATATACTGCGTGCAGTTATACATTCGCAAGCTGAACGATGGTGTACTGCCAGGCTTTTGGGTGTCAAACAGGTCTCTTGTTCTTGTTGGGAACTGCATGCATGGAAAGATTTCCCCAGCTTGGCAGTACACCATCGTTCAGCTTGCGAGTGTATAACTGCATGCAGTATATACATGACTGTAGTAGGGGTACATCCGTCCGGGCCCATGCGGGAGTTTTCCGTTGAGATGTCGTACCCCCCGCAGTGACTGGCGGGCCATTCGGAAAGATGGTGGTTTGCGGGAACGCGAATTCGACCACAGAATTCCATGATTTTTCCCTCTTTATGAAACTTGCACGGTACGTGAGTAGCACATGGGTAATTGTAGATTGTTTTTAACACCCGATCAGATAAGCCAACATTTTTCTTTGGGTTTTTTATTCCCCTTTAAGGTTTTGTGAAATCCAGCCATGGGAGCTTTCGACCCATGGGCGTCTGTGCTGCACGGTGCCACTCTCTCGAAGGCACCGTGCCGCGTGTGTGAGTGACGTATTTTCGGCTCAGCTGACAATTACAGCCCTTGATCGGTCACTGATGAACACACGTTCATATGACTAGCATACAAACGATGTTGCATAACGCGTGTTACAATTGAAATTACTGACTAAAATTACCAAAGTGCAAATATCAAACATTAGCATTGACCGACGTTCCGATCCTAGCAGTAGCAGAGCCTTTCTCAAAGGCAGAGTCTGCCTTTGAAAGCACATGTCCAATTATTGCTGTACGGTATTTCATTTTTGATAAGAAATAGAAAGTATAGAAACCGATAACACTCAGGTAATTCCTGCGACCATTTTCCGTCCAATTTATCAGTCCCTAATTCGATATGCGAGCTGTCAGATGGACAGAATGGGTACAGCACAGAAGATTAAAATAATGCACTCGTTAATACCGGTACCCGACCATCTCACACACTCCGAGCGCCATAACACCGATGGGTTGTCTCGGGACAAACTACTAAGTGAATATCATTCTAATGGATAGAATAATGGGGCCCCAGCACCGAACCCATCTATCCCTGAATGTGTGCAGGTCGCTCCGTGCACCGTGCAATGGCTGCCATCGTTAGGGGTAGATAGAGTAAACGCTCGTGTCTGTCGTTCTCGTTTGTGTCGCTTAGTTCAAGAATGCCCTGGTCGATATGCTGTGCTGCGGGCGCAACCCTTTCCAGCGTAGCGAGAGCGACGGCCAGGACCAGGAAGATCCGCCGCACGGGCCCGCTGCCAACGAGCTAGCGGCCGGCCCCAGGAGCCCCCGCCAGCGGGGGCCCGCCCAGCCCTGCAGCTCGGGCAGCCACGTTACGCAGGTGTCAGAGTACCCCCTGTCGCTGGGCCCCGTCAAGATTGCGGACTGGGGGGCCGCAGCGGCGGCCTCCCCCAAAAGCAAGGCCCGGAGCCGGGAGGGGGCGGGTCCCGCTGCCGAGGGCGCCGCCGCCGTCACCCACACCATGGTGGAGGCGTTCAAGGAGGAGGACTGCGAGCCGTCCAACGAGGCCGGGGAGAGCAGCCGGCCCCAACCGATCAAAAAGGCGGCCAAGGTGGCCATGAAACGCGGGAAGGTCTGCCCAGCAGTGCCGGACGTGTGATCGGTGCGGAGGGGGGAGGGTGGGGGTGAGGAGGCACTCGAGGGAGTCTCTGGGGATTCGGGTTCCACCCGAACGAATCGCCTTGAACGCTCGCCTGGCCTTCGTCCGCCCAATGGACGCGATCAGAGTGCACGCAAAGCCATGCAACGTTTATAAAGCAGACGTTGGGTCGCGGATGCGTGCTTGAATGTCTGAGAGACTATTTCTTGATTACACCTTTGAGCCCCTCGCAAGTTTGTCTCGTAAAATGTGAAAAAAAATGAGAAAATACTCTCCGGTTTATTCCATTAGTAATACATGTAAAACCATATTGATGCATTAAAAATATATATGTGATATACAAAAAATGGTGCAAACTGACTAAAATTACCAAAATGCAAATCTTACAATTTAGTGGGCCTGACGTTTCGATCCTCGCAGGACCTTTCTCAAAGGCAGAGAAAGGTCCTGCTAGGATCGAAACGTCAGACGCACTAAATTTTAAAAATATATATGTCAAAACTTAATTTGCTGTATTTGTGGTTTGAAACTGATAAACAAAATACACCTGTATTATATTTTGTATATTAAATTGTTCCTAAATGTTTTTTCGAGCAATTACATTATACTGTATGGTATGGGAGGGTCTGCGGTGACACCATGTATACGGTCTCTTAAAGAAGAGGTGTGGTTCTGAAAAGAACCTGAGTGGTAACTCGACCAGAACATATTGGCCGGAACGTCGAGTTACCACTCAGGTTCTTTTCAGAACCACACCTCTTCTTTGACAGACCTTACACATGGTGTCACCGCAGACCCTCCCATATTGTTTCACCCACCATGCAAAGCCTTAAGTCTTATTTACATTATACATAGGGCCTACATGCTAGCACGCTCACCCGTACAGTGGTGCATTTCTAAGATCGTTGATGAGTGGAGTATACGTGACTTCAGTGACCTATGAACAACGTTTATTGCAGAACGCAAGTGGTTTGTAGGCACGTTTTCCAACGCGCAACTGTCAATACTGTCAACCCCATTATCTATATAACCTTCGTCATCATCCTAATCACCTCCCTCTTCATACAAATTCAGGAACGGATTGCCGGGACACCATGTCACAATATCTCTTTTGTTTAGGGTGTGTGGTTCCGAGGCTAATCGATAGACGCAACGTTTCTGAACATAAGGAGACTTTCTGATCGGGTGATCCCCCTCGTCTCCCCCTCACTCTCATCACCCAGGCCTTCTTCACCCTTACCCTAGTCACCCTCTTCACCCTCCTCACCCTCTTCACCCTCACTCTCCTCAACCTCTTCACCCTCCCCACCCTCTACATCCTCACCCCTAACCCTCTTCACACTCCTCTCCACCCTCGCCCTCTTCATCCTCACTCTCCTCCCCCTCCTCCCATCCCCCTCCTCACCCTCCCCACCCTCTACACCCTCCTCCTCTTCACCCTCTTCACCCTCCCCACCCTCCTCACCCTCTCTACCCTCTCTACCCCCTCTTCCATCCCCATCATCCTCCCCATCCTCACCATCCTCCTCCTCATCATCATCCTCCTATATCGACGCCATCACCACCATCATCATTGTCGTAGACATCGGTATCAGTTCGCAGTCCGTCCTTGCAGTCGTGATTATCTGCTCGCTACCAGCAGATAAAGACGACTCATTTGCTATAGATTTCCTTATTATACAGTATAGGACGTTGGGACGGTCAACGTGTGCGAAATTACACAGTTCGCAGTCCGTCCTTGCAGTCGTGATTATCTGCTCACTACGAGCAGATAAAGACGACTCATTTGCTATAGATTTCCTTATTATACAGTATAGGACGTTGGGACGGTCAACGTGTGCGAAATTACACAGTTCGCAGTCCGTCCTTACAGTCGTGATTATCTGCTCGCTACCAGCAGATAAAGACGACTCATTTGCTATAGATGTCCTTATTATACAGTATAGGACGTTGGGACGGTCAACGTGTGCGAAATTACACAGTTCGCAGTCCGTCCTTGCAGTCGTGATTATCTGCTCGCTACCAGCAGATAAAGACGACTCATTTGCTATAGATTTCCTTATTATACAGTATAGGACGTTGGGACGGTCAACGTGTGCGAAATTACACGAGAGCGGAAGCTTGCAAGGGACCTTTGGTGTGGCCCGGATCACCGTAATGGCGGCTGAATTGTCAGAACTAAAACGCAACGCATTTCAATGACAAACCATTCCGCTCTTTAATCAGCAACCCCTCGGCGCTGTATTTTGATGGGTTCGATGATAACGCGGATGTTGTTTGTAAAGCATTTTGCCCACGTTGACAGGCGCACGGGGGAGGGACACGTATGGAGTTCAGGCTAGCTGCGTTCAGAGTTCCCCCCCGCTGGAAGGACGGTCAGGCACTGCGTGCGGTGGACTGCATAACGCACGTTGAATGTTCACCCCGAGCTAGCGAGGAGTCATATCTGATGTTCCAACAATTCCGTATTTTACATGTCAGGAGTTTTTACAAAATATTGATGTCTTTAATATTATGGATCTTCTATGTTTTTGTGTGTATTTTGTGTATTTTTTTTATGAAGGGCCAATGTAGAAGACCTTTTTATTTCGTTTTATTTATTTAATGTATTGATCATATTTGTTCGTATAAGTTTACGGATAAGTAAGTTATATTATCTGGTATGATTTTTACTATTTTGTTATATGTACTGAGGGCCTCTATGAAAAGCAGTGCTGTGCATTGATTGGAGCTTACCCTCATTAAATATTACTCAAATAATTAAATAAATAATCAGAAACTAGAATACTGGTGTTTTTTTTATACAGCACGAACATCTGCACAGCAGCGTGGGAACGGCTTCCTTGGTTGAATAGGATAGCCGAAGCTATCTTCCCAAGATGTTTACCTCTTTTTAATTGCATTATTTGCCTGGTGGGAATTTCATAGAGCCGCTTTATAAAGACTGCAATTTGCTGAAGCCTGACAAACTTCCTCAAAAGAACCAGCCCCCAATTTCAGCTAAGCAGGAAAAGTCTCCCTTGTGTAAACATGATTATACAAACCGCTCTGTAATGTGAAGTCAATTGCTTTGTAAATTGAAGTCAATTACTTGTAGTCCCATCTCCTCTGCTTAGCATCTGGAACAATAGTGAAGTTTGGGTTGGCAAGGGGATCCTATATGAACCCTGACTTTTTTTGCGCTCAGCAAATTTTGCCGCTTAAGCGGCTCTATGAAGTCCCAGGTTGCCACACACAATTCCACGCGCATTTCATGCGAAGCCACCAATAGAAGAATGCAGGTCAAGTACAACAAGCACCAAGTGAAATGCGGTTGGCAGTTTCGTTTTATCAAGGGAAGGAATGTCTTGCTTTCACGCTTAAGCAGCTCTATGAAAGCCGTGGTGGAGTGGAGACACATTCATCTCTTTCCAGCATTCTAAGTACTTAGGCAATGGCATTGTGCCCAGGAGGTTCTTTCATAGAGCTGCAGAAGGTGCTCGGGCACAACAAGTAACGATTCACAGGAATAGGATCACCTTGCCAACTCAAACCACACTTTCTTTTTGTTTCATGCTAAGCGAAGAATAGTTGGATACAAGTCAAAAGCAATTGACATCACATCGCAATGTGGTTTGTATAATCCTGTTTTCACAAGCGAGACGTTTTGGGATAACACAACATTGGACGAGGCCAAAGAATAGCATCCATACGTTGTCTGATCCAAAATTATGCATGACATAGCCCACCTGTGTGTGGGTGTGTTTAGGAACAATAAATGGATTGTGTCCTTCCAGACATTCAGTCTGATGGCGCGCAATGGTTCCGTAATGCCAGCAACTTGCCGGTAATAGAAATGAGCTCTAATGTGATGTCTCCCATCAAGTTAACTCGGTGCCTATACCGGTATCCGTGATGGGATAGGAGGGGGGCTAGGGCATTCATTTCGACCCGACTCCTAGTCCTGATCCACGGAGAGACACGCCGGTGTTTTTTCCCCTTTTACGGAGATTTATTTTGATGGGTTTTCCCCTCACGATGACCCGTGGAAATGATTGGTGCGAGGCAGCCATTGAGTCGCCCGTGGTGTCTTGTGGTCCTCATCAAGTCCTTAACTTTATGGTTGTTTATTTATTTTGAAATGAATTGGTGAGCTGTTGACACTGCAATATTTTGCAATGTATCCATGATGTACATTTGTGTGTATGTTAAGATATGATCGCGAATACTGTACTTTTATATGCATTATTTCGAAGTCACCATAGATGAACGATACGTATATATAACGTATACTAAAACTTGCACGTTAGTGTCAACATGCAGTACCGTACGCTATAGCCTGCGTACTAATAAATGACACCCAAATAAACGCCGTGGCTAAACGGATCGTGAATCATTGTACGGCAGATCTGGCAGCTGACTGTCGTGCCAAAGATGCTTTCGGGGAAAGGAGAGTTCCAAACCTCACTGAGCGACACATGAATCAGTGTTAAGCGCGTGCGAGTGGGAACAAATACTAGATACTGTACGCTGTTAGAATTTATCAAAATTTCTTGCAACGCGGTTTTTCTAATGCCATTATGGCATGGTCAACTCAAATGCTCCGTTTGTATTAATAACCCCGACGTTTCCCTGATTTCGTTTACCCTCCATCCGCGGTTCTGGCAATAGTCGGGCGCCGTCACAATTTCCGGTGTCCCGACGTCAGTTGGATTGCGGGGCTATCAACACAAGGCCTTTTCTTTTGAATAATGGCTTGTGCTCAGGCTTCGTATTCGTCTTCGTCATTCATTGTCTGAAAATACAGCTTGTAGGCTGTTTTCTTTGATGTTGAACCTCTGTTGTCTTGAACAGAACATCTGTATCAAAGTAGTACATGTACATGGTATTCCCGTGAGCCTGAGCCTGAGCCTGAGCCTGAGCCGCTGTTCAGAAAAGGCCCCATGCTTACACCAAGCCCGCATGCAGCAGCAAAATGGGTGTGGACCTCGACACACGGCGTGAAGGACAGTTTAATTCCCCCTCCTCTCCTCTTAGTTCTAAGCTTGTCAGGTTGTCATGACAACTCAATTGCCTCCCGCGTAGTCCAAGTAGTCCTTTCCTTCATGTGTTTTATCTGGAAAATTCGAAGAGTAACAATAATTATGTGTAATTGCTGTGTATAGTCAGGAATAACAAATTGTGGAAGGTGGAAGAACCAACTGAAACCGCTGTCTGCCGAGATTTATTTATTGTCTCCGAGCAAATTCAGAACTAACTACAGACGCAGGACCCCATACTCTAGTTGGGACCATACTGTGCCAGGGACTCAAGGGAGACAAGGAAACATAATGCCATTTTGAGATTTGAAGGTTTGCATGGTGAGAAGAGCAGGATACTGTAATAGGTTTGCGGTGACACCATGTAAACTTTATTTATTTCTGAGTATGTGTGGTTCTGAAAAGAACCTGAGGAACTCGATAATTCGAATAGTGCACTCAGTTCGTCTTCAGGGGACTGCCGACTACATAAGCCCCACTCCCAGTTGGAATCCAGCAGTCTCCTGAAGACGAACAGAGTACACTGTTTGAAACGTCAAGTTCCTCCGGTTCTTTTCAGAACCACACATACTCAAAAAAGAGAATCTACATGGTGTCACCGCAAACCTATTATCCTAATGTCTTTTTATGGGATTACGAGACTCAGGTATAGCAAATACATCGATTCAAACTCTTCTGTGGTTTGGAGTCCACTGCTTTAATTTACCTTACAAAATTAATTTAATTTACAAAATAAATATTAAATTATCAATTTTAAACACTTTGATTTTCCTTGAGATAATGTCAATCTCAACTTTCTCCGCGTCAGCCTAAGAATGGCAAACCGAACACCTCAGGCCCCTCAATTTAATTTTCTTTATAAATTTCGTTAAAATGAAATGGTTTGTTTTAAATCAATAGTCATTCTTATATACTCTTCGGTTAATATTCATAATTTTACTTAATCATTACTACATTAATAATTTCTTTTGACGTTCCCTCTTGCTAAGAAGTTTTACTTCACCCTATCTCATTTGATAAAAGTTATTAATTTAAATTGATACCGCAGCAGCATATTCTTGCGGATTTCTTGGGCAGATTCACCATCAGTCGCTTCATGCAGCACATTTCGTGTCTGCATGGTGCGGCTCCCCACGGAAACCGCAAACGGAAACCAACAGAGGGTAGTAAGTTTACAACCTTACGTATGATTTAAAAGCATCAGATCGCCATCTCCCCAATTCCCTTATCTGTGCATCTGAATAGCCTACGAAAAGTGCCTGACAGGCGGCGCCTTTTCTAAAACTTTGACCTGTGTAAATACATGGGTCTAACCCAATAAATGCCACTGTTGATTCCAGCATCTTAGGAAATTGCTGGCTCTGAATGGGTCCTCCACATGGCCAACAGTACAGAAATGCCGATTGGAAATTTGACCTTAGCTCCAAGTAATTTTTCAGAGCTTTTACTGGGCAATGGGGGTCATTTGTAGCCGCAATGTCAATACTGACTTGCCTACCTTTTGAATGTTTAAAATTACGAAACTTGATTTTCATGCAAGAGCTCTCAGGATCGAGGTGAATTGAATCTCGCTTTAGGACATTTTCGGTATTTTTGTTGGAAACTGACATTTCTCCGACACGAAGAAAAGCCGCGGACGCCAACTGAAACATGCTTTTGTACATTTTTTTGATAAAACGATGGGGAGCAATTGTTCTACTGCATCTACTATCTTATGCAGTATGCCCATTGTGATCGGCAATCTAACGTCAGACTTTGGTTTATCACGTTGCACCCCGTGTATGGCTTTTTGTACTAAGAACGCTTTGCCTGGCTCTGGCATATTATTAAGTTTGTGAATGAAATTAACGGCTGACACAAACGTGCAAATAGTGCTAGCTGCATAGTTGTTCTCCCATAAATAAGTAACAAATAACGCAACTAGTATTGGTGGTAATGGCAAGGAAAGGCTGTACCCAAATTTCTTAATGAATTGTATTAAAACATTATGAGCTCTTTTTGTAAGTTTTCCAGGTGGACTCTGCCAATGCTTTTGACAGTAGTATTAAGAGCCCTGGAACCTCTGCGCTTGGATTTCTAATGGTAGGGTCACAGGTTTGGACATGGCTCTTGGCGCTGATCTTTTGAACGCCTCCACCTGTAAACGGGTATTTATGCATCCTGGGACATGAACCGCTTTAAATTGAATATTTAGTAGCATGCTTTTCACAACCAACCTACGTACCAGAGCCATAACTTTCACTTCCTTAGCTGTATTAGCATTAATGATATTCACCAAAGCCTCATTGTCTGTGTGGATTCAAATTCGTTGATTGGCCCAGCAATGTCCCCAGACATAAACGGCCGCCACAATCGGATAGCATTCCTTAAGCGTTATGTTTTCTCCTGACCAAGATGTCGGCCATTTGCAATAAAACCATTGTCGACCAAAAACTGCGCCATATCCTAATGACCCGGAAACATCTGTGTATAAGTTAAAAGTTTGGTCTGTTAGCCATTGATCTGAAAGAAAATAGCCAGGCCTTAAGGTCTAACTTTGCCTGCTGACATGTTAACCTGATAAAATGCCAGGGCCATCTGGCACCTATTGTCAGATTTATCAATCTCCTCAAAAATGCCCGGCCCGGTACAACCTTATATGCAAAATTTAAGAAACCGATTATAACTTGGAGTTCCCTTAGCTTTATTTTTGTCTTATCTAATGCTTCACGGTTAAAACTATGGCTTTCGTTAGCTTGTCCTCTGGTAACCGAGCTGACATTGCCGCTGAATCCAGTTCGATGCCCGCAAATGTAAGGCAAGGTGTGGGCCCCTCTGTTGCTTCTGGTGCCAGGGGTATACCTAGTGTGTTACACATTGTTTGGAAATTCGCCCGTTTCGCCCGTTGACCGGGGGAAGGGCCTTCGAATGCAGAATCCGAGCAATACAAGCCTCAAGATATGGATCACGTAAGTTAGACATTCTCCGCTCCTTGTCAGGTAGAGTAGTAAGCCTATTTTTGAGTGATTAGGCTATCTGATCGCCTTTGCGTAACCGATACTGGGATTTTGTATAAGAGTCTTAAATCTTAGACACCATGTGGTGACGGGAAGAGGTCGCGTGCCGAGTACCCGTGCGTCTGCCTCTCCGGCGTCCTCCCCATACATCGCTTGGTAATTCCAACTAACTTGATAAGGTTCTCATCAGTTGGCAGATAAAGCTTTACCGTTCCTCGAAGTGCAAGTAGTTCAGCCCTTGTGTAACTCCCGAGGACCAGTAGGAAGTTGGCTGTCCTTCTGCTGCCATGGTGCCATTTAGGCAGGTATGACCTCATCACTTGCGTCACAGCCGATGATCAGCCTGACAGCGACGATGCTGTAACGGTTACCGCTGTTTGTGTTGTGAGTCGCTGTACGGTTTGGTGTCGCGGTCCGGCTTGCCCAAACGGACACGCGTACCGTACAGTCCGGTGTGTTCATGTGCCAACTGACGATCCAAACCTCCTTCCCCTAGTACACAAAGTCTATGGAGAGCGAAATGATCCAATCAAATGGCGGGTGTCCTTGGTTCTTTTTTTACATGAATATTCAGGACCACTATTTTCGGCACATGTTCACATCATGCACGTACACGTACTTGCATACGTTCACATGGGCGCGAATCAAGCGCCTTGTGGTGACCTTGGTCTCCACAGGGAATCGACTAAAGACCATACATCTCCACGAGGTTTTTACGAAACTGATAATTATTTGGAAATAACTCAAAAACGGGAAATTTGTGATCGGTAAGAATCCATCGCATGTGTTATATATTTGGGAATACGGTCCAAATTGTTACCCAGGAAAGTGAATGTGGTTGAAATGGGAGCATTTTTAAAGCATTATTTCTCACTCGGTTGTATACTGCACGATAACAGAGCAATGTCTCCACAAGGATACAAAAATCGGTATGCATGTACATGTATACATGTAGGCCTAAATTGCACAGGCACATGTACACTCAGGCTCGCCTCCCTGCAATTCCTTCCGAATCAAAGCAGTCTGCATCAGTTTCAGTTCATGTAAAGCCAAGAATCAATCAAGTTGAAAAAAAAAAACACTCGTAAATAATTCCAAATACACGTGTGCAGAGATGGGACGACAGATGTGTGTAGTGAAATCCTGCAAATTCCTTGGGTCAGTTAGAATCCAGGTGTGTGATAGCCAGGATTCCCATACCCACTCCTTGCATTGTAGATAGTAGGCTCTATTGTAAATAGTCTGGACCCCCTGGCTAGGGAGTTATTTAATCCTTCTTTTGATATACAAAAAAGTTGCAAACTGCTTACTGACTAAAATTACCAAAATGTAAATCTTAAAATTTAGTGGGCCTGACGTTTCGATCGTAGCAGGACCTTTCTCAAAGGCAGAGTGCCTTGGAGAAAGGTCCTGCTAGGATCGAAACGTCAGGCCCACTAAATTTTAAGATAATCCTTCTTTTGTTAAGCCAAGTTAGAGGCACAATAACCATTCTCTTACTAGGACTATTGAGGAGAAAAAAGCCGGTGCCTTTAGCCACACCTCGTGGAGACAACATCGTAGCACCTTGGTCCTGCTATCATTTAGTATAGTGTCTAGCAGATGGTCTGAAGCGGGGATAGGAACCGATTTGGCAGTGTTCACTCCTACACGACGATCCCCCCTGTGGACGACCAAATTAGCTCCCTTTTCGCTTATTTTACACGGTAATCCCTTGATAGCTTATATTAAACTACCTATACTGTATATAATTAATAATAGCCAAGAAGAGCACATCGATAAGCAACCCTAAAGACGGGATGATGTCACAACTGCACAACAAAGCTGACGTTGATTTAAGCTAATGATATTCATGACGTTTTGCGTCGAGGAGAATGTAATTAAATGAGGGTTTGCCCTATTCGGCCTAACCAGCAATCAGTGTTTAGTGTTTTGCCTGATTGCCTGCTGGAAACAGTACAGGCAGCTCAGGCGAACCCGCTACTCCTGTGTACTAGTGCGGACGTTCACGTGTGCTGTAGCCTAGGCCTACTGTACGTGTGCTTATTGTTACGGATGAATCCCTTCAATATCATTTTAGACATTAAGAAGCACTTTCAGCCAACCAATCATCACACGCAATAAACGAAAGTACATGTATTATGATATTTTCTATACATTCGAGTTTTATTTCCCTCCATACAATTCTTCTAGTAATTACAATGAATCACCATAGCAGTGATAGGATGGCAATCTTTGTTTATAGCTAGTAAAGGCCGACTTTGTTATTAGATAAGCTGTGAACAGGATTTCGTGTCCTTGTGGAACCCGCGCATTTGATTGGTTAATAATATTGTGCTCTCGATAGGCCTTGTATAGTGTAGGGAAAAAACGCGAGCCGCTTGGCCGCACAACTCAGCACCGCAGACATGGCATGACGTAATACTTTTAATACTTAATGTTTGTTTGTGTTTCAGTCTTTTACTATGTGCTGAATTGTTGTGATTGATTGTGGTTTGAATCTCTGCTTCTTGCATAGTTGTACTTGTTTGCTTGTTTTCTGTTTGTTTGTCTGTCTGTTTGTTTCAATGTTCTATGAATGATATATCCATTATTTATTTAACTATTTCATTGTAAATTAATTTATCAAATTAGTGTTTTATTTATTTTTATATATCTCCCTGTAACTGGCATTTTGTTTGCTGTTGGATGAGATTAATAAATAAGAATAAGAATAAGAATAAGAATACTACGGTGCCTTATTTTGGTAAGCCAGACAGCTGAGCATGTCAGGGCAGCAGTGACCGCGACACCGGGATTGTTTAGCGACCTCAAATTACATTTGAAGGCTTTCATGGCGAGAACAGCAAAAGGAGTATGTTTGCGGTGACACCATGTAAAATATCACTCCTGTGAGTATGCGTGGTTCTGAACAAGAACCGGCCACCGGTTCGGAACCACACACACTCACAAAAGAGATATTTTACATGGCGCCATGCAAACCTACTCCTATAGCCTCCTCAATGAAGATCGTTACATGTACAAATGTACATGTTTAATCCATTGTGTTGTGGGAATAGACATGAGTAATCAATGCTTGGTCCATCCGCATTGCACTAATAGCACATTGCGTGGTCGTGGCGATTGAATACATAAAGGCAGCCGCTCAACAACGCCTTTTAAAGGTCAACTGCAATGCATTTTGGAATTCGTTTTTATGATTTCAAATAATACTATGGTGTCAGTAAAATACATCCATGGATTTGTTTTCGAATTTTAAACTGTGGGAAAGAGTGTAAAAAGAAAAATTAAGTTTGGAAGGGGGAGCAGCCACACCCCTGTGGAAGCCGTCCTTGGTGACGTCAGCGGATGAAGACTCGGTCCATACTCTTGTCGGGGAAATAATTGTATTGTACGTTCGTATATAGGCCCTACCAACAGTCAGTGCACGTTTTTCAAGAGAACCGATTTCGGGAGTAAATATCGACAAACCCGTTGACACGCCAGCCAGATTGCAGCAGTGGAATAAACATATATGTATTCCTTGACGATCCTAGAATAAGCCGCATTTTGACGTCAACAATCACGCTGACACGACCGAAATAATCCGGGACGTCAAATCGTGCAGTGCAGTGTCCATTGTGAAGCTTGTTTTCACGGAGACCGTCCGGGCTCATACGTGAATGGTTTGGCAATGTGTTCCCGTTTGTGGCCATAGGAAAACTATTTCCAGAATCTCTATCCTTGTTATCGACTGAGAATTCATCGGATTCCGAAGAAAAAGCTTGTCGAAAGACGTCTCGGCCAACAAATTTGTCAGGGTTTTTTTCGCCGAGAAAAAGACTGGTGCCGCGCTCAAAAAACGTGCGTTACCTGTACTGAACACGTCAGGGAACCTCTCCAACTATGTAAGTGCATACGGCCTTCGCGAGGAGAGAAAAAATATCTGCGTTTATCCGGTGACGTAAAGAAAAGCGCCCTAAATAACTACAAGCACAAATTCAATTAATTAAAAAAGGCTTTTAATGAGCCTGAAACACAAAAGTTATGTTTGATCTGGGATTATAATGTACCAATGAACATTTTTAATGCCAAATCAGGATTTTTTAAAATTTTAGCACTTCAGTTGACCTTTAAAGACAGTGAAGAGCATCTTGCATGATGCCCAAAAGTGCCCGAATCAGCTCGGCCGAACTATAAAAAAAAATAAGTCTGAGTGAAAGTAATGTTTCCGTCCGAATACTGGCTTGCAGCCGCCGGGGTGGAGACGAGTCAATAATATACTGCATGGATTCGGCGGTTTGGAGATTCGGGTTTGGAGACTGAGGGCTATAGATCCATCCACTCACACGTTCTCCTGGGTAGAACCGCCTCGGGCAGTGCAGTGCAAGACACCCTTCAAAAGAAAACACCATGGCGCCCATCCCGTGGCAGGGAGATGTTTGATGTACATGTATCATTATGGCTGTTTTTCCCCCTTGCTGAGATCAAACCACACGCACGCCTTTACGCGCCAACTGTCCGCCCTGCCTGCAGACAACCAAGATGGAGAGTTTAACCCTGCGAGCGACAAAGCCATTAAGAAAAGTATGCAGAGCACCTATTGTTCTTACCGGAATCCAGTGTGTATTTTCTCAAAGGGTACGCTCAGACAGTTGTTTCAATTCGCTAAATCTACCGTTTTAGCCCGATCAAGTTGAAAAATGTATGTGTAAACGCTCTGAAATTGTTTAAGATTTAAAACCGGTCTTGTTTAACTCGCCACTAGACGCTTTTAAAACTGCATCGAGAGGAGGTTTTAGCGCTAAAACCGAACGCTGTTTGGACACAATCGCCATTCAACATCAGATTTTAGGCTGCGACGTTGACCCACAAACCGAAAATAAAACCGAACCGGTTTAAACTGCTTGTTGTTGGACGCTGTATGAACGCACAGAGGTTTATGTCTTGCTACCTGTGGTTAGATAGAAGGCGTTTTAACTCGATTAGTTTTAAGGTGATATACAAAAATGTTGCAAACTGCTTACTGACTAAATTACCAAAATGTTAATCTTAAACTTTAGTGGGCCTGACGTTTCGATCCTAGCAGGACCTTTCTCAAAGGCAGAGTGACAAGGACAAAACAGATACATGTACACGAAGGAAGGGGGGGGAGAGAGTGAATAGGACACGGATGAGAAACAAAGGACAAAGAGTGAAGCTGGTGGGGAGAGATCAAAGAGAAGGGCAAGGGGTAGGGTAGGGATTAGTGACAAAAGGGGGAAAGATCAAAGAGAGAAGTGTGAAGGACTGAACACAAAAGAAGGATTATCAGAAAGCTGCATGGTGTTGAGACCATGTGGTTGAATTGTCCGAAGACGCTTCATCCACATTTTCTCACGGCTAAGACGGACAGCATTACTACGGTGACCAAGTGATTCTATGCCCAGTACACTCATATCTGATATCGAATGATCAGGGAGATTGAAGTGATACCCAACAGGGGTGTCCATTTTACCGGTTTTGATAGTAGACCTATGGCCATAGATCCGTTTTTTGAGGGTGTTTTTGGTCTCGCCAACATACTGAATATTAAAGACTCTACAAGAGATGAGGTATATGATGTTTGAGGTAGTGCACGTGATAGAGCCATAGGTCGTGTGGGTAGTTCCAGAAGAATGTCCATTGAAAGAGTCTATTTCCTTGACATGTGTCTTGCAAACAATGCATTTCGAGGTACACTTAAATGTACCAGATTTAGTTGGAGGTGAAGAGAACCTCTGCTCGGACAATTAAGTCACGCAGGTTACGGGGACGCCTGAAAGCCAAAACAGGCGAATTTGGAATGGCATCAGCCAGACGATCTGAAGTGTGGAGAATATGGTGGTTTTCCTTAGTTATCTTCCTGGGAGGAGGAAGAGAAGGGTGGTAGGAAGTAACTATATAAGGGAACCTTGGGCTTGTCCTTGGGACCTGGTGGCTTTTGTTTTAGTGCCGAAATTCTGGGATTGGAATAGACTTTAGCAACGGAGTTCTTCACTTGGCGAGAACTATAGCCTCTAGCAACCAAGTTACTGGCCAATACACGTGTATGGCGGCGAAAGTCAGACTCATTGGAACATATGCGCCTCAATCTGAGTGCCTGGCTGTAAGCTATACCAGTCTTACAGTGTCTGGGGTGACAACTGGAGGAATGGAGATATTGATGAGTGTCGGTGGGCTTAGAATACAAGTCAGTATTGAGTGTATTGAGGTCTTTCCGGACGGTGACGTCCATAAAGTGGGTTTGTTGAAGAGACTGCTCCCATGTGAATTTGATAGTCCTATGCAAGGAATTGATGTGGTCAAAGAAAGCATTCAAGCTGCTACCGTCCCTAGTCCAAATGAAGAACACGTCATCTATGTATCTCCACCAAATCCAGGGACGGCATGGAGCCTCACTGAGCATGCGTTCCTCAAGGTCACCCATGAAGAGGCAAGCAAAGAAAGGAGCCATGCGCGTGCCCATGGCAGTGCCATGCACTTGAAGATAGTGCTTGCCAAGAAAGGAGAAATTATTCTTGGCCAGCACTAGCCTCATGAGGGTGGTTATGTCGGACATGGGTGGAGAAGACTGTTTTCCTTTGGCTAGGGCCGAGGAGCAAGCTTGAATGCCTTCTTCCTGGGGGATGTTAGTGTATAGAGAGGAAACGTCAATAGTACCAATTATGGCAGTGGTAGGAATTTGATCCTTGACACTTTCCAACTTTCGCAGAAAGTCGGGAGTGTCATGGACGTATGAGGGGATTTGGGGAACCAAGGGTTTGAGAAAAGAGTCAATGAAAAGAGATATGTCTTCCGTAGGTGAACCATTGCTAGAGATGATGGGTCTGCCTGGGTTGTTGGCCTTGTGAATTTTCGGGAGAAGGTAGAATCTGGCAGTTCTACAATTGATCGGTGATAGAAATCTGTGAGCTTTTCATCGCATATCATCCAAAACTTCCTGAATTTGCTCTGAAAATTTGCAAGTGGGGTTAGAGTCCAGACATTTATAGTGCTGCGGATTATTGAGTTGGCGATTGGCTTCATCAATATGTTTTTGGCGATCCATGATTACTACGGCTGACCCTTTATCTGCTAGCTTGATAATGATGTCACCGCGGGAACGTAGAGTGTTGAGAGCAAGACGTTCTTCCCTAGGGAGATTGTCGTGGGGCTTACGGGTAAGATGAGAGGAGTTAGTTTTAACTGACGCGTGTGCAGCTCCTCGATGTCAACACGCTCTTCAACGCCAACATGCTTCCTAGCTGCCTAAACAATTATTGTCGGACAGTGCAGACCAAGCGCGCTCGCTGTGCGGCACGGGTACTACATGACCACCGAGGATCTAGGAGCGTGTCGACACCGAGGAGCAGCACAGAGCTGAGACGCGCTGTATGAACGTAGCCATATAAAATGGCGGACATAATCCATTCTGCGGTTGTAAAAAGCTGTTGGGTGTCTATTCCGCGGCTATAAACAGCTTCCACTCGGCTGGCAGTACGAGCATTAAAATACGTTCTTGAGAGGGCCGTAACTCAACAAAGCGGGCAAAACACAAGGAGGTTATTCTATGCACATCTGAATGGGCATGTGCAGGAGGGCTGACCTTCCCAGGGTATGAGCGACCGCAACGTTCAGTCGCGGTCACCCATACCCTGGGAAGTTCATCCTTTCAGAAAAGCAACAATACAGTCTCAAACCGCAAGGTTCTCTGGAGGATTACACGCAGTCTCGGTGAGAATTTTGGGACGAGCACTTTAAAACCAAAAAAAAGGTGTGCGCTTGAAAAACGGAAAACAGAAAACGCACCTTTGCAGCTCGTGTTACTGACGCCCGTCATGGCGTGCGTATATAGGGCGCACTAGCAATCAAATCACTGTCACTTAGTGCATGCTTGTCCGGACGTTTACCTCAGAGGTTTGCAGAGCCGACGGCAATACTGTCATGCACTAGTTTTCCCCACTCGTCAACTGAGAACCGTTGAGCTAAAGAATATTAGAATCGGGTGGGGCGGGGGGCAGGGGAAGTCCCGGTCGAAATTTAAGGTAGGCCTAGTTTTGCTTCAAGGGCCTTCGAGAACCAGAAAGTATTCACATTATTGTTACAATCATTGCATTAATTTTCCATTACACAATTCAAATTCCATTACACATGCATGTGTAAAAAAATTACTAACACTTAAACAATGAAATATAATTTACCAAATGCACATACTGATACATCGAAATTAATTAACAATCTAAACTTATAGACAGACAAATGAATAGTCTTTGAAAAATATGCACACCTTACATACACTAATATAAGTAAAAGATATTACATGTAGAAAAAAAACCACTTAAAACAAATACGAATATTTAGATAAGCCAACAATACTTTACATTACTAAAGATGTCAAATGAAATAATAAATGAAATAATGAGATATGATAAAAGACTAACACCTTGCATACACTAACAATAAGTAAAAGATATTAGTGAGAATTGTATACCCCAATGCTAATTAAAACATTAATTAGAGCAAGACAAATTACCGACCTTATGCTTATTCAAAACATTGATATAAAATCTGACGAAACATTCAACATCGATTTACCCAAGGTAAAAGAACCACGAAACTACATTGACCCATGCAACCAATGCCTCATGTGCACAGCAACTCGTCGTTTCATAGAAACAAAAACAATTGCATGAAGTCAAAAGCCAGTTTAAAAAGATGGCTTTTTCATAGGGACTTTAGTTTAGTTTAGTTTAGTTTATTTCTTTTTCCACAGCATCAACCAACAAAGGACATATCACAGAATGTACATCACAAAGAATGAATAGGCAAAATTAATAGGGAAAGGACTGGCACATTAAGTGATAACTTAATATAAATAAACATGAATGTAATACTGCAGAGGGACCCTTCAAGAAGCACAGCTTTTAAGTGTTGGGCCCCATTGCAACTATTGCACTGAGCCGGAAAAGGAATGCTCATGCTAATTTAGACCGTAAACGGCAGGGAGAGGGCTCAATGCAAGTGAAGCAATCGGTCAATAGAACACAAATCCTTAGTATTAACGCAAAACACATAGAAAACTATACACAAGGACTAATTAGATTTTAATATACACTTAGCAGAGAAAACAAAACGGATTTGAGGAATAGGCAATGATTGGGAAATATAGCGAAATATGCCGCCGTTGGATAGTAATGTGATTCAGCTAAAACAAAACAAAAAATAGAGTAGATAATACATGTCAACTTGAATCAACTCTCGAATCAGAAGTATGATTTCAATAGGTTAGATTTAAACTCACGTTTAAAGGTGGAGAGGTTTTTTTGAGGTTTTAAGTTGGTCAGTGAGTGAGTTCCAAAGTTTAGGCCCCTCATATTTGATGGGTTTTTTAGCAAGTGTTGTTCGGGTTAATGGGATATGGAAGTCTAAGGCTTGGCGTGTGAAGTGGGTATGAACTTCATGGTTCCGGTTGAATATAGCATTAATTGCAGATGGTAGTAAATTACATGTGGATTGATACATGAGGGACCCAAGTTGATGACAATAGATGTCTTAAATTTTTAAGGTTTTATGTTTCAGAAAGAGGGGATCAGAGTGTGCAAGAAACTCAGTGAAATTGATTGAGCGCAAGACACGCTTTTGTAAAACAAGTATCCTGTTAAAGTTGCAGGCGGGACTGTTACCCCAGGCAAGAATGCCATAGTTGATATATGGCACAATTAATGTATTATAAAGAGAATTAAGGACAGTTGCAGGCACAAAATGTTTAAATCTGTTAATTACTCCAGTGTTTCTGGCAATTAATTTACATACGTAATTAATATGTGGTTTCCAGGTAAGTCCAGAGTCAATAAGTATGCCAAGGAATTTACCGCAGTCACATTTATTGATAACAGAATCAATAATTACCACTTCACCGGGTAGTTCACTAGCAGTATTACTAAACACCATGTAATTGGTTTTGTTGATATTGAGAGCTAGCTTATTGGCTCGAAACCAATTTGCAACGGATTTTAGTTCGTCGTTCACCGTGTCAAGGAGAAGACTAAGGTTGCTGTGTGAAAAAATAGATTTGAATCATCTGCAAACATAATGTAAGAAAGTATATTTGATGATTTAGCAAAGTCATTTACATAAAGTATGAAGAGCAATGGTCCTAAAATTGATCCTTGGGGTACACCGTGGGATAAATAACATAAGTTTGAACAGTTTCCATCGATAGAGACATATTGAGTTCGATTAGATAGATAACTCTTAAACCACTCCAAGGGGATGCCTCGGATACCATAATATGATAGTTTGTGTAGCAGAATATCATGATCTATGGTGTCAAAGGCTTTAGAGTGATCAAGGAAAATCCCTAAGGTGTGTTGAGCTTTGTCAATTGCACAGGAGACCTAGTCTATAAAATCAAGAAGGGCGTGAGTTGTGGGGTGTTTTCTACGAAATCCAAATTGTGAATTGTTCAAAATATTAAATTTATCTAGGAATTTCATGGTTCGAGCATAAGCGCATTTTTCGAAAATCTTGGAAAAGCATGTGAGTATAGATATTGGTCTGTAGTTACCTATATTAGTTGGATCACCCTTTTTGTAGACCGGAATGACTTTTGCGACTTTTAGTTGTGAGGGAACAATACCAGTTAAGAGGGATGAATTAATGATGTGTGCAAGAGGTCTACTAATCGCAGTTATCGTGGCCAGAGCTTGTTTTGTTTCGCAAGTTGTTGACGATGTCAATAACTTCATGTTCGTCTGCCGGGACAAAAAATAGAGAGTGAGAATGAGAATTGGTCAGGTAGTCTGAGAATTTGCTGGATGGGTGACTGCTTGGGGAACCACTGACAAGATTTGGGCCTATATTTTTAAAGTAGTCATTAAAACGGTTTGCAATGTGAGTAGTGCTATTGATTAATTTGCCATCCGAGACGATACCCTTTATTGCTTGGGAGGGTCTTTTTGAAGTATTCAAAACCGAATTAATTATTTTCCACGTATTGTGGATGTTGTTCTGTTCCTGTTGAAACTGACGAGCATAATAGTCAGTTTTTGAAGAACGTAGAGTGGTTAGTGTATTTTTATATTTAGTGTATTTGGTTTTATTTGGGATCGTGGGGTGGGATAAAATAATAGTAGCAATAGAGTTTATTTTTCCTTTGTATGGCTTTAAGAAGTGACTTAGTGATCCACGGTGATTTGGTTTTACGACTATTTGGAGATTTGTGGATATGTCGGATAGGTGGTATATTTTTATCATATAGGTAATCGAATTTACTAATGAACTTATTAAATGCAATTTCCGGATTACCAAACGATATTACATCGTCCCAATCGCTGGAACACAAATCATCATTGAATCTTGGAGTAATCGCGAGAATAAGAGTATCTGGCATTGTTGATGGTATCATCGATTGAAGTTACAGTCTGCGTAAACAAAAAAATCGGAAAGTGATCCGAGATTTGGGAGAATATTTGTAAAAATATTATCTATTAGTGTTGCAGAGCTATCGGTAATACGGGTGGGCTTATCAATTAAGGGAAGGAAAGAATAAGATGTAAGTAGGTCGCTGAAGGACTGTGACTTTGGATTGGAATTATTCAGGAGATTGATATTAAAGTCTCCTGCGATGATACAGGGTTTGGTATTATGATTAGATATTGTTCTAATTAAGAGCAGATACTTTGAAAAGTGGTTATAAACATCTTATGTTCAGCAGAGGGTGCTTTGTAAATGACGCCAGCAGTGACATTTTGAGCCTTAGGAATAGTAATCTCAACGAATAAGGATTCAAGGGTTTCATCTGAAAATGTCAAATCTTCCCTAGTACTAACGTTCAAATCACATGAGACGTACAGAGCAACCCCTCTCCCGGCTTTTGAACCTTGTCTATTGTTTACAAAGAGCTCATATCCAGGCAAAGAATAGTAACTAGGAGGAGTAAATTTAAGCCAGGTTTCTAAAAGAGCAATTATCGAAAAATTGAAATAAAGAGACTGCAGCAGAACTTTGAGTTGTTCAAAATTTTTCTGAAGGCTTTTAATAATAATATGCAGCATAGATATGGATCTATCATTAACAGCGCTAGGGAATTGATTTATGGAGTAATACCTGGAGTTAGTTGCAGAATGAAGTAGATTGATATCAGCGCACTGGACACTGTTATGAGAATTTTAATGACAATTTAAACAATTATTTGCATTATCGGCCAATACATCCCTCTCATTAAATAAATAATTTCTACTATTTTGGGTGAACATGAACAAAAGCACAATACATAAACATATATACAAAGTAAATAGCTATAATAGTACAGTGTTGTTTGAAAATAACAAAAGCAGAAGAAAAGTCGAAGAATCTCTTTGAGAGGGAATCGAGCTAGCAAACTACTGATGAGGAAAGACTTTAAAGTGGTCAGGCTGCCAGCTCTCCTAATGTGAATAGGAAAGGCATTGCAAAGTCTAAGAATGGCATTATTCCAAAATACACGATCCCCAAGACTAATTTTGGCACGGCGACGCCACGGAGTAGGATATTAATCCAAAAGAGTTTTGTTTTTAATGAGTTGGCTAAGGGAAACTGGAGCTTGATTTTGACTACATTTTGTTGATCAACAATAAAATTTTAAAGTTAATCCTGAACTGTATATACATGAACCGAAATACATGGAGGTCAGTTATAATTATGAGGTTGTCGTCGTTGCTGTCGTTGTGGGACGCTACTCCGTTCCAGGTTGTTATTCTCCGAGTAATCAAGCGCTCCCCTCCCCCTTCACCAGCGCGATTTACCAGATTATGGAATTATGCTGAAGCCTCTAGTCTCTGGCGTATTCGGGCTAAGCCTGTATCGCCGGTGTGCGGCGAGGTCGTCCAACACGGCCGACCCACCTTCCCCACCACACACACACCACTGCGCGGTGAATGACCGGTCTGCTCAGTCATACTTTCACGGTGCCGTTTCCACTAGGGAAATAATCGCGATTTGAATCGCGATTTGGAAAACCGGGTGTGGTCTTTTTTTGTCGTGTCCACACAGGCCCCCCCCCCAAAAAAAAAGAATGTTACCACTTCATCCATCTATTCAGATAATAGATATAAATGAACCCGAAGGAAAACGGTAGCAGGATTTAAGGGGAAGACACTCAAGTGAAAGCACGATGGATAGGCTGACCTCTATCTAAGCACACACAAATACAAGAAATGGGAAACAGGGACGTATGTATCGGCGAGTTTCAGACGGATTCATTTCTTGCAATGATAGTTGCCTAGCGTGTAATCAGAGACCGTTTCAGATTTCGTTCA
Organism: Luidia sarsii; assembly: GCA_949987565.1. Lineage (NCBI taxonomy): Eukaryota > Metazoa > Echinodermata > Asteroidea > Paxillosida > Luidiidae > Luidia > Luidia sarsii. The sequence continues at coordinate 30,328,278 of OX465101.1, forward strand.
CCGTCGAAGAGGTGCTGACAGACGCACCACGTTCGTGGCCTAGCCATCAATGCAGTATTAAACAAACTACCTTTTTCAATCTGTTTTTCATGAAGGCGAGATCCCACAGACCTGTTTGAAAGCATAATGAATGAAATAATGACATTTATTCGATCATGGAACTGTCTCAGTTTGAAATAGACAACACCTGCGGCCTTTACGGCACAAAAAGCACTCAATAATCATGCATCAGATTTAAAGCCTCTACACAACATTGGTAAGGTCAAAAAACAAAAATGTTCAAAGATTAACATGAAGCTTATGCAGTTTGAAGATGGTTATAGTAGAAACCTCGCACTGAAATATTTCTGCCAAAAGTGCTGTATTTTGGAAGAAAACAGTAAAAGAATTCGTTCACGTCTCACCGAGATCTTAACTATTTGTTCGGAACAGTACGGCGTTGATGCTGCATTATCGCGAAACAAATGAAGCGGTTTTTCACGATTTTCTCGAGACTCGGTTACCGGATTGAGCTGAAATTTTCACAGGTGTGCTATTTCATGCATATGTTGGATCAGACAACGTATGGATGCTGTTCTTTAACCTCGACCAATGTTGTAATGGGCCTTTAAGTATAGGATCATTAGGCCTATGTGAATCGAGTAATGCGACGAACACATCAATCCGACGTAAGATCATCAAAATAAATTTAACCAAAAATCAGGTGCTTGTTTGAAGATAAAAACCCAGATTAGGATCAGCGAAGGGATTCACTCTAGGAATCTATAGCCTTACAGGTATATTATAATTTGGACTCCTTGTAATATACATTGTATACCCAGCATTGTAAGCTGTATGCTTACAAAGCCGCAAGGCAGTGCGCAAAAAAAATCAGAAGATTATAGTTTCCAAGGAATACCTCACCCCTCACGCTTCCATTGGAATATCGGGAGATTTGTTTCGTGCCAGAGTATAGGGTTGAATTCACGGAGTGACACAGTGCGCACATCGAAGTGACAAATCCATCACTTTGCCTGCCTCTTCCCGAGGTGCATAAACAACAATACCTCTCGACGGTTCCCTAAAGGTCAACTGAAGTCCCCCCCAAATAAAACAAATGAAAAACCTAATTAGCATTAAATATGTTCATTGGTACAGTCTACTCTGTTCGTCTTCAGGAGACTGAAGACGAACAGAGTGTATTGTTCGAAACGTCGAGTTCCTCCGGTTCTTTTCAGAACCACGCTTACTCACAAAAGAGCAATCAAAATGACATGGTTGTCACCGCAAACCTACTCCTTCTGCTACCCTGCAGTAATATTAGGGCGCCCTCTGTTGCCTGTGTCAAGAAGGCTCGTTTGGTTCTTCTCATCGAGGTTTCCATCTAGTCCTTCTTTTATTCACCATCATAAATAGATACCAAAATAATGTGAAACGAGGTACTTTATGCTGCGCTCCAATGGCGTCGTGTTTATCGTGTTCACGACCAGTAATAGGCAGTACTTCCCAGTTCACGAGTGGGCAGCATTCTAATGCTACACGCTCACCAACACCACGCCAGCACGCACATTGCGCAAGCGCAAAGACCGAAGAGTATGCTAGTAGGCTGGTTCCCGTCCCCTACATGGTCTCCAGACGTCTCAAGTCCTCCGAAATGTAGGGGCCGGTAGCTAGCAGCCATCCACGGCCTGTGATTGGTTCAGTTTTGTGCATGCGCCTTTATTTTTTCTACAGCCGGAAATTACCGATAGTAGCAATTCACGATCCGAAAGTTATCGAAAATGGTTTCGGAGTTTTCCGGACATTTTCGGAATAGGAGAAAGCCGGCCCAAGTTTAGTCACGTGACAGTATTGCATTCTGGGAATGGCAAGCCTCATTAGCATAAGACCGTCAGCTTTCCTCCGATATTTTTTGCTAGCTACCGGCCCCTACATTTCGGAGGACGTGAGACGTCTGGAGACCATGTAGGGGACGGGAACCAGCCTAGTATGCTAGTTGCTACGCGGCTGGTGTTCACAAACGTACGCGAGTCGGACAACTCGTACGCCGACGACTCGCAGCTAATGTAACGAAAATCATTACTATTACAAGTATTAGCCATAACATGGGCGTGTAGAACAGCGTAGTAAAATTATGGTAAATTCACCTTTTCGTTCCTGGCTGCAGAAGCCGCCACCGTATATATCGTAATCTTATTATAACTCATGCATGCATGCATCGTTGTCGGTAAAAACACTTTTTGCCCTTTGACCTCCTGACCCAAGTTGACCCCACATTTTGTCAAGTCGTGAACTGGAGACAAGATTTCTGCCTCCAGTTCACGACTGGTGACCAGACGATTGGAACGCCTCTTCAGTCTTTACAACTAGTGAACTCGTGAACACGGTAATCACGACCCGATTGGAACGCGGCATTACACTGTGTAGCCATGAGTCCGCACGTACGTCAAAATCAATGATCGGGATATGCAAGGAGACATGTTTACACACAATTACCAAAGTCGACCTTGCATAACAAAATAACGGGGATAAATGCGCTCCGGTTATCGAAGCGAGGTTGCGGTTAAGTCACCAGATATAGCAATGATTTTCAGTCGTGAAAGCTTTCATCACTGTGAACCCCAATGGCTGATCAGGTAGAGCACTCGTATAGGTCCCGTTGCGTACAGTTATCATGTGTTACGTTTAAAGGGATAACACAACATTGGTGGAGGTCAAAGAATAGCAGCCATTATACGTTGTCTGATCCAACATATGCATGAAATAGCAGACCTGTGAAAATTTTCCGCCCAATCCGCCAACCGAGTCTCGAGAAAATAGTGAAAACCGCTTCAGTTGTTTCGCGAAAATGTAGCATTCTGCCGCAGATGGAACGTGATTTTGTTAAATTGGACGGGAGGTCGGACTGAGCTTAAACTTCCGAAAAAAAATAATTACGACGAACAAACTAATTCTCTAACAACTCCCAATTAAACAGATTACAGATAAACTAATAAAAGATACGATAAGGTACATAAATTTAATCTTGGTGGTCTCTCCTCAAATTGGGCTGTGCCCCCAGCCTAAAAACCTCTGCGTTATGAAAATCGAAAATAAAATAAAATACCAAACTAAGCCAATGATTGGTTGTGGGGTGAAACCAAATTTAGTTAAAATTATCATGCACCGGTAATTTCCCAAAATACCGTGCGGTGGTACCAAAAATGGAGGAAGACAGCAAGCATGCAATTTTTCAGTCATTTTAACGAAAACATTACTCACAGAAAGCTTGAGAGTGCCGGACTAAAGCCTCTGGTTTTTGGCCGATTTGAGGGAAGAGTTAAGCATGACTACAATCTGCATTGACACTGGTGGAGGTTCGTGGGTGTGGGTGTGGGATCCGTGAGGTAGACGTGGCAGGTAGCTGATGCCGAGGTCTTCCCGCTGTGGCCTTGTGTGAATCATCCAGTCCCTCACATCCGTGCAGTCCAGCGCAGTGCTCCCGAAGGCTCCTCAGCCCACAACCACTCCCCACCGTGACAATGTGGCACTCTCCCGAATTGTGGCCTCCTATGCCTTATATACTGGCTTTTACATACATTCACTACTCTCAATGCCCCTCCAGAAGGGTTCTATTATACAAATATAAAACAGAACACCTGGGCAGTAGGGTTGGGGTGGCACCCACACTCCCGCACATTGCTTTTTGTTAACAGAAATCTTGGGTCTCAGGAAAGCCCCCTGAACCGATGGCTCTGAATAAATTAACTCCCTGAGGAAAAAGTACCCAGTGACCACACATACAATAATACAGTTGGGACTATTGACACATTCAGCGAATTGTTCCGAAAAATCGTTTAGATGTTTCTTTACCCTTTTCTAAACAAAACCCCAGCATTTTAGGCAGAAATATTTCAGTGCGAGGTTTCTACCCTAACCATCTTCAAACTGTATAAGTTTCATGTAAATATGTGAACATTTCTGTTTTTCGATCTTACCAATGTTGTGTAGGGGCTTTATCGACGCGCCCCACTACTAAACGTACGGTTACTTACACGTGTGCTATATATGACTTCCTTCTTTTTCTAGGTTGTCGCATCTCCCTAATGTTGCAATCGCTGACCTCCACTAAACCCTGTTCTTTTTTAAAGGGAGGGTACGACATTTGCACAGTGCCCAATAGCCGGACATTCCAAAATTTAAAAGATACTGACTCATCAGAAAGATACCCAAATAATTATAAGAATTTGTAGCTATGGAAGCAATTCAACTTTTCACTGCTGTATAACTCCTGGGATCGCGCCCTCGTTTTGTAAACCACCAATTGTTTCGAATCTGGCTATACAGCAGTTCGGGGATCACGCCAAAAGTGCATGATGCGTCCTTATCTAGTTGAAGTCAAACGAGTAAAGGAACAAAAAAAATTACTGCCACAGAATGGGACTTTTTAAGGCCTCCTGCATGGAGTTCACCTTCCTCTTTATTTTCAATGTTCGAATCATTATCAAAATGCGTTACCTAGCTGTGGTGCGAGAGAGCGCAGTAACACCAAAGTGGTTCGGAAGATGTAGCCAACGACATAGCGTGAGAATCATTCTGGAAGATTACACGGTAATCAGCGGGACTATGTGGATAGGGTTTTCAAACCAATTCCAATCTCGATTTCCACTTAGATTGCTTGTTTCCAACCCTTTGTTCTATTGAATGTAACCTGTACCGGTTTGCAAGACGGTTTGGAGTGCCGGATTCGCGGAAGCAATATCAATTGCTCATGCCTGCAAAGTCAAGGTAATGCAACAAGGATTTATAGTGCATGGGTCGAGGGTGGCGTTGCGGCGTCGTCGACTGTATACTTCGACCGTGCCACCCTGGACAGGCCCGGATGTATTAGCGCGGCAAGCCGGGCTGATCCCCCCCCCCCCGGCGAGCCGCGCGATTGCCGGGAACAGGTAGCTGGTCTCTGACGTCTCCCGCCGGGTGAAGGACCCTCGCTGTCTCCGCCTCGTTGCTGCCCTGCCGTGCCCACTCCTCGCTCTGCCGGCCGGCGCAGTGACCGAGTCGGCGAGCTGAGGGCGCGTCGGACAGCGAGAGGACCGGGCAGATGCGGCTCTGTATCCCCCCCAGCTGGGCGATCGCCCAGGCACCCAGGTGAATGGAGTTCCGTGGTAAAGGAGCTAGGCTTCCACTCCCTCGAGATTGCGCGGGGCTGTTTTTTCCTTTTCATGACTTATCGTCCATCGGTTGTCGTTGACAACCGTTTCCACTCTCTCTCTCGCCCTCTCTATCCTTCTCCCTCTTCATCTCTCTCTCTCCCTCTCTCTCTCTCTCTCTCTCTCTCTTTCTCTCTCTCTCTTTCTCCTGTCTCTCTATCTCTCTCTCTATCTCTCTCTATCCTTCTCCCTCTTCATCTCTCTCTCTTCCTCCCTCTCTCTCTCTCTCTCTCTCCCTCTCTCTCCTTCTCCCTCTTCATCTCTCTCTCTCTCCCTCTCTCTCTCCCTCTCTCTCTCTCTCTCTCTCTCTCTCTCTCTCTCTCTCTCTCTCTCCCTCTCTCTCCTTCTCCCTCTTCATCTCTCTCTCTCCCTCTCTCTCTCTCTCGCTCTCTCTCTCTCTCTCTCTCTCTCTCTATCTATCTATCTCTCTTTCTCCTGTCTCTCTCTCTCTCTCTCTCTCTCTCTCTCAGGTTACATGGTGAACCGATTGAGTAACGGTGCGCGGTGTAGACCCTTAATGCCGTTATAGCATTAATAATTTCCCGTCTGTTGATTCTATGGGGGAGAGCAAACAGTCCGATAATTACACTCGGTGAGATTCGATATGTACTTTTCAGTCTGTGTGTATATCTCGATATTACGAAAAGTGGTATCGCCTGTGCCGAGCCCAAGATATATGTATTCATTCTGCAGCGTGTGGTTTTTGTTCCATTCTGTTGGTCTATGGGGGATATGGGTTATTTATTCTTAACGCGTCGTGTGTACATTTCGCCTTCCTGATTTGGAATAATCACGGGAAGCCATTCGAAATTTACATTTTCGGCACGAAAGCCTTCGACCGCGATTTTCGCGTTATTCATGATGGAGGCAGCAATTTGAGACTAGCTCGAGATTAGAGATTAGACACCGCGTAGGCCTACTTGTACTCTCTTTGGGGTTTTTTTGGGGGGAGGGGGTGTTCTGAGTTATAAACGATGGAGTCCATGCCCCTTGGGTCTTCGATCGTATCAGTGTCACCGCAACGTATTCCTGACTTAATGCTTTAATGCTTTGGACTTAAATCAACAAATGGGAAGTTTACTTCCAACTTATTTACCCACGTAAACTCCACGTATTTTGTGCTTAATTGTGGATATTGTGGATGTATGTATGCATTATGGCTCTATACAGATGGAAACAGGTGCATTCATAAATAATTATGTCTTTTAAGCTTTTCCGACAAGCGAGTTTTGTTTTTCTTTCCGTTTATCTATGCATTCATTCATGCAACACTCCCAGCAGATCGGCCGGCCAATTACCATATACAAGTTACAGTGTCAGTGTCTTGGTCGTCTTGGAGAAAAAGACAAGCCCCACGTTCCATTCAACTGCATGTCCCCTTTCCTGTTAGTGTAAACAACTGGAGTTCTTACCAATCAGTCAATCGATCGATCGATCGATCAATTTTTCCATTGATCATTCAGCCCTTCAATTGAATCAATCACTCACCCTCATAAAATCATTCGAACATTCAAGTATTCGGTCTACCATTCATTCAAACTTTGACCCAATTTATCCGTCAATCAATCAGCCAATCAATGTGTCAATCAATCAACCAATTAACCAATCAATAAATCTGCCAATCAGTCCATTGTCCAATTAATCAGCCAATCAGATCAATCATCAATCAATCGATTATTCGGTCAATTGGCCAATCAATCAGTGAATCAATCAAGAAATCACGCACTCAACCAAGCAGTACCATAACTGACCATGACCGTTGAAATACCCTGTGGATCAGAAATTAGTCTAGGAGTGTCTCCTTTCCTGTGTAACTGCTAGTTTGGCCTGTATCCATCTTGATACGGCTGAGATCAGTGTGCGTGATATGACAGGTAGACTCGGGTCTTTTTCCAGCGAAGCTCTCTCGACAATCTCGCCCATGAAATAATGAGCACGTCGAGCAAAGTGACGTGACAGCAAAACATGTCTCAGATTAAAGGTCAGCTGAAGACCAAAAAATGTTTAAAAAAATAAATTAAAAAAAAACACCTGATTTGGCCTTAAAACACGTTCATTGGTACTATTGATATAATCCAAGATCAAACGTATTTTTGGTGTGTTTCAGACTATTTTAATGAACTAAAATTATGCCCGTAGTTATTGAGGGCGCTGTTCTTTACGTCATGAGAATTATTTTTCTCTCCCCCGGCCGAATAGGCAGTGTGCTTTACATACGCATCGGAGTAGTTCCCTAGCACGTTCAGTTCGTAGCGCACTTTTTATTAGCATGGCGCCAGTCGTTTCTTTTCACGAAATATAAGCGTAAAAACGTAGCTGACCGAGACATCCTTCCATCAGCTTTTTCTTCAGAATCCGATGAACTCTCAGCCGGACAACAAGGACAGAGAGACAAACGAGAACGCCGTGCATGTAGGCCTGTGAGCCCGAATGGTTTCCGTGAAAGGGAGCTTTGTCAAAATGGAAACCGCACTGCACGCTTTGACGGGCCCGATCATTTTGTTCGTGTCAGCGTGATTTCTGACGGCAAAATGGGGATTATTCTAGGATCGTCATAGAATAAATAGGCCTACACATTTATTCCATTCTGAGTTGCATACCTGCAATCTTCGGCAATGAATCGTGCAGGAATGTCCTCGACACTGTCTATATCTACTCCCGAAATATCATGATAAACGTGCACTAATGTCAGTATAATTATACCAACGTACAACACAAGTAAATGGACCGTATATTCCTCTCATGACGTCATGACGTCACTTTAACTGACACCACAGTATTATTTGAAATAAAAACAAAGTCCGAAATGCAAGTTGACCTTTAACCCTATGTATGATGTGCTATTTCACTCGAAAATTTACGTGCTTTTCATTTGTTGAATCTGATTGAATGATTGATTTAAACGATACGTAATTATGTTGAATACCTAATCAATCATTCATAATGCAGTTGTTATGCATTTTTCAGGTAACTATTTTCATAATTCCAACCTGAAGTATGAAAACATGAGGAAACTGGGTCAATATTTAGTATAATGTTTCCTAGATTATCAAGTTTTTATATTTTATAATGATATCTGCAGCTATTTAAAACTCACCTCACTATCACCTCTATGTCCTTTTTATGTCTTTTTATGTATTTGTTATTGTTTTTATTTCTTGTGTTTTTATTAAATCATTTCCTTTGGTTTTTTTAATGATTATAAACTTGACTAGTTTCTCTCAGAACTATACAGAAACATGAAATCAGTGCAACATTAACTCACAAAGAAATGTAAGCCACTGTCTGATAAATTTTGATTGTATATACAAATAGGCCTCTATGCGCATACTAATTGACATGTTACAGCATAGAGATATGTTCGATATGAACAAACAAGTTAGGCCTATCAGAATTTGCATAAGAATCCGAAATTCCCAGTGGTCGCAATGCAATAACCCAAACTATGGAGGGGCGCCCCAAGGCCCGCCCCCTCCCTCCAGCGCAGATGGGGTTAAAGACACCGTTTCAGCCGTGTGTGTATTTTGTGTTGTCGCTATGCTTCCACTTTGTGCAGCGTAAGGGCCAGGGAAAGATCGTGGAAACGTCTTGGGTGAGGAGACGAGGACGGGGACGGGGTCTTAAAGGGAGTGGGTGCACCGTTTGCAAATTTGTGACCCGGCACCATGATATGAGGAATATCCCACCAAAACACTTTTTGAGTAAACAACGCCTGAAGTTAAAGTATCTTCACAATTCGATTACAAATCAATTTTTTCGGAAAATTTAAATATTAGAGCATATTATATTTTGATATCATTTGAAAGCTAATGGTATACTCTTTCAAAATCTTAAAAGTGGGGTTATTCCTCATTATGCTGTGCCGGGTCACATTTGAGAAATTACTCATTCATCAAGAATTTTGCAATGGTATCAGACATTCCGTAAAATTGTAGGCGCTCGAATATCCGACGATCGCTCTTACCAACGATCACTTTTACAAATGCCGGCCTCTATGTCTGAAAAAAAAAACCACATTTAATTTCCTTTCCAAGGTTTTGCTCGTGGCACGGTTGACGGGTAGAGCCGAAATTTGCTCGGATGTGTCATTTGCATTTAGGTCTATATACGTTGAGATTATCGAAAGAATGTTCCGAAATACTTAATCCATGAAATTCTTTCCAGCAGGCTGGACTGCTGTAATAGTCTTCTACAATGCATATGGTTTACCTGATTCACAGATTGAACAACTTCAGAGAATGCAGAATGGCTGTGCTCGGCTTGTGTGTAACAGATTTAAGTTTTGTCACATTACATCGGTGTTTATGGATTTACACTGGCTTCCTAGTCGATTCAGAATTGCTTTTAAGATTTTTTTTTACAAGATTCTTCTTGGTCTGGCTCCCCAATGTTTAAATCAGCTTATTTCTATCAAGCCCCAGTCTCGTTATTGTCTTTGAAGTTCGAAGGCTGGTATTTTTCTGTACGTACCCTTTCGGCTATGCTATAGACCCTTCTTACTGACGTCACGTTGCTACTAGAAACAGCGAGATCCGCTATCTTGGAGTACACACATACGCTTTCGCTCGCACGTTTGTTTTCGTTTAACGTTACGTTAGTCATCATGGCGAATTCGAATGCTGCACGGTCGGCTTATTACAGTTCTCTCGACATTCTCGGCTTTATTGCTGGAATAGATCCGTACACAATTAACCCTCGACAATCATTTTGTCCATCTTTTTAGCGAAAGTGTACGAGTTGCGTCACCTTCTCTTGTCAGTAGGCCTACAGCGGGTGAACGATAAAAAGATTTCTTATTACGATTCTCCCTGCTTCCACAGCCAAGGACAGCGCAAAAGTTAATCATCTTTCAACAAAACAATTACCTCCAATCCATGGTACAACCACGGAGGAAAAAAAAAGAGATGGCACAACTAGTAATTAATACTAGTAAAAAGTAGCAGTAGTAGTAGTAGTAGTACAACTACGACGAGTTCAAAACTTGCCGCCGTGCATGGGGAGTTGTTTATATGCACAGCTGACTTAGTAACGGCGGTGACGTGCTCATGTGTGTAATCCAAGATGGCCGATTAACAAAACCGTGACGTCATCGAAGACGGGTCTATAGGAGTAGGCCTACTCTTGGGGATAGAGCCTTTGTGCATAGTGCACCGTGTCTTTGGAATGAACTCCCTGTCGATGTTAGGAGTGCTGCCAGCCTTGAATTGTTTAAATCGATGCTGAAGATGCATCATTTTAAACAAGCTTGTCATCAAATTATGTGTTGATTAGCATCGTTTGCTTATGTAAAGTTTCAGGAGGCGCCCGGTAGCGGTGTCCCTCGTGGAAGAGACGGTGTGGTCCCTCCCCGTGGTGCAGTACTGTACGTTGGACGTGGCATGCATTACATCGATGGTTATCACATTTTTTTTTCTGTAGGACAGTCAACCTGGTGTTATCAATACTGCGTAGTACTACCATATATTTCTACCACCCGGGTTGGGTGAGTCGTACGCTTAATGACGGTTTAAATCCACAAATACATATAATGATCATCTATTTATTTACTTTATTATTTGGTTTTGGTTTTACTTAATTAGTTATTGTCATATTAAATTAATTTACAGGGATAAATTGTCATGGCGATTTTAGATGAATAAAAGAAAGAGCAAGAGGCAACTGGGGTCAGCCTAGCCCTTTCATTTCTGGGTCCCCTGACCGGAGGATGGACGTCCTCCACCCCCGGGAGGGACCACACCGTCTCTCCAACGAGGGACGCCGCTACCGGGCGCCTCCTGAACCTTAACACTTAATTAATTGACGAGACCTTCATTCATAAAGCTGGCTGTATTAGTAATGTGTTTAACTTGTAGGTGGTTTTAGTGTATCTTGTGTATATTCTGTTTGCCTTTAACTTGTATCGTTTTTATTGTGACGCGCTTGTGAACCATTTTATGGAATGAGCGTAATACAAATTGATAGATTGTTAGAGAGAGAGAGGGGGAGGAAGAGAGGAAGAGAGGAGGGGAGGTAGAGAGGAAGAGAGGAAGAGAGGAAGAGAAGAACAGAGGAAGAGAGGAAGAGAGGAAGAGAGGAAGAGAGGGAGAGAAGAAGAGAGGAAGAGAGGGAGAGAGGAAGAGAGGAAGAGAGGAAGAGAGGTAGAGAGGAAGAGAGGAGGAGAGGAAGAGAGGAAGAGAGGTAGAGAGGAAGAGAGGTAGAGAGGAAGAGAGGAGGAGAGGAAGAGAGGAAGAGAGGAAGAGAGGAAGAGAGGTAGAGAGGAAGAGAGGAGGAGAGGAAGAGAGGAAGAGAAGTAGAGAGGAAGAGAGGAAGAGAGGAAGAGAGGTAGAGAGGAAGAGAGTGCAGGGAGACCAGTTATTGTGCGCTAACAGGTCCCCCATCACCTCACGAAATGACGACTTCCTCCAAGTGACAAGAAACGTTCACCGACAACGCACACCTGCTTGCCAGGTCATAGGCCTATCTATCTATCACTCTCCACAATTCCACAATTCACAACAACAAAAAACCGGCGTCTGCACATGTGAATCGGAACTGTCAGCGTGATCTGAAGATCGCTCTGCGCGGCTTTGTTGAACGCTGCATTAATGTATTACCGCATGTAGCTGGTCATTTGTTGCATGCAGCGGAGTTAAACAATATGTATAGGCTAAGCACTGTAACCAAGCACTGTATATATATATACAGTGCTTGGTTTTGCTTTTCTCGTGTCGAATGATATAGGAACCAGCGCATTTAACTGCCAGACGCGATCCTGTCATCCCTGTATTGACTTGCATGCATGACTTCATTGAGTGCAGCATTCGTGTGAGCGATTCCTACTTCTTGCGAGCGGTATAACTTGCATTGGTCTACCACCGGCAATTGTCTCCCATGTGTGGGGAAGGGAGAGAGGTCGCACATTGCATTAACTGGAATGAAAATCGTCGGTCTTTTCGATAGGCCCTACTTTGGCATTCTTTCTTGATTTCTTATTAGGGGTTTTCTGTGTGAATCGCGGACACCCGAGCACCCGATAATCTCAACGTGCTAGCCGGGTACTCGATTACCCGAGTATACCCGGTATTGTCTGACTCTCTGGAACTACATTGTTTGGTCAACGTTCCGGAAGACAGATGAAAGACGCTGGGAGTGGTTAAACTAAAGAAAAAAAGGGAGATCGGTGGGTCTCTGAATCACAACTCCTCTCCTTACTCTCAATCATGCCATCCCCTGCTCTCCGCGGGGAAATAGAACGAAGCACGGCCAGTGAGACTGTGTTAACAACGCCCAAAATAGCCCTACCTATATACCCTACCTATATAGACCCCATGTACAGCTTAGCTCGTAACGCTGTAAGCACATGCCCTTATTATAGGACCAACATTATAGAACGGGTGGGGTTAAGTCATAATATCCGGCGTTAGCTGGGCTCTTCAAAACAGAGCAAAAGCAAAGCCAAAACAAAATCAACAAGGAGACAGCAGCAGATTATGGCCGGAGACAGTCAGCTCGTAGCGCGATCCAAAATCCAAGATCACATGCCTATAACTCCATCCGGTTATTAAAAGCGAAAGAACGCACGGGACTGTTTGTTTTTACGACACGTTCCCAAACGTCCAAACCATTAGCCAAAAAAACAGCAGAATTCACACCTTGGGGGCAAGCTTGTCTTTCTTATATTTAGACGCCAATAGAGAAGTTTCGTTGCGTGGATACATGGACCCTTTTCCAAAACCCGGCTTAGTCTTCGGCTCCGGATTCGTCTCTGTCATCCAAAAGCTGAAATCACAGGTTGGACGTCTCTGTTGAAGTTAACGATTTCTGTTCTTCGTCTTCTTCTTCTTTTTTTCTTCAAAATGCAGAATAACATTAAAAACCGAAGCCATGGCAGAGGCCTCCCGCTTTCATGCCTTGTACTTAAAAACGGATGAAAGAAATGGAGACAAAGCCGGAGCCTGAGCCCAAGCCGGGTTTTGGGAAAAAGGCCATGAATCGTTTCACATTGAATTCGGCGTGATCGTATACAATTGAAGAGGCCTAGTATGTGGCACTTGCCCCTTCGCACTGACGATGCTCACTTCCTGGGTCCGGAGCCAGACTGTGGTGCTTAACCGTATGGACACCCTTTGGGGTGGCTGTATACTACTGCCAACGCACAGGTATCACACACGGTCAAGTTATCTGGGTTACTTTTTCTATTACAGTTACAGCCGTACTAAATATACATATAAATACCAGGCCAACTACCCTAAAGAATCAAGGCACTAACTTACTAATACTAACTGTGCACAGTCTATCCTAAACTAAAGTACTGTACTCAGCTAACCCAGGGAGGTGTGTCCTCTACCAATACGCACCGGTATAGTACGCACACCGCTCGTGCGTTTAACGAAACCTCTTCGCTAACGACTCCATGGATCCGGCAGCCCTACGCCAAGAATGGAGATAAACGTCAGTATAGATTGTTTACCCTGTTCAAGATTGATGAGTCTATTGGCAACAACTACATGTAGGCCTATATATAGGATCATTGGCGAAATGACAGCTTGGAGTTGAGCGTGGTCCTCGTCTCCGGCACCCACCAGCTAAGACACGGATTTTTCTTATCCGGGTTTCCTTTCAGTATAGGGGTGGAGGGTCGTGTGTAATGCTCAAAACAGTCGAAGCTATGTCGCCAAACTTCTGTTTTCGGATGCATTTTTCTTTGTAATGGATTTTTTTTTTCAATCCACAACCGAACGCTGCAGTTATTTCAAAGGGCAGCAGCTCGCGCACCGTTACTCCGCCAAAATATTGGTCCCAAACTTGCCACAGTTTGTGTGTTAAACCATTAGACATTCCCAAAAAGCAATACTGGGAAGGTTTTAACTCAAATTGTAATCTGAGAAAGTAGTAAAATGCAATAAACCGTCACAGTTTACGCACCAGCCTGTAGTGTAAGAAATAAGTTGATAACCCCTCGAGTATTTGTCGATGTTTAAGTGAAGATTTCTCGCAAAGTACAGCATCCCAGACTGTAAGCTTTCAACATGGGGATTCTATCATGACCATCTACAAACTGTGTAAATCGGAGGGAAATCTGTGGACATCGATGTTTTCCGATCTTCCCAATGTTGTAATGGGCCTTTAAGGATGTCAGTGAAGTCCCAGAGTTCAACATTTTATCGCAAAATTCACTTTCCCCTCCCTATATGATTTGATCGATTCCCGGTACGGTGCGGCTCGGCTCGGCTCGGCTCCCATCGGCATAGCTCAGTACAACAAATCGGTTCCTCTTCTTCGGCCGCGCTGTTGAGACCATGCATGCATGTTTCCGGCACAATATATTATTATTCGGGGTCTGGGGTGGCCGCAGTGAGCGAGCGAGAGACAGAGGCAGAGGCATGTGGATGCAGCACACGAATTCCATCCAAGATGGCTCCGCCGAGCTGATTATGATCAACTTTTTTTGTTTTAATAAGGAGTCTTATTAACTGATACATTGTAGAATAAGTGAAGCTTAAGACAACCTGGGAGTTCACTCTTCAATTTGGTATGTAATTTGGACCATATTTGGCTTTAAAATAATGTGGCCCTATTTGGCTGTAGAAGTGGAAGGGTCCATCCCAAAATCCTTTAATTGCAGAAATTCGGCTTGGATGGCTACACATTTTAGGGGTGGTTTTTATTTCTGGGGGTAGGCCTAATTTAGAAAAAAATTGAAAAGAATCTGAGAGATGAAGGTCCAAACTACAATTTTCAGTATAGCTACAAGAACTGAGAAACTTCTATTTTGCATGGGTGTGGGGTATTTGGCTTCGAAACTGGGCGTTTTTGTACAGTGTTCAACGGGAGCTCGATGTAGTGTTCTGTACCTTTGTTTGCCGCGCAGATTCCATTCCGCCCGTCAAAATGGCGGCTCGGTGCGATCCACCCCCGGTTATTAACCTATAGGACATGATCAGTCAGTTGATCGCCAGCATTCGTCCGGGCCACGATTCACCGACGTATATCAAAGCACGGGCAACGGGCTATAAACGAGTCAGAAACAAAGGAATAAAGGGCCCTCAGACGCTGCTGTCTCTGGCGAAGGGCCTCTCCAATACAAACACGCGTCGAATTTCGGTGGCGTTGACTCGTGAAAAGAGGTCGCTTCGGAGAGACGCCCGAGGACAGGCAAGATCCCGAACGTGGCGCCAAGAGGAACTGTTTGTTACCGCACATTCTTGGCGAGCCCCTTTCTTCATCTGACTGTGCCCTTTAATTAAGCAGTTCGATGGGAATGGGCCCCGGTAAATGTGACCGCGCGGGTGCACGGTGCAGCGACACGAGCCCGCTGTGTCTCTTGCGAAGAGCGGCCATTGATCGGGTCGGGTACGGCCCTTCAATCTGATACATTTCCCTGCGGTACGCGGTCCACTCTTATACGGCCCGGCCGAAAAAGAAAAACAAAACTACATTTCTACGGGCAAGATGAGCGAGAGACCCAAGCTAGATGCATTGAGCTCATTGGCACGGCCAGGGTACGTCAGACTGTGTACACAACACTCCTAGCCTGTAATATGTTTGTGAAGGCAATATGCATAAGCCTCCTTTGCAAAAGCAATGTAACACGCGCTCAGTCAGATGGTGTCTACGGAGCCCCTAAAGGGACATTCGTTGAAAAGAAACTCTAAAACAAATACAATTCCGTTCGTTATTTCGTGCACACGAAATCATTTCGAGCGCAGGTAATAATTATTTCGTGCGCTCGAAATGATTTCATGCGCACGAAATAACGAGCGAAATTGTATTTGTTTTAGAGTTTGTTTTCAACGAATGTCCCCTTAGGGGCGCCGAAGGTGTCCACTGTCACAACGGTGGCCTTTACTAAAGTTCCTGATCAATATTGGCTCTTTCCTTGATAAAAGCAACCCCCACGCTTCCGCCTGCCTATTTATTGATACATGATATGCACGCTAGCCGACGTCATATACAGGTGGAACGTGCTGATTTGAGTTATGTTCGACTCTGGGCGAAACAAAACATGGCCGATCCATCGAATCTCTGAGAAATGAAAACGAAGAAGCCGATGCCCCCCCCGGTCGTATCGTGTGGATGCGATCGAACGATTGAGCCTTCGCAGCCAGGAATCAGCGCCGATGATTACCTATAATTGCCTCGTTTATTTGGGTGAACAAGCCAATGGAATATCACTTCGCACGAGTCGTGTCCTTCCTGACTTTAAGTGCGACCCTGCGCTACGGTTAGCCTGTCGAAAATGGGGAGGGAGAGAGAAAGGGGGAGAAACAGACGGAGAGAGAGAGCAGAGAGGGGGAGAGAGGGGAGAGACAGAGAGACAGAGTGATGGGGAAGAGAGTTTGGAGTGAAACCGACCGTGGGGAGTGAGCAAAGTACGGGAAGCAGCGCTTGGGGGTGGAAAAGCTCCTCATACGAGGAGAGCAAAGCAATGGACCTTTCCCATGAAATATGCAAATTAGACCTAGCGCATGCGCTTAACTAAATTGGTGGGCAAGCGGGCTGCCAACCAATCATAGTTTTCCACGGGCGTGCGCGCGTTCCTTCTCACTAACAGTTTGGCGTGCGGTCATTGGCTATTCAGCGTCTCCTGCGCGCGTATTTCGAAACTTGCACGCAACGCGCACTCGTTTGCCCACCAATTTAGTAAAGCGCATGCGCCAGCTCTTATTTGCATATTTCATGGGAAAGGTCCATTACACAGAGCCGATATATACCTCGTGATTACCAGTTCACCCCGGGGAGCAAATCGAACGCGCCAAGTGTCAACACCCTCACCCGATTTGTCTCGATGGAAGAGCGCCCCCTATTGGTGACAATCGCGCCGCCTGTTGCCGCCACAGCGAGGCGATCGTTGGCTAGGTTGGTTCCCGTCGCCTACCTGGTCTCCAGACGTCTCACGTCCTCCGAAATGTAGGGGCCTGTAGCTAGCAGCCATCCACGGCCTGTGGTTGGTTCAGTTTTTCGCATGCGCTTTCATTTTTCAATTTTAATATAGAGATAATGTAACGTAAGCATGACTGCGTATTATGACGGCGCAGCACATGTCTCTCAGAAAAGGTTCCCTGCCCCCCAAAAGCATGCAGGTGAATTCAAGGAAAAGTTGTGTTTCATGCGGAAATGATTCCGCTGATAAATTAAACTCTATAGTAGGGATCCGGAAAAAAAAGTTGTCCGAAAGAAAACTCCTAAAATACGGGGGAATTAACTCAATAATATCCATTATGTCCTAGTAGTAAGTTTTTCCCTAGAATTTAACACGTTACCTTGATTTCCCAGCTGATATCCAGCTGATTCAGTTGAACAACAATGCCGGAAATTACCGATAATTACGATCCGAAAGTGAATTTGGAATTTTCCGAACATTTTCGGAATAAGAGAAAGCCGACCCAATGGACCTTTCCCATGAAATATGCAAATTAGACCTAGCGCATGCGCTTAACTAAATTGGTGGGCAAACGAGTGCGCGTTGCGTGCAAGTTTCGAAATACGCGCGCAGGAGACGCTGAATGGCTATTCAGCGTCTCCTGCGCGCGTATTTCGAAACTTGCACGCAACGCGCACTCGTTTGCCCACCAATTTAGTAAAGCGCATGCGCCAGCTCTTATTTGCATATTTCATGGGAAAGGTCCATTAAGCACGTCACAGTATTGCATTCTGGGAACATCAAGCCTCATTAGCATAAGACCGTCAGCTTTCCTCCGATTTTTTTTTATCCGGTACCCCCAGTACTGGCCCCTACATTTGAGATATATATGCAGACCGACGTATGAAGCTCAATATTTTATTGAATTTTCAATTAGGGGGTAGGGGGTAGGGGGTAGGGGGTAGGGGTAGGGGGTAGGGGTAGGGGGTAGGGGGTAGGGGTAGGGGTAGGGGTAGGGGTAGGGGGTAGGGGTAGGGGTAGGGGTAGGGGAAGGGGTAGGGGGTAGGGGTAGGGATGGGGGGTAGGGGTAGGGGGTATAGGGGTAGGCGACAGTCTACAGTCATTTTGCAGGGAAACAGTTATCTCCGCCGTGGCCAAT
Organism: Luidia sarsii; assembly: GCA_949987565.1. NCBI lineage: Eukaryota > Metazoa > Echinodermata > Asteroidea > Paxillosida > Luidiidae > Luidia > Luidia sarsii. The sequence continues at coordinate 30,346,447 of OX465101.1, forward strand.
AAAAAATCGCCCATTGAAACGTGTGGGATTCTATTCGGGGATTGAGCTTCATACGTATGCACGCATATATAGCCCCTACATTTGGAAGGACGTCAGACGTCTGGAGACCGAGGTTGGTAGCGGGAACCAGCCTATTCGTTGGTCAGCCCCGTTTCATACTACGGCTACCCAAACCCCCATCCAAAACATCTCCATGAATCATTCTTGGGGGCGCAATGCGTGTGAAAATCGCAGCTGAGAATAAGAGCTTATAGTGGACCATTGAGGTTCAGTCCAGTGTGGTGAGAGGAGGCGAACGTTAGCCCTATACGCCCGTGCTCTGTTCCGGTGTCATGCAAAAAAGTGTCCCTGCTAAAAAAAATGTCCGCTCATTAGCATACTGATCGCTGATTGCTTTAAGCATAAATGACATCGTTACAATCCCTGAAGCTTGCCAAATAGTGTCCGTGGTTACTTAGCGGACAGTATTTGGCAAGGACCGGACAGTATTCCCACACTTGAGCGGACACCTTTTTAGCAGCGGACACTATTTGGCACGTATTACATGCCAAATAGTGTCCTTCAACTGCGCTTGCGCAACTGCCTGTATTTGACCAATCAGCGATCAGTATTCTAATGAGCGGACAGTATTTGGCGGCGGATACTTTTTGGAATGACACCGTGTTGCAGCACACTAATTCCATCCAAGATGGCTCCGCCGAGCTGATTATGATAAAGTGTGTACCCACAACTCTTTTTTTTAAATAAGAGGTCTTTGGAGACTAATTAACTGATATTGTAGAAAAAGTGAAGCTTTAAGACAACCTGGGGGTTCACTCTCCAATTTCGTCTGTGATTTGGAAAATATCTGGCTTTAAATGTGGCCCTATTTGGCTGTGGAAGTGGAGGGGCCCTTCCCAAAATCCTTGTAAAAATACGGCTTGGACGACTACAAATTTTGGTGGTTTTTTTCTGGGGGTAAAAATCTAAATGGCTAAGGACATCAAAATTGAAGGTCCAATCTACAATTTGGAGTATAGTTACAAGACCTGAGAAACTGTTGTGTGGAACACTTGACTTTGAATGCGAGTATTTTTGTACAGTGTTCTATGGCAGCTTGATTGTCCACATTCTTCTTTGTACATTTCCATCGCTGCTGTGTGCCAAATGAGATGGGGGAAAAAATACCCACTGTAAGTCACAGTGTACTGCTGCACGCAATACAACCTAACGAAATCAGTCGTGTACCGACTGCAGGGAATCCTGCGGCGGACAATACGTATAATACGAAGGCATTCCTTCCAGTTGCGCGAACAAAAGACTTTTCTGACAATTCTGCTTGCATCAGGCATTTGAGTGGCCACGCAGACCGAAGCGAATGTTAGTTTCTTTGTGGGCGACGCCTTCGCAAGCCAGTGTATAAATTATTATGGTTGACTCCTGTGCTCCAGCAGAGTGCGTTTGCTTGGTCAAACCCAGTTCACACGGCTTGAGTCGATCATCAAAATGAACGACCTTTCCCCAAACTTACGGATTGTTCACCGCATGGGGCACTTCTAGCAGAGTCACGGTTCCAAGACTGAAGACGTCGTTTTTTCGATTTTCCAGTGAAAATGCCGCTGGCGCCATCTCCCGCCTTCAGTCAGCGAGCGTCGTGTCACTGGCTAGCCATCAGCTCACCGCGTGAGGGCGCTGTAATCAATTGCCGGTGCAAGTGGCCACTTCTCGGGAGATAATAATTTTATACTGTGCGCGAGGGATCTGGCTAACACTCAACTTGTGTGCAGACGGTTCGAAGGTTCACCTCAAAGTCGTAAGTATGATTCTCACTGTATCGGGGGGGGGGGGAATATAAAACGATGTTACTGACGCTGTGTAGGTAGCGTATCAATAAGAACTAATCTTGCTTGTAATACGTGTACTAGCACAAGATTTTAAACAATACCCTTTTCAAAGAAATCTTTTATAGAATAGGGGTTTTCAATAAATTTCACGACTGTCACAATGAAATCATCCTTTTCTTGTAAATATACTACATCTTTTTATCCTTCCATTATTTTCCTTTCCTTTAAGTTCTTGTCTTGTGATTGCTTTCCTTTCCGTGCCTTTAGTTCATCCTTATAATTACAATGGGCGACATCCCAAACCCACGTTCTGACAATGACCAAATCCTTTGAGTTCAGTAATGTTGTATTTTCTCCGTGGTATCAAGGTCATAGGCTCAATTTCTGGGGAATGGCTTTCGAAAACCCAATTCAAGCGCCGCCGTTGAGAAGAAAATATTGTCACTTAAATACGACTTTTTTAAAATTATTCCATTGAGCACATCAAATGTCACTCTCTCTCTCTCTCTTTGTGACTTCTGGTTTCATTATTCTAAACTGTTGTTGTGAAAACTATGAGCGATTTCTGGGTAAGAATATTCTTTCTGACTGAAATTGAGAGTCACGCTTTGCATCGCTTTTCATTCCGCTCGTCATAAACGGCGCCCTCAAGTGTTGAATGTAGGTCAGTCGAATAAAGCGATGTCGTTTCTCGTCAACTGGCGTTTATGGTCGTGTCCCGGTCCTTTGACCGTAGGGCATGCCATGACGCAATGCGTGCCAGTGAACGATTTATCGAATAACATAATTTGACTATACATTTTTTAGTTCATACGCGATGTCGGCAGATGTATTTCGCTATGTGTTGCTATGTGTTGCTATGTTATGCCCCCTGCCCTGCCCTGCCCTGCCCTGCCCTGCCCTGCCCTGCCCTGCCCTGCCCTGCCCTGCCCTGCCCTGCCCTGCCCTGCCCTGCCCTGCCCTGCCCTACCCTGCCCTGCCCTGCCCTGCCCTGCCCTGCCCTGCCCTGCCCTGCCCTGCCCTGACATGCCATGCCATGCCCTGCCCTGCCCTGCCCTGCCCTGCCCTGCCATGCCCTGCCATGCCCTGCCATGCCATGCCATGCCCTGCCCTGCCCTGCCCTGCCCTGCCCTGCCCTGCCCTGCCCTGCTCTGCGCTGCCCTGCCCTGCCCTGCCATGCCATGCCATGCCATGCCAATTGGCATGGCATGGCATGGCATGGCATGGCATGGCATGGCATGGCATGTCCATTAAGCACGTCCATTAAGCACGACATGTCCATTAAGCACGTCACAGTATTGCATTCTGGGAACATCAAGCCTCATTAGCATAAGACCGTCAGCTTTCCTCCGATTTTTTTTTATCCGGTACCCCCAGTACTGGCCCCTACATTTGAGATATATATGCAGACCGACGTATGAAGCTCAATATTTTATTGAATCTTCAATTAGGGGGTAGGGGGTAGGGGGTAGGGGGTAGGGGTAGGGGGTAGGGGTAGGGGGTAGGGGGTAGGGGTAGGGGTAGGGGTAGGGGTAGGGGGTAGGGGTAGGGGTAGGGGTAGGGGAAGGGGTAGGGGGTAGGGGTAGGGATGGGGGGTAGGGGTAGGGGGTATAGGGGTAGGCGACAGTCTACAGTCATTTTGCAGGGAAACAGTTATCTCCGCCGTGGCCAATAAAAAATCGCCCATTGAAACGTGTGGGATTCTATTCGGGGATTGAGCTTCATACGTATGCACGCATATATAGCCCCTACATTTGGAAGGACGTCAGACGTCTGGAGACCGAGGTTGGTAGCGGGAACCAGCCTATTCGTTGGTCAGCCCCGTTTCATACTACGGCTACCCAAACCCCCATCCAAAACATCTCCATGAATCATTCTTGGGGGCGCAATGCGTGTGAAAATCGCAGCTGAGAATAAGAGCTTATAGTGGACCATTGAGGTTCAGTCCAGTGTGGTGAGAGGAGGCGAACGTTAGCCCTATACGCCCGTGCTCTGTTCCGGTGTCATGCAAAAAAGTGTCCCTGCTAAAAAAAATGTCCGCTCATTAGCATACTGATCGCTGATTGCTTTAAGCATAAATGACATCGTTACAATCCCTGAAGCTTGCCAAATAGTGTCCGTGGTTACTTAGCGGACAGTATTTGGCAAGGACCGGACAGTATTCCCACACTTGAGCGGACACCTTTTTAGCAGCGGACACTATTTGGCACGTATTACATGCCAAATAGTGTCCTTCAACTGCGCTTGCGCAACTGCCTGTATTTGACCAATCAGCGATCAGTATTCTAATGAGCGGACAGTATTTGGCGGCGGATACTTTTTGGAATGACACCGTGTTGCAGCACACTAATTCCATCCAAGATGGCTCCGCCGAGCTGATTATGATAAAGTGTGTACCCAGTACCCACAACTCTTTTTTTTAAATAAGAGGTCTTTGGAGACTAATTAACTGATATTGTAGAAAAAGTGAAGCTTTAAGACAACCTGGGGGTTCACTCTCCAATTTCGTCTGTGATTTGGAAAATATCTGGCTTTAAATGTGGCCCTATTTGGCTGTGGAAGTGGAGGGGCCCTTCCCAAAATCCTTGTAAAAATACGGCTTGGACGACTACAAATTTTGGTGGTTTTTTTCTGGGGGTAAAAATCTAAATGGCTAAGGACATCAAAATTGAAGGTCCAATCTACAATTTGGAGTATAGTTACAAGACCTGAGAAACTGTTGTGTGGAACACTTGACTTTGAATGCGAGTATTTTTGTACAGTGTTCTATGGCAGCTTGATTGTCCACATTCTTCTTTGTACATTTCCATCGCTGCTGTGTGCCAAATGAGATGGGGGAAAAAATACCCACTGTAAGTCACAGTGTACTGCTGCACGCAATACAACCTAACGAAATCAGTCGTGTACCGACTGCAGGGAATCCTGCGGCGGACAATACGTATAATACGAAGGCATTCCTTCCAGTTGCGCGAACAAAAGACTTTTCTGACAATTCTGCTTGCATCAGGCATTTGAGTGGCCACGCAGACCGAAGCGAATGTTAGTTTCTTTGTGGGCGACGCCTTCGCAAGCCAGTGTATAAATTATTATGGTTGACTCCTGTGCTCCAGCAGAGTGCGTTTGCTTGGTCAAACCCAGTTCACACGGCTTGAGTCGATCATCAAAATGAACGACCTTTCCCCAAACTTACGGATTGTTCACCGCATGGGGCACTTCTAGCAGAGTCACGGTTCCAAGACTGAAGACGTCGTTTTTTCGATTTTCCAGTGAAAATGCCGCTGGCGCCATCTCCCGCCTTCAGTCAGCGAGCGTCGTGTCACTGGCTAGCCATCAGCTCACCGCGTGAGGGCGCTGTAATCAATTGCCGGTGCAAGTGGCCACTTCTCGGGAGATAATAATTTTATACTGTGCGCGAGGGATCTGGCTAACACTCAACTTGTGTGCAGACGGTTCGAAGGTTCACCTCAAAGTCGTAAGTATGATTCTCACTGTATCGGGGGGGGGAATATAAAACGATGTTACTGACGCTGTGTAGGTAGCGTATCAATAAGAACTAATCTTGCTTGTAATACGTGTACTAGCACAAGATTTTAAACAATACCCTTTTCAAAGAAATCTTTTATAGAATAGGGGTTTTCAATAAATTTCACGACTGTCACAATGAAATCATCCTTTTCTTGTAAATATACTACATCTTTTTATCCTTCCATTATTTTCCTTTCCTTTAAGTTCTTGTCTTGTGATTGCTTTCCTTTCCGTGCCTTTAGTTCATCCTTATAATTACAATGGGCGACATCCCAAACCCACGTTCTGACAATGACCAAATCCTTTGAGTTCAGTAATGTTGTATTTTCTCCGTGGTATCAAGGTCATAGGCTCAATTTCTGGGGAATGGCTTTCGAAAACCCAATTCAAGCGCCGCCGTTGAGAAGAAAATATTGTCACTTAAATACGACTTTTTTAAAATTATTCCATTGAGCACATCAAATGTCACTCTCTCTCTCTCTCTTTGTGACTTCTGGTTTCATTATTCTAAACTGTTGTTGTGAAAACTATGAGCGATTTCTGGGTAAGAATATTCTTTCTGACTGAAATTGAGAGTCACGCTTTGCATCGCTTTTCATTCCGCTCGTCATAAACGGCGCCCTCAAGTGTTGAATGTAGGTCAGTCGAATAAAGCGATGTCGTTTCTCGTCAACTGGCGTTTATGGTCGTGTCCCGGTCCTTTGACCGTAGGGCATGCCATGACGCAATGCGTGCCAGTGAACGATTTATCGAATAACATAATTTGACTATACATTTTTTAGTTCATACGCGATGTCGGCAGATGTATTTCGCTATGTGTTGCTATGTGTTGCTATGTTATGCCCCCTGCCCTGCCCTGCCCTGCCCTGCCCTGCCCTGCCCTGCCCTGCCCTGCCCTGCCCTGCCCTGCCCTGCCCTGCCCTGCCCTGCCCTACCCTGCCCTGCCCTGCCCTGCCCTGCCCTGCCCTGCCCTGCCCTGCCCTGCCCTGACATGCCATGCCATGCCCTGCCCTGCCCTGCCCTGCCCTGCCATGCCCTGCCATGCCCTGCCATGCCATGCCATGCCCTGCCCTGCCCTGCCCTGCCCTGCCCTGCCCTGCCCTGCTCTGCGCTGCCCTGCCCTGCCCTGCCATGCCATGCCATGCCATGCCATGCCCTGCCCTGCCCTGCCCTGCCCTGCCCTGCCCTGCCCTGCCATGCCCTGCCATGCCATGCCCTGCCATGCCATGCCATGCCATGCCATGCCATGCCATGCCCTGCCCTGCCCTGCCCTGCTCTGCCCTGCCCTGCCCTGCCCTGCCCTGCCCTGCCCTGCCCTGCCCTGCCATGCCATGCCATGCCATGCCATGCCATGCCATGCCATGCCATGCCATGCCATGCCATGCCATGCCATGCCCTGCCCTGCCCTGCCCTGCTCTGTCCTGCCCTGATTTATGGTGGAGGGGAGGAATGTGACTAGCTAATGTTGATCGTGGGATAGTTTGTCACAAAAATGAAATATATCTTGTTAATTGCAAATCTCTAGCTGCTGTTAAAATGTTCAGCCGCACTGGCTGTTCTTGGCCCTTTTCCAAACTCCGGCTTAGGCTTCGGCTCCGGCTTCGTCTCAGTTATCAAAATGCTGAAATACAAGTTGGAGTTCATTTGTTGAAGTTGAAGCTTTGGATTCCTTTTCAAAACTCAGTAAACATTCAAATTTATGTCAAAGGCTTCCTGTTTGCATGCCTTGTACTTGAAATGGATGAAAGAACTAGAGTCAAAGCCGGAGCCTGAGCCTAAGCCGGGCTTTGGAAAATTTTCACCGTCACAGCGAAAAACCTTAAAGGAAAAACGAATCATATCTGGTTTAACCCTCGCAGGTCAGCGAGGTCGAGCATTAAACTCTGCGAGCAAGATAAGGCCCGAGGCATACACAGGCCCACTAATTACTGTCGACGGTAACCCGTGATATGCGATGGGCAGATGCCAGGCTCGGTTACATTCATCTGTTCCCATTTCCATCGCCATTTACTGGACATCCTTCAGTAGAAAGCATTCCCTCTGGCTGATGTGCTCAAGGTCAAGATTTATTCAAATGCCGTCATTGCGTTGCGTCCATTTTTTTGTTCTTGTCTAGTTTCTGCCTGAGGGTGTATATAATATACACACCGCATTATGACCGGTCATTGAGCGGCCCGAGCTATGGCCTTGGTCGAAGTCTTAGGCTACGGCTTCAAACTGCGCACGAGTCTGCGGAAGCGTTAAGCCGCTCGCATCGGGGTTACAGCCAATGCAGGAGACTCGTGCGTTACCCCCCCCCCTCCCAAGCCCTAGCCATGGAAATCTCCGGAGTCATATAGTATCGGTGCGTTGGTAGTTATGTTCAGTAGGGCGGTCGGTTGGTCGGTTTGCTGGCCAGTCGGTTTGCTGGCCAGTCGGTTTGCTGGCCAGTCGGTTTGCCAGTCGGTCGGTCGGTCGGTCGGTCGGTCGGTCGGTCGGTCGGTTGGTCGGTCGGTCGGTCGGTCGGTCGGTTTGCCGGCCAGTCGGTTTGCCGGTCGGTCGGTTGGTTGGTTTGCCGGCCAGTCGGTTTGCCGGTCGGTCGGTCGGTCGGTCGGCCGGTCGGTTTGTCCGTCGGTCGGTCGGTTGGTTTGCTGGTCGGTCGGTCGGTCGGTCGGTTTGTCGGTCGGTCGGTTTGCCGGTCGGTCGGTCGGTCGATTTGCCGGCCAGTTGGTTTGCCGGTCGGTCGGTCGGTCGGTTTGCCGGCCAGTCGGTTTGCCGGTCGGTCGGTCGGTCGGTCGGTCGGTCGGCCGGTCGGTTTGTCCGTCGGTCGGTCGGTTGGTTTGCTGGTCGGTCGGTCGGTTGGTTTGTCGGTCGGTCGGACGGTCGGTCCGTCCGTCGTCGGTTGATTGCCTTTCCGACCTACTTCTGGCTCACCAGCGGGTTCGTTGGCCCACATTGACATGCAGGTTCGCCCTTTGTACTTTTCCATCAAGTTAAAACCCAGCATCACCATAAAACCAGCGCCACGCCAGAGGCTGACCCGTTGCATTAGTTGCCGGGATGGCTCCCGCATTATGTACTTGAGAACCCTGCCATCTATATTAACGTCTGCTCGACTGGCTGTTATATGGACCACACCTCCGCCATACAAAGGTGCATACATATATACCGACCGTTGATAATGCGGCTATGGCATTATTCCATGAATGTTTGTGAAAGGCACAGGGCTTTGTTTGTATGCAAAGACCCCCCCCCCCCTCTTATCCACCAGTATCAAGTGCACATTTGTCCTGGTAGTCGGCCAACGGAGCCGTGCTATAGGAATTAGCAAGCAGGCCCTTGGCAGCGCTTCGTCGGGCACGGAGACCCGTAAGAGCCGGGGCAATAAAACACAACGATCCCGCCGTTCGATCATTTTCTTACGATTTTTACGATACCATAATTATTTTTGACCTAGAACGATTTCTAGACTGGACGCTGCTTGCACGGGCGTCTTCCCCAGCTTCATGAAGAAAAAAAGAGAAGAAAAAGGAAACCCTCCGAATTGGCTCTATTATACTGGGGAGCGTTTAAAGCCCTATGCCACCTTTGGTCAAAAAATTGCCACAGTTTGTGTGTTAAACCATAAAACATTCCAATACTTCTCAATACTGAGAAGGTTTTAGCTCAAATGGTAATCTGAGAGAGTAGGAAAAGGCAAAAAACCGTCACGGTTTTCGCACCGTTCTGTAGTGTAAGAAATAGTTTATTACTCGCAACTACGTGATAAACTATCTGTCGATGTTTGAGTGAAGACTTCTCAAGTACAGCATCCCAGACCGTAAGATTTCAACATGAGGATTCTATCATGACCATCTACAAACTGTGTCAATTAGAAGGAAATCTGTGGACATCGATGTTTCCCGATCTTCCCAATGTAGCATAGGGCCTTTAGGGCGCTCATACAGCCAACGAAGATTGGTTCTATTTTGTGTGTGCGTGTTGGGGAGAAGTTTGTTATTAATTTTCAAGTCCGTTGTGCGCGGTGTTTTTCCCCCCGTATAGGGAATGCCGTTATCACCGACAGGAACCAACAGAGCGAAGATGTCAACACACTTCCCAGGTACGTCCAGTCACAGTTTATAACACGCGCCGCGCAAGCACCTAACAAAAAAATAATGCAGTGCGCTGTTTCTACCGAAACTTTGAAAAAAAATAATGGATAGTTTAGCCCCCCACCAAAAACAAAAAAAAAAAAAAAACCCCAAAAATAACAAAATTGGAGAAAAAAAAACATCAAAAGTTTAGGAACCTACCGGTAAGTTTTCGATCCTAGTTGGACCGTTGCCACGGTGGAGACGTTGATTGATGGTCTCGGACGAGGGTATTTTGTTCGAACGCGGATTCTACATTATTTGTTCCTCCCGCGAATTCTATATACGAAAAGCTGGGCATACCCGCAACCTTGCTGCATCCGCTCTGAAGTGCGCTTCCAGCATCGACAAAACTGGTGAAGAGTTCGAAACGGTTTCTACAGTTGCCCTGCTATCGGCCTGGTAAGATACGGACCACATGTTACACCGTCCCATTGCACAGAATGATGGCACAGTCTGTTTTTCGTTCACGGCGCTCGTAATAATGAAGTCGAGGCGTGGCGTTATGCTCTACTCTATATGGTAATCTTGTTTTAATCGAGCATCGAGCATAATTATTGCACATTTTTAGGCTGGTGATGTTTGGTCGTTGTTTGGTCATTTTAGGGTCATTTGTTTGGGAACTTTGGTAATGTTAGTCAGTATAAGGCAGTTTGCAGAACACGTTTATTACTCTAGTCAACATTATTCACGGACGATGGATTGGAAGCGCAATGTTTGCATTGTGCGAGTCAAAATCACACTCCACAAACTCCCACCATTTTGTTTGCTGATAAAACCAGCGTGTATGATAAAAGTGTCGGGAAAACGAGTTTGCTCAATCACTTTTACTGCCAGGCGTGTTTAACGGTCGAGTGTAGCCGCCAGTGCATTCGATGTAACCCATTTTCTCTTGCACGTGTATATCTGCTGTACATTTTGCATTATACCATTTTTTCCCCCGGAAACACTTTTCATTTTCCTAGCGATTCAAAGCCACGAAAATGAAGAGACTTATGAGGAGCCGACAAACCCGGGCACAACACGCACGAGCCAAATATTGTTACGAATACGAAGCTATAGGCACATGGTGAAACAATTCGCCTGGACCAAAGTCATACGGCTCAGATGTCGTACGCACGACCTAAAAGGGGCGAGGTTTCGCAAGCGAACGGATACGGTTAGTGCAACGGATACGTCACAAATATTACGTCATACGCTATTTGCTATCCGCTAAAATGTGTGGACGACGTGGGTATCTGGCTCACTACACGTATGGAAAAACCATGTAGGAAAATTCTAATTTCTAATAAATCACCTTCACTTTTTGTCCGTATATATTATGTATGGTATTATCCAGACACTAGTTATCGGCTGAATATTTACCGGGGGTACGAGCCATTGTTGTGAGTTTCAAAGACTTTGAAATGCGAACAGATATGTCTCAATGTAGGGTATGATAGTGTGGGCGTGGGTGCAGGGTGTCGGAAATAGACCTCAATTTAGAAGTATTTACACAGCATTGGGATTGCGCACGGCGCCACCAATACGCCTGGATTGCACAACACCGTGGAATGGTCACTTACTGGTGCGGATAGCTAAACGTATGCGTATGCGTATCCGTTCGCGTGCGAAACCACTCTTAGGTTATCTCTTAGGTTATCTCTTAGATACGACCTATGAATAATTTCCCGTGGGTACGCGGTTTACCTCGTACGTACGACTTATATCACGTGCGGACGTGATAATTGTAAGTTCACGTACAACAAGGATGTGAGTTCTTGTTAGGTCAAAGAGGTAGATTTGGGGAGGTTGTTTCTTTGGCCATGTCCAAAATACAGCTTCATATCCTGGTAAGACGTACGTGCTGCTTCCTTCATTTTGTTGCTAAACTAAGAGCGTTCGAGATCAAATAGGCCGCGCTCCCCCACCCCACCACCCCCCCCCCCTCCCCTTTCGGCCGGGCAAGAAGAGACTCGGTTGAAAGTACGAAGTGCTTTTAATGAGTTCGGCCAGAAACCATTGCGTGTGTTCGTAAGTGCTGCGTCACTGGGCGTGGGTGAGCCGTTCCACGGTCGCGCCAGGAGAAGCCATGGTACAACCCGCCTATACTGTACGACATCTCTCATCCATTCCTCTGACGAACTCTTTTCCAGGTTGTTGGGTTGTTGTTGTTTTTTCTGGTCTTTTCTTTTGGACAGTCGGCGGGTCATTTTCGTGATTATCTCCGGCGGGTTATTATTTCTGGCCGCTTCGTGGGTTTTCGTTTTCGTGGAACTATCACGCGAGGGCTTTCACCTTGACTCTCAGCCGCCTCTCGGTAACCTTTACTGCGGAGAGTTATGTGCGCAGTTGTTAATCAATGGAGAAAGACATGGCTGATGGCAAGTTTGTGATCGATCTGGAGCGGAAAACGCCGGCAATTCGGGCTTGGCTTGACGGACCGGGTTCCCGGTTTGGACTATGACGAACGCCGGGTAAAATGTTAGGTTAGCGCTGCTCAGTATTTTGCCAGTGTCTTTTGTATCCTCCCTGTGGTCGGAATGTCACGTGATGCCCGGTCATGTGACCACACCGCATGGGGGAAGGACTTTATGTGCATGGATCTGATACCGAAGCGAATTGCATTTTTCTTTGATTAATTTATATTCATATATATAGTCCACCGAGGATGCATGTACTTTGTGTATCGGTACTATAGGCCTTTATTAATATAATTTATGCAAATGATATGCATTGAACTCAAAGCGAGGCTATGGGCGCTAGATTTCGTAAAGTTCGCGCAATAACACGTGACACACCCAACAACGACGATTCCAATTACAAACATGACGAATCTAACTTTAAAAAAAAAAGTCTTTTGTATCCTGCCTTTTAGAAAGGTCCTGCTAGGATCGAAACGTCAGGTCCACTAAATTTTAAGATTTGCATTTTGGTAATTTGAGTCAGTAAGCAGTTTGGCACATTTTTGTATATCACACAAAAATAAGTCGTGTAAAAGTATAAATCTACATTGAAAAGTGGTCCCTCATCTCGCCTGATCTTCATAATCCACTTTTCCCGCAGGGTTCTATCCTTTGGAAACAGGTGGAAGTTGATTTCTGGTGGAGCACAGTGGAACCGCGCAGTGTTTCACCGACATCTCGGAGATCTAGCGCCAATAGCCTCGCTTTCAGTTCGATGCACACAATTTGCATAAATATTAAGAAAGGCCTATGCCTATAGTCGAGGTTGGGAGGCTTGTCTTGTTGGGGATTAGGGGTTAATGAAAAGTTTATTGAAATTTCGTCATAATAATGCGTCGGTACCGAATCGGCGCCCTTGGAGTTCTTCCCTACAGCGCGTGACCGCCATTTTGTTGCCATCCTGTCCATCGGTCTTTGTCGGCGTAAAACAAAACAAGTCAGTACGTGCGCTCGGTAGTGCGTAGCGTCGCTCGCAAAATGAACCTATTGAAAAACCACGGGCCAGCTGAAGCCGTTGACGAACGGTTACGAAATACAAAGAGCCGGAGCGGCATTAAAAAAAACATCGGTAAATAATTCATAACCGATAGACACCAGATGCCCAAGACTCACTTTTAGACTCCAAACCTGCTCCCCTGCCCCTCGTGACGGTCCCGAGCAGTCCGGAGACTGCCGACGCTCCTCGAGCGAGTCCCACGGTTGCCGATCGTCAAACCTTAGCGCGGCCCACACTAGTACGGTATACGCCCGGACCCGAATTTCATGAGACCGCATCGGGGACCCATCGTGGACCGGGAAATTCTGAAAACCAGTTATCCTTTTGCGCAAGTTATATTAATCCCGGTTCAACTGTGAATATATGGCATCTTTGCGCGATCGATTTTCGCACTAGTCGGACAGATGCCATCAACATTGACCTGTATCTCTCCCCCCCCCCCCCCCCTCTCTGTATCTCTCCTCTTTCTCTCTCCTTCTCTCTCTCTCTCTCTCTCCCCTCTCTCCCCCTCTCTCTCTCCCTCTCTCTCTCTCTCTCTCTCCCTCTCTCTCTCACTCTCTCTCTCTCTCATATCCCCTCTCTCCCCCTCTCTCTCTCTCCTCTCCTCTCTCTCTCTCTGTCTCTCTCTCTCTTTCTGTATCTCTCTCCTTCTCTCTCTGTCTCTCTGTCTCTCTATGCCTCTCTATCTCTCTCTGTATCTCTATCTTTCTATGTGTGTACCTCTATCTCTCTGTGTGTCTCTCTGTATCTCTGTCTGCCTCTTTATCTCTATCTCCCGGTCTCCCTGCCTCTCTCTCTGTCTCTCTCTGTGTCTCTCTATAATATGTCTCTCTCAGTCCCTTTCTGTCTCAATATAAATCGGGCGTGCCGTATAGGATTAATGGGTGTCAATGCTGCGAGCCGCCATCCCAGTTGACTTGATTACAGCTCGGGCAGAAATGCGGGTGGGTACATGACAGCGCTGGGCTCCGTGCCTGAATATGCAATACCCATTGGTGAAATAATTATGAGCAACAACGAGAGACAAGTTTACAGAGACAGCGATGGTGCTTAAGCGGAACACATTAAGATAAACAGAAAGAGAGAGAGAGAGAGAGAGAGATAGAGAGAGAGAGAGAGAGAGAGAGGGGGAAATTATTGTAATAATTATGGGCTTTCTCTTTGAGAAAGATCCTGCTATAAAGGATCGATAAGACAGACCCTTCAAATGTTTCAGATTCCGCATCTTATTTTTTGGTCACCTAAGTCAGTAAGCAACATTTTTATGTAGGCCTTTTGCTTTTGAAAAAGAAGTAAATCGTTGTTCAAACATCTAGTACAAAACTGTGGACAACTGAAGCGCGATGTTATTGGAGGCACTGGATTTGAAATGGACATCGGCAATAGACCCGGAGCATAGGGTCAGCCGTAGTTTCGAAAGGTCCTAGCTCGGGTTAAGGGTTGGCGTAAAGTTTTGATATAGGCAGATAAAACCCCGTGTTGGCAATTTAGCATGGCGGACTGTCCGTCTCGCTCAATTCTGTCCACGTACAAATCCAGGGTGAGGACAAATTGCGACGATGCCACCGTGTGGTGGGATGATCATTTCCCGGAATGCGCTATGGCCTAAGGGGACTACGAAAATGCAGCAAGGTATGCCGTGCTCATGGGTTTTGAACGCTGGTTGCAGAGGTGAAAGGCGAGCATGCATGCACGAACCGCTGGCCGCGAGCTCGGCACGATTGTCTTGTTGGAGACTCGTAGACGTTGGGGGCAGCAGACAGAACGGTCAATGGCGGCGCCACTGCTTTCCGGGCCGTTTACGAAAGTTGAAGGCTTAGACTCGGGCTGCGCTTATGCTTCGGTCACATTTCTCTTGCCCGTTATTTTCATAACCCACAGTGCAAAGACAAGTGACTTCACATGCAATTATTTCTCATACGAGAGTCTCTCTGCTTCTGTAGCGGTATACTGTAAATTATAGCTAGAACGTAAATCACTTACTGTATATATTCCTTTTGATTTTCCGTACCACCCGTTTTTGCCAATAACTCCTAAAAAGCCAAACATTCTTACATCGTTATTTTCATTTTTTGCAACCGATTTGTTTTCCGAATCGTTTTCCGGTCACGTCATGCCACTCCCGTGGCAAAGTAGTGCATCATTTCAGTCCTCGAATCTTCCGATGTCAGCACAACCTGAAGCATCGAACCCCCGGGTTGTCCTCAGGATTAGTCATTCGACAACGTATCGGTTAATTCGCTTCTAAGGACTCGTTATTAAACAAACAAACAAAGGTTGTGGGTTTACACACTTTATTGTGATTAGCGCGCGGAGCGGGCAGCTTTTTTTTTTAGAGTGCTGCAACACTCTGCCTGGCACCGTGCAAGGCATTGCTCCCTAAAACCCGGCTTAATCTCTTTGACCCCAAACCGTGGAGATATATATTAGATGGGGGTTCTTTGATTACTTTGAAGCTTTCGGTGTTGTTTTCGAAACATGGTACCGTAGTACCATCTGAGCTACCCAGCCCTGAGATGGTGACCTTCCCAAATAGTCAACTATAGTGTTTGTCGGGGGGTATGGGCGCCACTCAGAGGCAATTCAACCATTAACTGCCGTACATCTCCAAGGATCACACCCCGTGCTTTTCATTCAGATGCAAACAACCAATTATTGTAAACCTGGCCATCGCCAACAGCGGCTGTTCGTGTTTCATACAAAGTGAACGCCGCTTTTTGTTCAATTTAAGGCGGACAAATAAAGGAAAGTCTCACTGGCAAGTGAAAACTTTGGAATAATTTTGAAAAAATGGAAAGGAAGTATGATTCGAACGCCTCTTCCTGAGGTGAAATTCCTTCTCTAAACGCAATTGGCCACAAAATCTGCTGCAGTCGATTACCCACTGGTAGTATGCGGAGACCAGTGCTTCTCTGTGCTTCCTCTGAACCTCCCCCTCCTTCATCCCCTCACCTGCCTCCCTACCTGCCCTCCATCCCTGCCTGCCCTCCCCCTCCCTCCACCTCCCTGCCCTCCCTCCCTCCAACTCCCTACCCTCCCTCCCTCCCTAAACCTCCCTCCCCGTCCTCCCTCCCTCCTCGATCCATGCCTCCCTGCCTCCCTGCCTCCCTGCCTCCCTGCCTGCCCTCCCTCCCTGCCTGCCCTCCCTCCATCCATCCACCTCCCTGCCCTCCCTCCCTTCCCCTCCCCAAACATCCCTCCCCGCCTCCCTCACTCCCCCCCTGCCCTGCCTCCCCTCTCCTCACCCTACCGACAAACCGCACGTGAATCATGCACCCTTCGCATACTAGTTCAACCCCGCTTTTGTTGCCATTCTGTTTATATTCCCGCACAGGGTGGATTTCTAAACTTTGGAATGTTCCGCGAACAACTCCTGCCTCCCACTTCTCCAATAACATCAACATTTCACCCCGGACCCCCCTTTCAAATGTTCTGGGCGCATGCGGGTGTTTTTTTTCTCCCGAGGATGGGGGGGGCTGGTGGTTGCAAACGGAATAGGGAAGAGAGAGAGAGAGAGGGGGGGGAGGAGGGGGTTGAAAAAAATGTGACCCACAGGGGTCGGGCGAGTGGAGCAGACGCGTTTAGTCCGGGTCCTTCCGTTGTCAGGAGACCCTGTATGGGGAGACGTCTGCCTCAAGTTCACCGTCAATTAGGCTGTGTGATCGGACGCGGGGCAGGTGCATTGGCCTTTGCGTTCATTGACCTATAGCTTGCGCCCAACGTTCCCCCCATTCCTTAACCACTGCACGCGCGTCTCACATGTACACATGTACACATGTGTATACGCGTACATGACCATTGTGTATACTGTGTACAATGTAATGTACGCGCGCTTAATGGGCATGTGCGTGCCCTTCATTCTGGGCTAGCTTGGCAATGGAGACGTCGGAACGGGTGTTCGAAAACTGGCGGATGGAGCGTGCCAGCTATATCAGCATGGGTAGAGTGGCCTACCTTTCGGTTAGGTGACAGCTTATCATGGCCGCTTAGAATTGTTTCTTCTTCTTTTAAAAAAAATAAAAAATCGGGTTATCTGCTGCGTTCTGTCCGTGTCGGTGGAGTGGCCGAGGATATCCGACCCTGACCGGGCCCAGCAGAATCGACTGACCTAACTGACCGGCAACAAGGCCCTCTCCATGCATTAACCCACCTTCAAATACCAATAACAAATAAACGTAGGTACTAAGGGGGCAGGGGGTGGGGTGGATCAAGCGCCCCACTGCCGGCCGGCAGGTCGGCGTATTGCGGAGAGCCTTGCTAGTATCCTTGACCGGGGCCTGGCCGTGTCCCCGTCGCGGCTAGCCGCAACATTCTTACGTGTCCATTGGACAACCGGTCATAACAATCTAGCCATCACCAGGCGAGGGCCTAAAGCGATCGCTTTATGGCTCTCTCTCCCTCCCTCCCTCGCCAGTTGGAATGACCACAGTCAACCTCGCGTGACCCCATTGAACTCCTTCTGAGACGCCGGGGTCGGGCCCCCACGATCGAACACGGCCGCCGCCGTAGCTGTCGACCGTGGTGTAAAGTGTCAGCCTTCCCCCACCCCCTTCCCCTCCCCGCCCCGACCCCATCCCACACCACACAACCCACCCCACCCCACCCAAAGACCCCTGTCTGGACCCGCTTGGGTTTTCTGGTGGGGGGGGGGGTTGCATGGTAAACCATCGAACAATTTTTACAGGACAAAATATAACAGCATCACCAACTACGGTCATTAGCCCTGATTTTTTAAATGAAATTTCGCCCAAAACGAGGCTATGAAGTCATTCTAACGGAAGGAAGGAGATAGGGAGGAAGGAAGGAAAGCTGGAGATAGGAATTGACAATCCTCTTAAAATGGGCCAAGGTCATAAAAGGTGATAATATGGTGATTACAACGAATTGGTATTATCAAAACTTAGGAGGACCTGACGTTTTGATCCTAGCAGGACCTTAAGGCAGAGTCACTCTTCCTTTGAGAAAGGTCCTGTCACTGCTATATAGGATCGAAACACCAGGCCCTCCTAATAAGTTGGATATTTGGATTTTTTATCATGTTCAGTCAGTATAAGTAGCTCCCTACAATTTTGGCCGATTATTACTGAGTTTGCATTCTCGCCGTTTAATTCTTCCCACCACGCCGAGACTACAACCTCGCAAAGCAATAACTCGCCGCATTCTCCCATATCACCAAAGCGCTTATCACCACGACGAGTTGTCTCCAACCGTTCGCCTCCCGAAAAACAAAAGCCACCAAAATCACAGACCTCCCCCTCCCACCCCCCCCACCCCCCCCCCCCAAAAAAAAGCAACCCCTTCCACGACCGACAGCCCAACGATCCGGACCGCCATCCTCCCACACGGCGGCATTGCGCTGGCTGCATGGCCACCCCCTATCGGCGGGCTTTCTCGAATGACGTGAAGTCGTGGACCTGGGGCGGGCCCCTCGTCGATAACCGAACGAATCACGCCGGCCCGTTCGGTGGCCCAATTTTCCTCGGAGAAAAAAAAAATCATTCCACGAACTGCGCGCCATCTGCAGGCAATAACTTACCCGCCCGTCCTCCACCGCATCCCGCGCGGAATGGGACAATAATTCGCTCACGTAATCACTCAGCTGACCGTTGAACTCTTTTTTATATTTGTTGTTTTCAACCTCTCCCCCCCCTCTCCTTTTCAATATCGCCCGGGTTTTTTTTCGCCTTTCCAAGAAAACCTGACCGCGGAGCGCGAACGAGAGCGAAAAAAAAGGCCCGTGGTTTCCATTGTGACCGGGTCACTGTGTGTTGGTTTAAGTTACAAACAAGTGCATCTATTGTCGCCCCCCCCCCTCAAAAAAAAGAACAACTGCTCCGCACCGCCACCATCGCCAGATTGGATCGTGAGAAAGGAGGAATCAAATAGGCCCCTCATTCCAGGCTTTCCTTTCTTATGCAGCCAGCAAGTTGACCGGATAGACTTCGGTCAAGGTGAGGGGACTTTGTAGCGTAAGATTATGACAAGCGCTAGCTGCTGGTTCGTGACATGGGTGACGCGCCACTGACCAATCATTGTTGTTTCGAGGAAGCAAACAAAAAGAACAAACGGCCCTCGAACATGTAGTTTAACGCGTTGATTGGATCATATTTTGTTTTCTCTCGCCGGTCTCTCTTTCACCCGGTGTGTGTGCACGTAATCTATTCGCCGGTCACCGGTGGTTTTTTTTTACACATTGTCCGCAGTGCACGGAGTGACCTCTCCCGTTGACCTCAGTCTGAGGTCGTTTACGTAACTCTGTCACGTGCCCCAATTATAATGGATAGCCAGTTGCATGATCGGAGGCCCGGCGCGACCTTGTTGACAGTATTTCCCTCCCCACCCCCCACCACCAACTCCCCCTCCCCTCCTCTCCCGCCTCAGTCGGGGTAATGGCCTGATTAGTTGCCGCAAATATCAGGCGAAGGTTGGGGAACTGAACAGCACAGTAGCGTGCTTTCTGGTTATGGTGTTGTTGTTGTTTTAGTTTGTTGTGTGTCAGATACACGTTGTTCATATATGCGGGCGGGTAGCATTCGTTTTTCCCTTTTCTCCCCATTTTTTAAGCACGCTCTTTACTCTTCGTGTTACGTATATTATATCTAACTCAGCCAACTGTGAACTTAAGTTGCACCATCGTTGTGTAACGCTGTGGTCGGCGGCTTCTGTTTGCCCTTACAGTTACACTTACAGTATGAACATACCGTCCGTCGCTCCAGCCTTCCCGCGATAATCTTGTCCGAAATGTGTCATTTTGTTCTGTTGCCGGGGAATATCTTTCGAAAATAAGACGGAACCCTCGATGCTGAACCCATTCACCCCCCTCCCCACCCCTTCAATATTTTATCAGTGGGATTCATCAATGTGGAATTACCCCCCATATGAACCTGTTTCCTTTCATTTCCTTAGTTTTTGGCGTGGGTGATATGAACGCGCGTGAACGATACTGAACCCGCACAGAACTGTCTGACAACTACAAGCCCCCGCTTGTGCCATGGTGATATATCATGGATGTTTGATTGACTTTGATCCCATCTATCAGGATGAACCTCTCCTCCGTTCCAACCTTGTCCAGCCCCAAGAGTCAGTAGCCCTCAACTATGGACGGATTACGCGATTTCGGCCTCCGAAATAATGAAACGCACATCACAGTGCCCAAGCATTTCCACGTACGTCAGTTTTTTGCCGATTCCTGACCAAAATCTATGAAATTCGCTGTCTGTTTAACGGCGCCATTTGGTCGGCCAGTCATCAGAGTGAGGGATTTCAACATTGGATTCCAACATTGGAACACAACGTTGTCCACAGATGTCCACAGATTTGCTTCTAATTTACACATTTTGTATTTAGATGGTCATGATAGAATCTTCATTTTGAAATCTTACGGTCTGGGATGCTGTATACTTTTCGAGAAATCTTCATTAAAACGTCGACAAATAGTTTTACTCGCGAGTAATAAACTAATTCTTACACTAAAGAACGGTGCGAAAACCATTTGAGCTAAAACCTTCGCAGGATTTCTCTTTTGGAATGTTGAATGGTTTAACACACAAACTGTGACTTTTACCAATGTTGTATAGGGCCTTTAACTCAACTTGGCCAATATCCCCGGCCGTAAGATTTTCTATTCATACTACTAGCGACCCATGTGCTGACATCGAATCTATCGAAACCGCAAACTGATAATAACCGTACAAAGTACACCATTTAGAAATCTAAGAAGCAACCACACAGCGTCCACGTTCATAATCCATATCTACAATTGTTGTTTTTTTATTCAGCTCAAAAAAAGACATCAGATCACCTGTAATTTGACATATTTTACATTGTCTCACAATAGCAGGAAACTATACTGCATAAACATGAACGTTCGGGTTTTCTTTTAGAGTGTTGGTGATAATGTGTTTTTGCAGTTAAGTTTGAACATTTTGTCGCTGTGTTTGACAATGAAGTTGACGTTGTTGATGATTTTGCTGCCAGAATTGCTGGTCTTACGAATGCTGTCATTGGTGCCGCTGATAACGTGTGGTGGATGTTGTTCGATGATGATGTTGTCAATGCTGTAGCTGTTTTAGCGCTGTTGTTGCTATACGCTATTGGTGTCGACGTTGTGGGTGATGTTGTCGATTGTGTTGCTGATATGTTGTCGACGTTGTTCATAATGATGCAGTCGATGTTGTTGCTGCCTGTTGTGGCTGATGTTATTGAGGTTGTCGATGATGATTCTGATGTTAGTCCGACTGCTGCTTCGTGGTACATGATATGAACCAAGGCTGGACGAACCCCTCCACTATGATGTTGCACCGAGCACTCTCACTATACTTCGTGCTCAGTTGACATCAGATAAAGGATGGTCCGCCCCTCACAACCTCATTCTCAAATCGCACCGTGAATACGTGGAACCAGACTACCAGACCTTGTCACACCAGACAAACCTATAACATTCTCATGAAAAAAAAACTCTTTCAGAAGACAAAATATCTCAATGAGAGAGTTCATATTGAATAAGGTCGGTGGTTCCTCATTCTCCCGAATAACAATACGTAATTAAACTCATAGATTCTTACCACACAATAATTCATCAAAGATTTCAATATATCGGCGAGTTGAGGCAAGGGAAATACGACTTCCATCCATAACCAATTGGCTGATTTCGCTCTTTTAAATAAACTCTTGAAAGAAAGACTCAGTTAGTTACATTGCGATCATGCCCAAATGTTGGGAATGAAGAACCAAAAAAACAAGGACCAAAGAAAAGAAAAATGAAAAAATCTATAAAAAAAACTATAATAATAACAATCATTACGAAAATAAAACCACAATATGCGCTGGCAAAGTGCGATTAAATCAAACAATAATTCACAAAAAATAGCACCAAGGTATAAACGTGTGAGGTGGGACACAACTGACTCAATTTCAGGACACACTGTCTGCGTTTCAGCAAATATATTTATGTATATTATCCACAAAAAGA
This sequence comes from Luidia sarsii, assembly GCA_949987565.1. Taxonomy (NCBI): domain Eukaryota; kingdom Metazoa; phylum Echinodermata; class Asteroidea; order Paxillosida; family Luidiidae; genus Luidia; species Luidia sarsii. Next base: position 30,368,319 of record OX465101.1, read on the forward strand.
CATTGTGTTTTTTGGCTCGTTTACGTTTTGTTTTCTTTAATTTCCTTTTTCCTTTTCTGATTTTTTTTTTTTTTTTTTGGGGGGGGGGGTCCGATTAAAGTGGTTACGTAACTTGTCCCGACCTTAACCCGAGCTCCAAGCCGCGCACGTTCTGAACACGCCCGGGGCTGTGACCCGCAGTCTCGTTTATGAATGCGCCGGGGACCTCTTTAAATTTTCCATCCTATCTTTTTTTATTTTTTTATTAATAATACAGCAAACGACCATCAACTTATTTTGACACAACAAACCGTTGCCGAAGGGCTGGCGGGTCGGCGGGTCGGCGGGCTGGCTGGCTGGCGCGTGATCGCTACCGCGGGACAGTGCAGCCAGGCAATTATCATTATTTAGGGCAAAATCCAACACTATGCGGCGAGTCCGTTTGAGAGTTGAAAATGAGCTGGTATTAACCTGTCATTAATTCAAGTCATACGGCTATCTCTATATAGGCACAGTTCGTCTTTTCCATAATTAATCTCAATCCAGTCAGAGGAAAAATATATATCATGGTAGGTGAAATAAATCAACTCCATTATTTTTACTGGTCATATATTTCCCCACGACATTTTTGTTTACCGTAATTCTTGGTTACATTCTTATTCTTGTTTTTCCCTGAGAAAGAAAAATACCGTTTTTAATAGTGAGAAGCTTTAAGCGGGCAATGATGAAATCCCTGTTAGTAAAAAAAGGTGCCATGAGTGCACTCCAGTAACAAAAATAAGTGGGTGACTTTTAAACCTTTCCAACTGAGCAGTGCTTATCAATTAATCAATCATCTCCGAATCCTTATATATATATTTTTTTACAATAGAAGTTACACTTTTCAAAGGTGGGATAGGTAGGCAAAAAATGACAGAATCACAAAATACAGACTCGACCGAACTGTGCTGAATACGTACACGCCTGACTGGACTTGCACGTCCAATAACGTTCATCAGTGTCATTTTGCTTTGTTCGCATTCCTTACGAATTTCCGGGTCGAGTTGCGGTGAACACGAAAAGTCTATCAGTTCAGAAATGGCAACTTTTTTCTCAGTTTGGTGAAACAGAAACAAACAAACAACACAACATTGTATTGACGCGCGTATAACGGAGCGCATTGCAGCATCTTTTGACAGACAGAACTGTCGGTTTCAGCGATCGATCGAGTTCGCTATAATAAGATAACATTTCAGTTTCCATAAGTTTGTGTCTCCTCACTTGTTTTAAGGTGAGGGGGAGGGGGAGATTTGGGTTGGGCTGAGGTATCAGCAGTTGTAGACCATGTAGTGGAGCCTGCCCATCTCGCTCTTGAGAATGGACACCTCGGCCCTCAGCTTCATGTTCTCCTGCTCCAGGAAGACGGCCCTCAGGGCGATCTCCTCCTCCTTCTCCCGGCGGGCGTCGCGGGAGCGCTTGGCGGCGTCGTTGTTCTTCCGCCGCCGGTCCCAGTACGAGCTGTCCTTCTTCTCCTCCGGCACCGGCCGGACCTTCTTGCGGGACGGCTCGGCGGCGGCCGTGGCGGCGGCGGCGGCGGCGGCAGCGGAGACGCCGACGACCGCCTCGCCGCACTTCTCCGCCGAAGTGGCGGCCGCCCGCCGCTTCCTGGACGCCAGCAGGGCCGACAGGCGTAGCGTGGAGAGTGAGGGGGCGGTGCTGTCGGCGGCGGCGATCGGGTAGCTCCCGTACAGCGGGTAGGCGGCGCTGGCGTAGCCGGCGCCGTAACCGCCCGGCGCGATGGCCGAGCCGGTCGGCTCGTTCAGGTAGGGGTAGGGCGAGAGCGAGGAGGCGGGCAGAGGCAGCGTCGGGTACGGGTAGAACGCCTTGTAGGCAGCGGCGGCGGCGGCCGAGGAGGCCGGCGGGCCGCGGTGGCTCAGGTCCAGCGGCTTGCCGCTGCCCGTGGCCGGCAGGCCCGGCCGGGGACCGTCCTTAGAGGCCGGTCGGCGCGGCGGGGCGATCATGTTGGCCACGTCCAGCGCCGTCTGTTTGCGGGGTGCGGCCGCCGGCTTGCTGTCCGCGGTGGTGGTGATGGGCCCGCTCGCGTGGCACCCGTCCTCTCCGGTCACTAACATCCTGATGGGGTAGGAGCTCTCTTTGCGAATGCTGCTCTTCTCGTCCATTCTCCGCCGGGCTTTGGAGGCAAAGCAACTGGCTCCGTGCCTGAGTGAAATACAAACACCCAAGCTGATAAGGTGGCCCGGGAGCGAAGTCAGTGAACCCAGTCCTTCCTCCGATTTCCTCATCCCGAAATATCTGAACATGACCGGCCTTTTAGTTTTATAACGAACATGAAGAATTTAGTAACTGCCAACAATTATTAAGAGGGCCTGACGTTTTGATCCTCGCGGGAACCTTTCTCAAAGAGATCCAGTAGGAGCTACGCATCAGGCCCTCCTCATTTTTGATATTTTCAATTTGGGTCAGTTTAGTCAGTTTGCCATATTAATTTCGTAGGCCTAACTGATTTGATTTTTGTAGCTCTACCGGAAAGATATCTTTGAATGTGCCCATCCTGACGGCACGCAAAACCAGAGGAATGGAAGTGAAATACTTCTTCCATTTCCTGAAAATCTCACCTCGGAGCAATTTCTTTTAATAAGCTAGTGTCAACAGCCGATAAATCAAATTATTAGGAAAAAATAACATCTCCTTCGGGCGAAAAAATAAATAAATGGGCTTGGGGTTATAGTAAACAAGCATTGCAGTATATCGATAAGTACTTATAGGAGATACCAAAGAGCAATGTTGGTAAATAACTAGGTCGGTGGGTACTTACTCTCTTCTGTCAAGCCGGATGAGAAACTTGGGATGAGGAAGTGAGTGCCGCGGCAACCCCGTGCCGGTCATGCGAGATGTGAGGGAGAGACCAGATGTGGAGAGACACGGTGCTCCCACGACTCGAGCGTGTCTGGCCGCGCCTGCCTGTGGGCTCGTTCTTCCCACCTCCCGGGTTCGCGGTCGGTCGGTACCGGGAAGCGCGTCTAGCTAGCCGGGCACGGTCGGCCCCGCCTTGGCTCAGCGAGCGTGAACGGGCGACTAACAAGCGGTGGAGCTGCGCTTTTGGTAGTGGGAGCTGCGATCGTGATCGGTCACCCCCTCCCTCTTTGGCCGTTCTCTGTCTGCTAGCCTCACCACGAGCCGTGCCTGGCTTTATATGCGGCGCACGACGGCGGCAGAGGCAGCGAGCTAGAGCACTAACGCGCATGCAGCGCGCCACAGCCTCGCACCCCCCCCCTGCCGTTGGTTGCACTTGTGACCTCAGACGTTGCGGTGACGTCGCGTAATGCGTGACCTCAGTGCAGGTCAGTCAGGACCCCCCGCGAAGGACAATACTTACGACGGACGGCCCCGCAGAAAGAAAAAAACACCCACCGCAGCACGATCATACACGCACAGAAACCACGCCGCCACCTTGGTGCGGCGGTGAATGTTACCTAATAATAGCGCGCACTTTCAGTTAGGACAAAGTACAAGGGCATTTTTTTTTTTAGTTCACGTTGGCCTTTTTTTTACCCCTTCTGTGTGTGGGGGAAGGTGTGGCTTTAGTCGTTGTGCGGGCCATGGCGCTCTCCTTTCCAGCCCGGTAGCTTCGGATCGCAGCTGCCAACAGAATGATGAACGGTGTGCGGCTTTCAGAGCCGCTTCATTCAGTGTGTCCACCGGCTTTCTGTGTTTATAGAGGGAGAGACTCGTGCATGAAATAATCATGGAGGATTCTCCGTGAACTGTTGTGGTTTTCCCCTTAGTTAAAGAAATCGAAATCACCAATACCAATCAATGTGTACATTGATACATATCTGCAGGGTTTGGGGTTTGTAATGTAGGTTTGTTTGTTGGGTTGTTGGTTGGCTGGTTGCTTGGTTGCTTTTGCTTGCTTGTATATTGATTGTTTGTCTGTTGCTTGCTTACTCCCTTCCTTGCTTGCCATCTTGCTTGCCTGCTTGCTTGTCTGCTTGCTTGCTTGCTCGTTCGCTCACTCGCTTGCTTGTCTGCCTGTCTGCTTGATTGATTGATTGATTGATTGATTGATTGATTGATTGATTGCTCCCTTGCTCCCTTACTTGCTTGCTTGAATCTAAACAAACCCACCTAATAACACCACGATGTTCGAGAAAGGCGCCCTCAAAACGCCTAGCTAACACCGTCAACGCGCCCGTCAAAATACGTGAAACGCATTTCGTTAGAGATACAGACGACTGACAGAAACTGGTCATTTAAAGCCCCTACACAACATTGGTAAGATCGAAAAACAGAAATGTTCACAGATTTACACGAAACTTATACAGTTTAAAGATGGCTATGGTAGAAACCTCGCACTGAAATATTTCTGTCTAAAAATTTTGGAGAAAAGAGTTAAGAAATAGTTTACGTCTCACCGAGATCTAAACTATTTTTTTCGGAACAGTACGGCTTTGAATACTGCATTATCGCGAAACAAAAGAAACGGTTTTCACAATTTTCTCGAGACTCGGTAGTCGGATTGAGCTGAAATGTTCACAGGTGTGCTATTTCATGCATATGTTGGATCAGACAACGTATACCGGTAAATGTTATTCATTGACCTCGACCGATGTTTTGTAGGGGCTTTAACCGGCGTGTTATTTCATAACGAATACAAACTTGATCCAACCTACAACACTCAACAGTACAATTTTTTCTGTCTGGTCCAAGGACAGTCTAATAATTGTGCGATGACAATGCCGACAGACATGACAGATGACCGTACACCTGCAATAGTAGGAAATGAGTGTGGAAAAAAATCAATTGGCTTTTGTGCGCGTGTGGTGTGTGCGTATTATATATACACACACACCGGCGACAGTTATATAACACCTGGGGTTGCAAGGCCGGGTGAGGCGAGTGTTCCCCTTCTTCCTCCTTGGTTCAAGGTTGATCTTAGAGTTGGGGCTGGCCACGTGGTGCTCCGACACGCCCCGATGTCACCTTCACTGGCACTACAACCGACAATGGTGTTAATGATTCATTTAGAATGTGTTACTGTAGCACCGGTAAGTGGCGCTATATACACGCGGCAAGCCACGGCATGCGTGACCTCCCCGCGTGTTCATGACATGCAGCTCGGGGTGTTCAGAGCATTCACACTAGCGGGAGAAAGTGCCTTTTTATTTTCGGAGAAGGGGGGGGGAGGAGAGAAATTCAATCGTGATTCCATTTCCGATATTTTGAAGGGGTTTATGAACGCAAACATCTCACTGATGTCCAATGGCGATCGAAATCGCCCCTAGTTTGCGATTTATCTAAGAGATGGGACTACTACTAGAGATGGGAGGAAAGATGGATCGAATCCTTGGGGACCTGCTCGTTACAAGACACGGGACGATAGATGGCGATGAAAAATGACCCATACGAGCCAGCGTCACAGAAGTAATCATTTCTCTGCCGTTGCTGCGGTCGCAATGACCATGCATTGACTGATAGGCTGTTCATCAAGGTTACACTTCCAGGGGGGGGTGGGGGGCGAGAGAGAGGTGTCACTGGGGGCCCAGCGGACGCGGTGTGTGCGCGGGGCCGTTTGGTGAGGCGCTGCCCCCCATGAGACCAACCCCACCACCCCCACCCCCCACCACCCTCCTCCTTTTGACTCATTTCCCCGGAGGTGCCGGGGGAAGTGCGAAGTGGCTGATCCGCCGTGATGGATCCGCCGGGGAAGTCTCTTGTGAAACGATAACTTCCCAAGGCGTGGGGAAGCTACAGTTTGCACCGAATCGCGAGCATCAGGTGCGAGACTCGCGAGACCACCCCCCTATCATGTTATATTCAGTCTGTGGATAGGGGTGTGGGGTGGGGGTGGGGGTGGGGGGAAATTTGAATTTATTATCAGCCACACACATAAACAAAATAACATACATGGTGGAAAGACATTGGTTCTTTGCTCTGCTAAAAAATCAACAACAAAAAATTAAAAATCAAATACCAAGCATACACTGCATAAAAAACCCAATAAATAAATTACAAAGTAATAAAATACAAAGATATTGAAGAATAGACAAAGCATCAGTAAGGGGGAGGAGTGTGTAGAATGTACACGCAGGGCTCGCACTCACATGACAGTGTGAAGGATGTCTGCCAGGTCCCATTTACATCCACACCGAATAAATTGACTCGCGGAGGAAACTAATGGTGGACTTGTCACGGAGGCCAGACGCTCGTGGTTGTTGCCGGACCCTAGGCCTATGACCCCGACTACTGTTGGGTTCAGCAGGGTTGGCGGTGACACGGTTGCCGGCGGCCGTCGTGATTGCCGTAGTCGTTGTTGTCGCACGGTCGTCCGCGCTGTCGTCGACGGCGCTAATGTCACGAATTCCGTCTTTGCTGCCGTCTTAGTTTCTTTGTCGTCGATGTCGTTATCGCCATCGATGACTTCATTGTCGTTGTCGCTACTTTCGTCTCCGTCGTCATTGTCGTCTCCGTCATCATTGTCGTCTCCGTCGTCATTGTCGTCTCTGTCGTTGTTGCTGTGTTCGTATTTGTTGAAATTTTTCGAGTTTGCCATCTTTGTCGTGGTCGTCGGCTAGGCCTACTTCGTTGTCGTCACTATTTCCGTGTATGGTCGTGAGTTTCGTTTCTGTCGTGGTCATCGAAGCCAATGTCCACACCGTCTGTCATCGTTGTCGTTGACTTTGTCGTTATTTTCGGTTATGTCGCCATTTTCATTATCCCCTTTGTCACTGTCGTTGTCGCGGGTCGCGGACGACGTCATTATCGTTCTTGCTTTAGAGTTACTGCTGCAGTACCGGTAATTGTTGACAGTCGTTATCCATGCATATTTATCAGGGGTCTAAAATGAAACCGAACCAGGTGATGCAAGCCCTCTGTCTCTGTGTTTTCATTTGTGTTTCTAATCTATTCTCTGAATATTTTCACCTTTTCATATACCGGTGGTAACCCCCCCCCCCCCCCCCCCACTTTTTAATGCCCCTTTCCCTTGCATAATTATATGCATTTCATCATGTTATCGCGTGAAAAAAGGATTATTGTTACCAAAGGTTTCGTTCTCTCTCTGCACTAGGCCTACCAGTATTTATAGAATGAAACCAGTCGTAATTTTGTAGTCCACAGCTCTTGTATTTCACTGTTCTCTCGGGAGGGGGAGGGAGAGGGGGGATAGCCGTCGTTAAACTCAAAGACCAGTGTTGCTTTATCTCTCGCTGCCGCGGTTTTTTAAACCGCCGCGGAGATGTAATGGGGCCGTATGTTGTTTTCGATTACCACCGCTACATGTACTCTGGACAAGACGAAGGGTGGACTGGATAGGATTGGGAGGGGTGGGGGAATTCGGTCCTCCCCCGTGAGGTACGGACTTTAATCGGCTGGGTTAGGCCACTCTGCAATTGACCTTGACCACTCTCTACTCGCGGAACGGGAGATAGTACTATAGTGACGGGATTCCGTGCACAGCATGCAACGCCTGGCTCACACAAAACTCGCCACCCCGCTCCCAATACGAAGCTGGTCAAGGTTGGTGCCAGTTGGCATATAATAATTACAGGGTCGCCAATCCCGACTGAACTTCAAAAGATTAAAGCTCGCGAAAAATTGGGGATTTTCATTTTGCTACATTGTCCGCACCCTTTACGACCAGGCAAAATGACCTGAGGCTGGGACTTGAATGTGCTCATTAATGGAGACTGCTATCAAAATGTATAGAAATCACTGTTGGTGTTAGAAGAAGATCGGAAGAGGGATGAACGGTTGTCAGAGTCACGCATTGACTTACACTGTATATTCCGGTAAGGACTTGGGTTCAAACTCTGGAATGGTCTTTATAGATTTTGGAGAAAGAAAGAAAGAGAAAACCTTGATCCAACAAACATGTGCAACAATCACCATGTACTTTACATTGCAACAGTGGCACCTTGATATGGGGGCCGCCAGGTGTGGTGACTGTTTGGTACCCACTTCTAGGTCACGTGACCTATAGGGACACAATCGGCCACTTGAGGTGGTTATGATAAGCGCACTACTGTTGTTCAATCGAGACCTTCACCGGCACTCGACACCCATGGTAGCACAGGTAGCCTTTTTTTTTAAAGCGAATGATTATAATTGACCAGCGGATTATGGTCCGCACACCATACATCCATGGGCATCAACGGGTGGGAGGGGACATGCCCCCCCCTCCCCCTAGCCCTCCACACTTTTAAAAGTGAGTGTGGGACATCATATCATATTTTGTCACATCCCCACCCCCTCCACACACACCCACCCGTACACGCGTATACTTGTGGGGTATTCCCTTTGTTCTCGTGCACTAAAAAAACACTACCAGAAAAGCCTTATTCAAATTGCTGCCTTTCGAACCAGAATCACTTTCCTAGGCTGATTTTTTTTAGTGTACGTCCCTTATATAATATAGTTCTATTTGCGACTGATTTCTATAAACATACCTCGAAAATTCCCCCTTTTTGAGTTAATTCCAAATAACCAGTTTCGTGAAAATCTTATGGGGTACCAAAAAAGTACCCCACAAGGAGCGGTCCCATCGTTCTGAGTACCCACCCATTGTTCCGGCACTCCACAAGGCAACAACCCACCCTATGTAAGCCCACGCACCCACACCCACCCGCGCACCCCTTCAGAATCGGTTGAGACCTTTGCAAGCAGCACACTTCCGGACCCAATCCTGGGAGCCGTTTGCCGTCGGTCATTTTCCAATTCCAGACCCCCCCCCCTTTAACACATCGGGGCGCCGTCCTCAGGAGGCATATAAAAAATTATGCGTCACGACGTATGACACTCAACCACGTGGTTGGGGTATGGTTGCGCACTACACACGTATGACGCATTGTGTATGATTGCTGGCCTAACACACGCAACGTTGGGCACTTTGGTCCAGTTTGACCCTAACCGTAACCGTAACACTAACCGTAACGCTAACCCTAACCCAAACAACCCTAATCCTAACCCTAACCCAAACAATGCTAATCCTAACCATAATCCTAATCCTAATCCTAACCCTAACCCTAACCACCCTAATCCTAACCCTTACCCTTATCCTAATCCTAACCCTCACTCTATCCCTAACACTAACCCAACCCTAACTGTAACCCTAACTCTAACCGTAACCGTAACCCTAACCCTAACCGTAACACCCTAAGCCTAACCTACACTGGTTTACAAAACATGTCCTTGTATAGTTCCCACACAATTAACGGAGTACCAGCGATGGTGGTTGAGCGTCATATGTCGGTTCTGTTATATATCTCGTCCTCTTGTGGTGCTTGCAATAGCGCATGAAACTTGCGCCATATTATGCTCGTGCAAACACACATCTGAAGAGCAGAGTTGAAAAAAAATAGGGCCATTATTTGTTTTCCCCCTCAGAAACCGCAGACAACAACCAAAATGCCGACCCGCATAAAATCATCGCAAATATTATATTCCTAACACCACAATAGTTGCATATATATGTTAAACCCTCCACGGTTAGACAGAATTATAAAGTTCGAGTGCAAGGTATTCCGTTGGTTATGCGGGTGGTCTTATTTCGTTGCGCGAAGGCAGCGGGCGATGGGTCGGACTCGGGCGAGCACGCGAGCATCGTAGAGGTTGATGGCGCGGAACGAGTTTCGAGGAGCCGATTGGGAAAGAGCTCGGTGCCGTAATAAGGGGTATAAGCCTAGCTGTAGAGATGCACGCGGTGCTAAACCAATACGCCTCAGCCGGGGGATGTGCTCTTTCGAGTGGAAGAAAACTTGCAGGCAGGCAGACTAATCTGGGCCACAAAACACACACACACATACACAAAGGCAAGCGGCAGACAGCTGAAACTGAAACGGACTCTCACCGACCTAGAAAACGCTGTGCTTGCTCTTCCGATTGCCCCCGCGTTTATTGGTTTGTATAGCTTGTAAACCATCCCATCGCCTATCGAACGGAACAGATGGAAGCGTCCGAATTGGGCCCAATTCCATGCATCAGCTGTGTGAAAGTGTCTGCCCGGGCCCGAACCATAAAATTATACTTCATGATTATGATGTGCAATGCCTCGAAATTGTCGATCGAGCACAGAAAGGGAAAACAAAACCATGACCGTTTTGGGAATGCCGCGGCCTTAAAGGCCCAATACAACATTGGGAAGATCGGGAAACATCGATGTCCACAGATTTTCTTTCTGATTTGCACAGTTTGTAGATGGTCATGATAGAATCATCATGTTGAAATCTTACGGTCTGGGATGCTGTACTTTTCGAGATATCTTCACTCAAACATCGACTAATAGTAATATGTGTTACTTCTGAGTACTAGGGGGCCTATACTATTTCTTACACTACAGAACGGTGCGTAAACCGTAACGGTTTTTTGCCTTTTCAACTTTCTCAGATCACCATTTGAGCTAAAATCTTAGCAGTATTGCTATTTTGGAATGTGTTATGGTTTAACACACAAACTGTGGCAATCTTTTGACCTTTACCAAATGCTGAATAGGTCCTTTAAAGCTCTGGAAAGCTCGGCTGCATGGTGAGAGCGCCGGTGCGTTAAGCCTGAGGTCTCTGGTTCCAGTCTCGACCCAGTCAAAAATATCATAGGCTATTTTGTTTCTCTCTCCAGAATTGCCTGTAAAATCATTGTATTGGGCTCTTGTTAGCTTGCCGTGCCACAGAAGTGGAGCTTGGGGTACTGGTCGCTTGGCTTTTTTTTTTTCGTAGGAAGGTTTAGGGGCAATTCTCATAAATGGGTTGTCGTAATCTTCTTCCGCAGCATCTGTCGTAATTTTCTTTAAAAACAATTCGACACGCCCATTCATGATAATTTATGATAATTCCCCATAACCTTCCTACAAAAAGAAAATACCAGTCCTGGAGCAGCCCTCTTGTGAAAAGTGGCCCGTCTCCTCTGGCTCCCACCCGCACACTAGCCAATCCTGACTGCTCCTCGGACTCTCAGTGTCTCCACTTCCATGTCACCAACACCGACATTTTTGTTTTCAAATAATTATTTCAGCCTCAAAGTCTCCCTCTCTCTCTCTCCCTCTCGCTCTCCTCTCTGTTTCTTTATATTATTATTATTATTATTATTATTTTATTCATGCCATTCAATTTACAACACATACAAGATGGGCAAGGGAGAGACAAAGGCAAAAGCAATTGCTGTGGCCAGAGACCTGTCACTTCGCATCGAGCTGTCAATAAAAACTATGAAGTAAATTAATATAAATAAAATAAATAAATAAAAGTATAAATTATTTTTAAAATAATTATTTTTAAAAAATAATGCTAAATTGAAAAAGGTCACAGTGAATAGTTGGATAGATTAAGAGGAGAGAATATAGTTCCTAAGAGTAGCAAGAAAAGATGAAAAGGGCTGTAAAACAATACCATTGCGAATATTTTCAGACAGATTAGACCAGAGTCGAGGGAAAACATGGAAACAAGATAAATGCAGGGATTGGGTCCTAGCTTTAGTTGACGGTGGATAAACACTACATCATTAACATGGCGGGAATTAATACTCACATTGTTAATACATTCATTACATTCAACAATATCAAACAGACACTTAGATACAAATGAAAGAACAGCAAAGTCTCGACGAACAGATAATTTAGACCAACCAAGAGATTCCAACCTATCACAGTAACTCATGTCACCACGCTTCTGACCCAGGATAAAGCGGGTGGCACGCCTTTGTACTTTCTCCAAATCATCGACCTGCTTCCTAGTTTGAGGGAGCCAGGCAGGTACAGCATACTCCAATTTAGGAAGGATGAGAGCTTTATACAATGAAAGTTTTGCTGAAGTAGAAGAATTGAAGGCAACAGTTAATGACTCTCACTGTCTCTCTCTGGCTCTCTATGTCTCCTTATGTTTGTCTATCTCTCTGTTTCTCCGTGCCTTCCTGTATCTCCTTGTCTCTCTGTCTGTCTGTCTCTCTGTCTGTCTGTCTCTCTCTGTCTGTCTTTACCTCTCTCTTGTATCCTCTATCTTTCTGTCTCTCACTGTCTCTCTCTCTTTCTCTCATTTTCTCTCTCGTTTTCGTTCTTGATCTCTCTATCTTTCTCTTTCTCTTGATGTCTCTCTTTGTCTCTCTGTCTCGCAATCCTGCCCATCTTCTGCACTTCGCTGTGGCATTGAGATCATGGCAGACTGCTGCAGTAATGCTTGCCGCGTACTGCCTGACGTACCCTGTCTCGCCAAACTCTTACCGGTTTTCGCACGGCGGGCCACGGCATGGAAATCGCTAATCACCAAATTGCATGTATTGCGGCGCGTCTGACGCGGTCTAAAATATTATTAGGGGAAGGGGGGAAAAACCCGCAAGGTGACATAACAATACCCGCGAATTGAAAGGAATCCAGACAAAACCCACACCCTGCCGTCACTGAATCGTTAATGTGGGAGGTGAGGCGGTACCTCAACGAACAAGGAACGGAATTAATGAGAAAATGCAATTATGTTTGGGTGGGGATGAGCGGTAACTGCATGAAGCAGGCCTATGCAGTGGAAAGCGTATTGATGGCTGTTAAATGATATAGGGCCAAGGATAGCGAGCATTGTGTTGGAATGCAACACTGCATAGAAACGGTGGGTAATTGGTGCGCACGTGCTGTGCAGGGTGATGCTTGATCGTAATCTTCCACATACATCACATGCGAAAAGCATAGCTGTGCATGCAGAAACATCATCAACGCAGGGCTTATACGTGCCGGAGAATGGCGCGCAGTGCTATAATATAGGGCTTTGTCTGATGTCGCATTGGAGAAATCATCATTTGCACGACGGAGAATGGACGAAAAACCAGGAGAACAATTCCGTTGAGCCACTAAAGCACCAACACTTGCCTATAAGCATTAAAGGCAGCATGAAATAGGATTTAGTTCGCATTTGTTCATGTTTAAACCAATAAAGTATGAAATAGTGAATTATATTTTGTGTGATTCGATGTTTGGTTTCTTTAAAAAGTATGAGAAAAAAGGGGTTTACAGGCCGCTCCACCGGTGGATTTTGACCCTAATTAGCATATTTCTCCGCGGGGGGCATGAAATAATTACATCGAGGCACATGTTTGCCTTGATGCATTGCGCAACGTGCAAAAAGCCATATGTTTGTGTACAAAAGTAGGCGAACGAACTCCGTGACTTTTTGGCCCATAACTACAGTTTATTGGTCATGCCAACGTGGTGTGTTGCTGCTACGTGCAGGTAAACTACCAATGATTGTGTGAGTCTTCACTTGTTTCCAACCGATCGGCAAACGCGAAAATATCAGGGTAAGTTTGATCGGTTTTTTGTTTTGCTCAATCGCAAGGCACCCGGCCATCAGTAACGTTACTCAATCGTCAGGCCAACCTGTACTGGGCATAAGGCATGTACGGGCTGAACTCGTAACGTAAACGGGACGGGGCTCCGAGTCCGGTGAATATTGTAAAATATTATCTAAGTGATAAAGCTGAAGGTGGTTTTCATGTTTTACCTCACAAAGTCGAGTATGGGTCTAGGCTTAATTGCCGCGATCCGTGTCGCGTGGCCGAACTGTACGCCCACTTCTTGTGTCGTCCGTTCGTGTATGCCCCGTGTCGCGCAAACACATGTGTATACGACGATAGCGCTGAAAGATTTACGCGGTGCTGCATAGGCGCTGCGGCCTTGTCTGGTGCCCAGACGTCATTTTGCGAGACCTTTTTTCCTGTGCCTCTGTTGACATCGGGGAATTTGAACTATAACCGGAACTGCAACAGGGGGGGGGGGGGATTTTTCGGGGGTCAAACAAATACACAAATGATGAACAGAAACTGTTTATGCTTTTATTTCATACTTCAAATATATAAATCAGTGTATTTATAGAATAAAATTGGATAGTAGAAATTTAGACTTCACCCTGCCTTTAGGCCCAATACAACATTGGGAAGATCGGAAAACATCGATGTCCACAGATTTCCTTCTAATTTACACAGTTTGTAGATGGTCATGATAGAATGTTGAAATCTTATCGTCTGGATGCTGTACTTCCCTAGAAATATTCACTCAAACATCGACAAATAAATTATTACTCGCAAGTCATAAACTATAATTTTATTACACTACAGAACGGTGCGTAAACCGTGACGGTTTTTTGCCTTTTCCTAATTTCTCAGATCACCATTTGAGCTAAAACCTTCACAGGATTGCCTTTTGGGGATGTTTAATGGTTTAACACACAAACTGTGGCAATCTTGTGACCTTTACCAATGTTGTATTAAGCCTTTAAAAGCCTCGCTTGATATAGCCTATTTAACCACTGAAGCCCCATTGTTATGCTGCATGAGCGACTAGAATCCTAATACAAGTCCTAAAGCACAACGGTGCATCGTCGTGTCAAAGGAGGTTGTTAATCGAACGAAGGGCGGGGACATGTACCAGTATACCATAAAAAGCGACGCATAGACTATGCAATGGCAACTTGATGTATGGACGCTAATTCGGCATCACACCACCTCGACCCCTATGTACCCGTTGAATCAAATCCGGACTGTGCTAATATGGTTTTCTCTGTCATATCAGTATTCCATCTCGCCACCTCTGCCATTGTAAACATTTTCTTTGCCATTTAAAAAAAAAAAGGATTCCATCTCATTGCTTTCTGGTGACTGTGTCGAAGAGTCTGTGGGTATACGGCATGACCTCTAAAAAGAGAGAATATAGAATGAAGACATGCATACGAGTCCCAAAGTCTGTCCAGTCCGAGTCCCAATCCGAGTCACTTCTCCTGCGTCCGGCCGAGTCCTCAAATCCGAGTCACTTCTCTTGCGTCCGAGTCCACAAATCCGAGTCACTTCTCTTTCATCTGAGTCCAAATCTGAGTCACTTCTCTTTCATCCGAGTCCAAATCTGAGTCACTTCTCTTGCATCCGAGTCCAAATCCGAGTCACTTCTCTTGCATCCGAGTCCAAATCCGAGTCACTTTTATTGCATCCGAGTCCAATCCGAGTCACTTCTCTTGCATCCGAGTCCAAGTCAGAGTCACTTATCTTGCATCCGAGTCCAAATCCGAGTCACTTCTCTTGCATCCGAGTCCAAATCCGAGTCACTTCCCTTGCATTCGAGTCCAAGTCCGAGTCACTTCTCTTGCATCCGAGTCCAAATCCGAGTCACTTCCCTTGCATCCGAGTCCAAATCCGAGTCACTTCCCTTGCATCCGAGTCCAAGTCTGAGTCACTTCTCTTGCATCCGAGTCCAAGTCTGAGTCACTTCTCTTGCATCCGAGTCCAAGTCCGAGTCACTTCTCTTGCATCCGAGTCCAAATCCGAGTCACTTCTCTTGCATCCGAGTCCAAATCCGAGCCACTTTTATTGCATCCGAGTCCAATCCGAGTCACTTCTCTTGCATCCGAATCCAAGTCAGAGTCACTTATCTTGCATCCGAGTCCAAGTCTGAGTCACTTCCCTTGCATCCGAGTCCAAGTCCGAGTCACTTCTCTTGCATCCGAGTCCAAGTCTGAGTCACTTCTCTTGCATCCGAGTCCAAGTCTGAGTCACTTCTCTTGCATCCGAGTCCAAGTCTGAGTCACTTCTCTTGCATCCGAGTCCAAGTCCGAGTCACTTCCCTTGCATCCGAGTCCAAATCCGAGTCACTTCCCTTGCATCCGAGTCCAAGTCCGAGTCACTTCTCTTGCATCCGAGTCCAAGTCCGAGTCACTTCTCTTGCATCCGAGTCCAAGTCCGAGTCACTTCTCTTGCATCCGAGTCCAAGTCTGAGTCACTTCTCTTGCATCCGAGTCCAAGTCTGAGTCACTTCTCTTGCATCCGAGTCCAAGTCTGAGTCACTTCTCTTGCATCCGAGTCCAAGTCTGAGTCACTCTTCTTTAGTCCGAGTCCAAGTCCCGGCTGATCCAGGTCGAGTCAGAGTCCCGAGCCGCAAAGGTGGAATCTCGAGTCTGAGACGCCTTCAAGGTTAATGTTTCCCAATTGTTGACAGTTTTCTCGAGTCGCATTTACTTGTAATTGCTCCACTCACACTGTATATTGAATATGAAGTAGTCAAGCTATCCATTGAGATGAAATTATTTCATTAACCTATATGTACCCCAATACACCTATACATATACGGGTCTGCAAAGGCCGCTTGCTATTGAGATCTTAGCGTATAGGCCTACACGTGTGTAGCAAAGACCAACTGGTTTGTGGAATAATCATTTTTATCAGTCATGAGTGACACAAATCGAGTGCGACTCACGGTCCGATTCAGTAGGTCAGGGTCCGACTCAGAGTCCAAGTCGTTTGTTATCCGAGTCAGAGAAGTCACACTGCTCGCATATAGAATGCCGTGACAATCGAGATGGAGGGAAGCGCGAGCGGTGATCCGGGCTTGGTGTGCCGTGCGTGCATGCCCGATCGAAGGGCCACGGTAGCGCTTCCACCGCTAATGTGATAACGCCGCGCTTGGTCGACTTCCAGCCCCCCAGCACGTGCGGTCGACAACGGCGGAAGAAGCGCGATATCAATACACCCGCAGCACACTGAGCAATGCTCACTCAAGCCTCCAATAATTATTACATGTTAATTACTATATTAGTATAACCATTGTCACCCCGCCCCACCCCCTTTAACCACACTAGTCTCGCCTCGCGGCTATAGGCCTATACCGGTCTTGGGGATATTTTGCTAAATGTTTGACGGTAACCAAAACAGTGGCTCATGTAATGAGGAAGGGGGTTCTGGAAAGTACGGCTTTGACAGGGAAGATGGGAGGGCGAAGAAGCAGTGGGAGGAGAAGCGTAGTACGTGTATTGATGACTGTCCAGTTTGAAGGAATGGTTCGTGGGACAGGACATTGATAAACCAGTCAACAGATCTGCTAAAGGAAGCTACCAATGATGAATTAAGGCATACCTTGTCTGCCAACGTCGAGAGATTATTACAACTGAGAGAGACAGAGAGAAATAGCGAAACAGAGAGGAATAGAGAGAAACCGAGAGAGATAAGAAACAGATAGAGATAGAGAGAGAAACAAACAGAGAAATACCACCTTTTCCAGGAGACTTATCGTGACACAGAATACCTGCACTGATTTCATAGGGTAAAGCATGAGTAAATACGACTTAGTGCAAAGCATCTTATACGTACGACTTTTCATCTCGTATACATATTATCTCGTACATACATGTATACGTACCACTGATTATCTCGTTCGAACTACGTATTATCACATACAGGAATGGTTTTATCTCGTACCTACCACTTATTATCTTTGTACGTGTGACTTATCATCTCAGCTATTTTTCTCCAGGCTTGGCTGCTCTGCGCTTCCCTATAGATATGTTACGACTAGCGTCAGCGAGAAAAGCGAATGAATTCAATGAGGGCTTGGCCTTGACGATGTGTATTATGCCCGACCACGATTCCACTCCATCCGCGTGGTGGAGGTTATGGGTGGTTGACGGGGTCCACCCAGGGGCAGCGGGGGTGGCGGGTTCGAATCCCGACCCGAGCTGTCTGTGTTTGGTATTCTTCCTCTTGAATACGAGGCAAGCAGCAATTAGAGGTGCTGCTGTCTCAGATTGCTGTCGTTCGCCTTGGCTCAATCACTAGAGCGAGACCAGTTACCAGGTCGACAACTTGGGCTCCAAGGTTTGGTCGATTACATGGGGAGGGGTTGTTGTTGTTCTGTTCTGTTCTGTTCTGTTCTGTTCTGTTCTGTTCTGTTCTGTTCTGTTCTGTTCTGTTCTGTTCTGTTCTGTTCTGTTCTGTTCTGTTCTGTTCTGTTCTGATCTGTTCTGTTCTGTTCTGTTCTGTTCTGTTCTGTTCTGTTCTGTTCTGTTCTGTTCTGTTCTGTTCTGTTATGTTTTGCTTGACTGGGATTCACTTTCCCAGGCAATCCGGCAAAGCTCTGAGTATACTGTGCTGAGGCTAGTGAAAGGTGTACCCTTTGTTGGACTACCTGTAGGCCTTGCGCTGAACTCGCGATCGTTCATTGTCATTCCACTTCAATAAGAGTGTGTGAACTTTACGTGGAGACAAAGACAATAATAAAGTAGTCCTAATTCCAAAAGTTCGCACGATATATTGGCGGCAAATGGAAGAAAATGAGGTTTTAAACGGCGCAATTTTAAGCGTCAGCGGCCTCGTCCGAAGCGTACCACGTGGTTCAAGTTGCCCAATGACGAAAACGGACGAGCTAGCGACCACGCGCGTGGCTGTGACCCGGTTGACAACAAACAGGCTCCGGCTTTGTCTCTAGTTCTTTCATCTATTTCAAGTACAAGACATGCAAACAGGAAGCCTTTGGCATAATTTTGCTCGACCTCGCTGACCTGCGAGGGTTAAACCAGATATGATTCGTTTTTCCTTTAAGGTTTTTCGCTGTGACGGTGAAAATTCGGGCTTGAAAAGAGAATTTCCCTGCTTTTCCGAAGCCCGGCTTAGGCTCAGGCTCCGGCTTTGTCTCTAGTTCTTTCATCCATTTCAAGTACAAGACATGCAAACAGGAAGCCTTTGGCATAATGTTTTTAATATTTTACTGAGTTTTGAAAAGGAATCCAAAGCTTCATCTTCAACAAAGAACTCCCACTTGTATTTCAGCTTTTGGATAACAGAGACGAAGCCGTAGCCGAAGCCTAAGCTGGGTTTTGAAAAGGCCCAGCACGACCGCCTGGCCCTCACGCTGTCAATGTGCTCATTATTTCAGCTCAAGCCAAGCGTCACGCTATATACCGAGGCAGACCGACAGGAACTTGAAGTAGAATTCCAGTTGCCTCCCTGGGGGGGGGGACAAATACATGACCGTCTGTTCTTCTTTTCCCTCTGTCTCTCACCTTTCTTTAGATGCATTACTATTTGAAAATCATTGTCAAAATAGAGCCAAATTGGGTTTTAAAACTAATCCATGAATTCGGAAAAAAACAAAAAAACAATTGGCGTCAAAGATAATCACCTCCCTCCCGTTGCACGGTAACGCGATCGGTACCATTCGTATTCTTTACTACATAATGACATAAACGGAATGATGCAATACTATTTCTATTCACAACTTTGTGCAGTACCCATGACGATCTAGGCCCGCGCGCTCCTTCTTTTTCCGAAATCGGATAGTCTGGAAGCAATTAGAAGGCTAGGATTATGTCGATTTGGTCACTCCGACATCCACTCTGTGGATTTTCAATTTGCATGCGTTGTCTGCACGACGCTGTCTCCACATTGCCGAATGTGTCATGTTATGTACACGGACTGCAGCATTTCTTGCACAGTGCTGCCATATGCATCCTTCTATAAAACACGAGTGTATATCGGTTTAATGCAAACACTTAGAGTGCATTGTGTGAAGCCTCTTTCAAGGGATAACACAACATTGGTCGAGGCCAAAGAATAGCATCCATACGTTCTCTGATCCACCATATGCATGAAATAGCACACCTGTGAAAATTTCTGCTCAATCCGCCAACCGAGTCTCGAGAAAATCGTGAAAACCGCTTCATTTGTTTCGCGAAAATGCAACATTCAACGCCGTACTGTTCTGAAACATAGTTTAGATCTCGGTGAGACGTAAACTAATACAGCATTTTAGGCATTTTAGGCAGAAATATCTATGTACGAGGTTTCTACCATAACCATCTTCAAACTGTATAAGTTTCATGTAAATCTGTGAACATTTCTGTTTTTCGATCTTACCAATGTTGTGCAGGGGCTTTAAGAGGGTGAAGTCGTTAGCCTATAAGCAATGCCCAAATGAAGTCGGCCAACGTTCAGCTATACCTTTACTTTACATAGTGCCCAATAAATTATGATGCAGCTATATATAATATATACGCTCTTATGTTGGCCCACAGAATACCGGGGTAGTGTTCAAAAGCTTCACATAACTAAGACCGACAAACTTGGCGCTCTTGGTTCTTTTGCATTAGGCAGAGAGCCTCCAGATCGGGACGCCCGGAGAGAGAGAAAATGTGAGGGAAGCGAGGGGGGGAGGGTGAAAGATGCCCTACTCAAGCCCCAAGTTCGCGTCGCTGATTTAGCGCTAAGAGGCTGGACGTATGTCAACAATCTAATGGCTGGGCCGCAGGCGACGCTTCACTCCCTCCGCAACAAGTGATGAAAATTGTCACGAGAACCAAGGAGGATGCGGCACCGTGCCCAGAGACAAAATGCCCCCACCCCTCAACGCCACCCCTCTTCTCTCTCTGTCTCTCTCCACCTCTCTCTCTCCCTCCACCCTCTCCTTCTCGCTCTCGCCCTCTCTCTCTCTCTCTCTCTCTCTCTCTCTCTCTCCCTCTCTCTCTCTCTCTCTCTCTCTCTCCCTCTCTACCTCTCTCTCTTTCTCTACCTCTCTCTCTACTTCCCTCCCCCTCTCCCTCTCCATCTCCATCGCTCGCTCGATTCGTGCTTCGCCAGCCAAGCGCGCACGTCGGCCGCACTCAGCTGTGGCAATCGCCGTAATTGTGATCTCATAAAAGTAAATGAATTGGCTTGGACAATCAAGCAAACTAGCAGATTATGTCCTTAATTAGCTGGCGAGCCGCAGACTGGCAGGCTCCGGCCTCGAGATGCTTCTGTGCCGGGGCCCCTCCTGTCTCTCGCCCACGGGCCCTGCCAGCACGCCAGCTAGCGGTGAGCAGAACCGGGCCGAGCTGCTCGCTACTCATCACCGTATAATACTCACCGGGGCCACGTCGGACCACCACCCCAACCCCCCCCCCCCCGCCACCTCTGCCCAGATGGTTGTGCAAGTGCGTCTCATTCTGAAAGAGATTTAACAGAACCCAACCAAAGAAAAAAAGCTCCCCAACTATAATCAACGCAGTGACACGCATCTCCAGTTCTATTTTGGGAGGCACTTATATCACCAGTCCCTCTTGATCTTTCCGCCTGTAAAATGTTTGTTAAAAAGGCCCTCCCCCGCTCTCTCTCTCTCTCTCCATATCTCTGTCTCCGTCTCCCTCTCTCTCCCCACCTCCCCTCTCTGTCTCCCCATCTCTTTCTCTCTCCGCCTATCTCTCTCAACCTCTCTGTCTCAATCTCCCTCTCTCTCTCCACCTCTCTGCCTCCACCTCCCCTCTCTCCACCTCTATCTCTCTCCACCTCCCATCTCTTTCCCCTCATCTCTATCTGTCCGTGCACCTCTCTCTCCCCCTCTCACCCTCTTTCTCTCTCCCTCTCCTCTCCCTCTCTCCCTCCCCCCTTTCTCCCTCCCTCTCTCTCTCTCTCTCTCTCTCTCTACCTCTCTACGGTACATCTCTACCTCTCTCCCTCTCTCTCTCTCCCTCCACCCCATCCCCCTCTCTCTCTCTCCCTCCATCCTCCTCTCTATCCGCTCTTTCTAGGTTTTTTTTTTACTCCTGGCCCTGACCAAATGTATTAGCGCGCCAATTGAGGAGACTCAAATTCGTGAAGTGGTGTCGCTCGTGCGTCTTCAGACGTTAATGATTTTATCGATTCGACAAGGCTCTGCATCGGAACCGGACATGGCCACCTGACGTCTCTTATTAGATCAGGTTAACTCGGCATTTTAACCCGTCAAACTCGATCACTTTTATCGCGTCCACGGGGCCCGGAGCCAGCGCTTTCACTGGCAGGGCTAGGGAGGGAGTTTGTGGGGAGGGAGATGGGGGAGAGAGAGAGAAAGAGGAGGGGGGAGGGGGGGGGGGGGTGACAGGAGGGGTATAGGGGAGTGGGACGGTATTTGCGTTGTTGTAGCGTCCAGATTGTTTTGCTCTTTCCGGTCGCGTGCATACGGTTATGCGAGTATAGAGTCGTTCAAATTATCTGCCGAAATTGCCATCAATAATTAATTGGCGGGCCACTAAGGGGGGAGGGGGCTAAAACTGGAGGTAGGACGCACTTTGGCAGGCAGGCGAGGCGGATCTTTCATTATTGGAAAATTCCCTCGCAAGTGTTTCCTCTTCTTTTGATAAAGTTACCCAGGGCCCTAGGCCCGGCTTGTTAGACTCGGGGTTTTTTTTTTTGGTTTTTTTTCTTTTTTCCCCCTTCCGTCGTGTCATCACGTATGCATACATCGTTGGCCGCTGCTCTTTATTCAACGCTGCCCGCCAGGGGAATATAATGTATATATTTTGGCCCGTCATGCTCTCTCTCGTTATAACTAAGCGTGTTGAATCAGGGCCTCTTGTGGTCTCTCGTTGGCATTTCGGTGTGTTGCTGATTCAGAATATCGTAACCCGAACAGCCATATTGCAGTGACAGAAAAAAAAAATCATCTCTATTCGCAGGAGTAATGCAAACATGTTACAACATGCCTACTTTCTCAAATGACGAAAACTACACAGTTTTCACATATTATACAGGCCTTTCTCAAGTGCTTTAAAGCTTTGACATTTCAATCATTTTGAGTTCCCCTGCCATACCATAACCTTACGTATACTAAGTATAAATCCTTTCGGTTCCTTGCTGCGCCCATTGATGGCATCGCTATACTTTCTTCGAATAATGGTTATTGTCATTCACGGAGCGGTTCATCCGTTCTGATAATAGTGGTATTATTCGCCCTCTCACCTCGGCACGGTCATTGGCAGTTTCACCTATCCATCAGACACGAACGGCTGGATTTTCACGAGCTTATGTGCAGCACGGCGTCTGTGGTGTGTGCCATCGGGGACGGCAGGGATGAAGGGCCCAAGCTTGCATTCGTCCCGCGGGCCTTGCGCAGCGTTCGCCCCCGCGAGGTGTTTGATCCATTCTCGCTTGACGATCTCTTGTCTCCGATTTTCTTTTTAGCATTTTTTCTCTGGATATCCGGCTGTCTCAGTCTTTCTCCGTCTGTCTCCGTCTGTCTCTGTCTGTCTCTGTCTGTCTATGTCTGCCTATGTCTCTTTCTGTCCCTGTCTGCCTCTGTCTGTCTCTTTCGGTCCCTGTCTGTCTGTCTGTCTGTCTGTGTCTGTGTCTCTGTCTCTGTCTCTGTCTCTGTCTCTGTCTCTGTCTCTGTCTCTGTCTCTGTCTCTGTCTCTGTTTCTGTCTCTGTCTCTGTCTCTGTCTCTGCCTGTCTCTGTCTCTGTCTGTCTCTGTCTCTGTCTGCCTCTGTCTGCCTCTGTCTGTCTCTGTCTGCCTCTGTCTGTCTCTGCCTGCCTCTGTCTGTCTGTCTGTCTCTCCCTGCCTCTGTCAACCACTGCCTGTCTCTGCCTTTCTCTGCCTGTCTCTAGCTCTGCAAGTCTCTGTCTGCCTCTGTCTGTCTGTCTCTGCCTGCCTCTGTCTGTCTCTGCCTGCCTCTGTCTGTCTGTCTGTCTCTCCCTGCCTCTGTCAACCACTGCCTGTCTCTGCCTTTCTCTGCCTGTCTCTAGCTCTGCAAGTCTCTGTCTGCCTCTGTCTGTCTGTCTCTGCCTGCCTCTGTCTGTCTCTGCCTGCCTCTGTCTGTCTCTTTCAGTCCCTGTCTGTCTGTCTGTCTGTCTGTCTCTGTATCTGTCTGTCTCTGTCTAACTCTGTCTGCCTCTGTCTGTCACTACCTGCCTCTGTCTGTCCCTGTCTGTCTATGCCTGCCACTGTCTCTCTGTCTCTGCCTGCCTCTGTCTATCTCTGTCTTTGTCTGCCTCTTTCTGTCGTTGCCTGTCTGTCTCGATCTCTCTGTCTCCGTCTGTCTCCGTCTGCCACCGTCTGTCTCTGTCTGCCTCTTTGGGTCTCCATCTGTCGTTCTCTCTCTCTCCTTCTCACTCCCCCTCTCTCTCCCTCCTCCCCCCCCCCCCTCTCTCTCTCTCTCTCTCTCTCTCTCCCTTTCTCTCTCTCTCTCTCTCCCTCTCTCTCTCTCCTCTCTCTGTATCTCCCTCTCTCTCTTTCTCTCTCTACCTCTCTCTTTTCTTCTCTCTCTCTCTCTGCCTCTCTCTCTCTCGTTCCCTCGATCTTGTATCTTGTAATAAACATTAAACAGAATCACGCTGCAAGCACCAACCAATCTTACTTATTCTCGCCCTGTTTCTGCAATCGAATGCGTAAGAAATTGAATCACCACACTATTTACTATGGGACATTCATAACAGCGCTTCATAGTTATTCAGAGGTGCCAATAGCCTTTGTATAAGGGATCGTCGTGGTAAAATTATTTCTGCTGAGAGGAGAAGTAAATTTGGAACCAAACATATGCAGGGCTAATGGTTTTCAAATGAAGTATCCATATCCCTGATGCGATGAGTTTCGTCGGTGAATTTTGATTATAGAAAACCTCAAAACAGGGCTTTTCTCTGATGTTGGGTAGAGAATCTCTTTCTACATGTCTAGCCAGTTTTAATGTCAGGATTATCTATAGGGTTGTGAATATGGTTATAGGGTAAGGCTTACAGGGTTAGGGTTATAGGCTTAGGGTTATAGGTTTTAAGCTATGGGGCTAGGGTTATAAGGCTAGGGTTATAGGGTAGGGTAGGGTATAGTAAAGGGTAGGGTTAGGGTAATTGGTAGAGGTAGGGTTAGGGAAAGGGTTAGAGCTATAGGTAAATGTTAACCAACACTCTATCATTCACAATAAAGAAAGGAACCTCTATATGCGTCCTACCTTCCTATACAGTCCTACCATTACATCTGTCTGACGTACAAATATGTTTTATTTAGTATACATGGATCACTAAGCTTATAAATAGATGTGCACGAGTCTTTGGGCGTTTACGAAATGAAGGTTTAGGCTCGGGATTGGGCCTCCGTTTGATTCCCCTTGGCCTTTTATAATATCTAAGACCAGGGTTCTAGGTGTAGGCCTATACAGTGTACTGAACAGCACTATATTCAGACCTTCGAATTACTGCGGCCAACAACGTGGCATATAATTTCAGGGTTTTTTGTGTGCAATGGGGACGAGCCCGAGCACGAGTCTGAGCCCGAGCCCTATCCCGAGCCCTATGCCGAGCCCTATCCCGAGCCCTATCCTGAGCCCTAACCCGAGCCCTATCCCGAGCCCTATGCCGAGCCCTATGCCGAGCCCTATGCCGAGCCCTATGCCGAGCCCTATGCCGAGCCCTATCCCGAGCCCTATCCCGAGCCCTATCCCGAGCCCTATCCCGAGCCCTATCCCGAGCCCTATCCCGAGCCCTATCCCAAGCCCTATCCCGAGCCCTATTCCGAGCCCTAACCCGAGCCCTATCCCGAGTCCTATCCCGAGCCCTATCCCGAGCCCTATCCCGAGCCCTATCCCGAGCCCTATCCCGAGCCCTATCCCGAGCCCTAACCCGAGCCCTATCCCGAGCCCTATCCCGAGCCCTATGCCGAGCCCTAACCCGAGCCCTAACCCGAGCCCTATCCCGAGCCCTATCCCGAGCCCTATGCCGAGCCCTATGCCGAGCCCTATCCCGAGCCCTATCCCGAGCCCTATCCCGAGCCCTATCTTGAGCGCGAGCCCGAGCCCGAGCCCGAGCCCGAGCACGAGCCCTAACCCGAGCCCTAACCCGAGCCCTATCCCGAGCCCTAACCCGAGCCCTATCCCGAGCCCTATCCCGAGCCCTATCCCGAGCCCTATCCCGAGCCCTATCCCGAGCCCTATCCCGAGCCCTATCCCGAGCTCTAACCCGAGCCCTATCCCGAGCCCTATCCCGAGCCCTATCCCGAGCCCTATCCCGAGCCCTAACCCGAGCCCTATCCCGAGCCCTAACCCGAGCCCTATGCCGAGCCCTAACCCGAGCCCTATCCCGAGCCCTAACCCGAGCCCTATCCCGAGCCCTAACCCGAGCCCTATGCCGAGCCCTAACCCGAGCCCTATCCCGAGCCCTAACCCGAGCCCTATCCCGAGCCCTATCCCGAGCCCTATGCCGAGCCCTAACCCGAGCCCTATCCCGAGCTCTAACCCGAGCCCTATCCCGAGCCCTAACCCGAGCCCTATCCCGAGCCCTATCCCGAGCCCTATCCCGAGCCCTATCCCGAGCCCTAACCCGAGCCCTAACCCGAGCCCTATCCCGAGCTCTAACCCGAGCCCTATCCCGAGCCCTATCCCGAGCCCTATCCCGAGCCCTATGCCGAGCCCTAACCCGAGCCCTAACCCGAGCCCTTACCCGAGCCCTATCCCGAGCCCTATCCTGAGCCCTAACCCGAGCCCTATCCCGAGCCCTATCCCGAGCCCTATCCCGAGCCCTATCCAGATCCCTATGCCGAGCCCTATCCCGAGCCCTATCCCGAGCCCTATCCCGAGCCCTATCTTGAGCGCGAGCCCGAGCCCGAGTCCGAGTCTGAGCCCGAGCATGAGCCGTAGCCCGAGCCAGAGCCTGAGTCCGAGCCTGAGACCAAGCCCGAGCCCGTGCCCGAGCCCGAGCCCGAGCCCGAGCCTGAGCCTGAGCCAGAGCTCGATTCCGAGTCCGAATCGGAGTCTGAGCCTGAGCCCGAGTCCGAGCCCCAGGCTGGACCTGGGCCCGCGCCTGAGCCAATTAAGTCGGCGAGACGTGTCGCATTTTAGACCTCAACGCGGGTGAACATTTTGGACAGACTTGAGTCAAGTCGGGTAAATACCACAGGATGAACCCATGGCCCCAGGCCAATGTCATGTAGCGCTGCATAATCTCAGACATTTCATTGGTTGTTTTATTTTTTTTGGCCTCTGCGAGGGGAGGAAGGAAGAAGAATAAAAACCCTCTTGGTCAAAACAAGATTTGCAGCCCCCCAAAATGCAGGTCTGATGCTGATTCTCTTCGACTATAATTCGGCAGGACTATGTGTTTCGCTTGGTCAAATTCACATTTTGCTGTGTAATTGGGTATTTGGTGGTCCATTTTGTTTCATCTAACAGGGCCGGTTTTATTTATTCATTTTTTATTTCTCTAATCGTGTTCTCTGGGAGTGCTTAAGGCGCTTCACCGAAGTGGCCTCCTGTATACGGTTATATACGCGCAATTGCGAGCCAGCCCTTGCCCTTCCTTTCTATCATAATGTTTTATTTTATTTTGTTTAGGGGGTGGGGATACCATCTCCCTAATTGCGTCCATTATTTTCGTTTGTGTTTGCGTTGAGTCGGTTTTATTGGTCAGTAACGGACGGGCGAGCGACGCGGACCCATTAGTATTCTCAGAGCAGGGACGCTAACTGCGGAATCGAAAGAATATACGATGATAAAATACCCGGAAAGTTTTTCGTAACTATTACCCCTCTTGCGTCTCTCCACCCCCCCCCCCAACTCTGCCCCCCCCCCGGTCGTGGTTATGCGTGAGCTCACTGCGTGCCCAATTTAACGGCGTGACCTCCGTCCTGCTTTCTCCAACCCCGGACAGCTCGCATCTTCCTGGCAAGTTTGTTGGTTTAGCGTTCCCCTGGCATGCTGTTGCCCCACGCAGGACGCTTTGCTCTCTCGACTGCAGCGGGTTTTGCAGACAGGACATGCAGGCGGGTTTTCGAACAGCCTACGCTCGCCTGTTAAAGCCCCTACACAACATTGGTAAGATCGAAAAACAGAAATGTTCACATATTTACATGAAACTTATACAGTTTGAAGATTGTTATAGTAGAAACCTCTCACTGAACTATTTCTGCCTAAAATGTTGTATTTTGGGAGAAATGAGTAAAAGAAATAGTTTACGTCGCACCGAGATCTAAACTATTTATTGGAACAGTACGGCATTGAATGCTCCATTTTCGCGAAACAAATGAAGCGGTTTCACGATTTTCTCGAGACTCGGTTGGCGGATTGAGCTGAAATGTTCACAGGTGTGCTATTTCATGCATATGTTGGATCAGACAATGTGTGGATGCTATTCTTTGACCTCGACCAATGTTGTGTAGGGGCTTTAACTCGTCGGCCCAAAAAGTCTCGGCCGCAACCGGTCGACCCAACACACGGTCTGCCTCTGTAGGAACAATTTAGGAGAAACGGTCGATTTGGACCAACGCAATTCAACGTACTGCTGGGTGCCTTTTGTAGCTATAATGTTACCAGTCAATAAATGTGTACCAAAGTTGGTGTAAAACTGTGTTGGCTTTAATTTTACCCCACCATTGAGTGTCTGTTTCTCGCACGTCGACAGGAGTACGTACTGAAGTAGCGTGTTTTTCGCGACGGCGCTGCCGTGGGATTCGTCGCTTTCCCCCGGCGGTGCGAAGCGGCGAGGCTCGGTCGGGTGCCACCGTCGCATCGCCCTACGACGTTGCACGTACGGGCGCCGGTCCGGTCCGTCCATCTCCGCGCGGCCTCGCTACAGCTGGCCAGCCGATGCCTGAGCCAATTCGGACCCACCGGTTCCCCGTGATCATCCGATCATCCAAGAGACCATGGGCCTAATTCCATACAACCTGCTAAGCATTAAATGTGTCCCCTGGGTTAAAATTAGATTGCCAACCACAATGCTTGTTGCACTCGATGTTGGTTGCTTCACATGAAATACAAGCGGAACTTTGAAGATTTTTCAGGCTTGAGCAAAATGTTGGTGCTTAAGCGGCTCTATGAAATTGGTTCCAGGTTCGCTTACTCAGAGGTTCGGCCCGATACCAGGACACGGAGGGAGCAATTCCAATCATGAGCACTCCGCCCTGCGGAAGGAGTTATGAACGAATGAGCAGCGGTGTGCCAGCCCTGCTTTAGTTTAGGTCCTATCTCCGCAGCGAATGCACGCAGAAGATGTAGAGGTGCACGGAGAGCCATTCTAAGAAAGGACCACTCCGCCCTGCGGAGGCTGAAAAGACTTAAGCCCCCCCCCAAAAAAAAAAAACACGGATGTGTCGGACAGTGAACAGATTATGAAGTGCTTTGTGAAACAGTTTTTTTAGGGGAGGGGGAACATGATTTGGACGATGCCCTGACCACTCTGCGTTCGAAGGTGAACAATTTTAGTCCACTTACTGTGGTTAGTCCGTACAACAGGGGGTTGACCGTGGGTCAATTGGTTGGTCTCGACGGTATTACACCTATATATCATGAACACGCACGTATATACGCACAGGTATAGGCACGGGATCAGACCTAGTTCCACTTCAATGTGCACCACTCCGAATGCCCTCACCCTATCGGTGTGACTGGCTCGCGTAGAACTAGTTCTGTGACCGATTCGGGAAAGCGGGTTTGGAGGGGGGTTTCTGTGGGGTGAGATGGCTGCATAAACTCTAGCATTGGTATGATCGTTATTAAGCGACAGCACGTGTCCTCGTTTCCGCCCGGTGCCGGGCGTGCGAGCACCCGTGTCTGAACCCACTTCCCTCCCCCTCCTCCTCCTCCTCCTCCTCCTCCTCCTCCTCCTCCTCCTCCTCCTCCACCTCCTCCCCCTCCTCCTCCTCCTCCTCCTCCTCCTCCTCCTCCTCCTCCTCCTCCTCCTCCTACTCCTCCTCCTCCTCCTCCTCCACCTCCTCCATCTCCTCCTCCTCCTCCTCCTCCTCCTCCTCCTCCTCCTCCTCATTCTCCTCCTTCTCCTCCTCATTCTCCTCCTTCTCCTCCTCCTCCTCCTCCTCCTCCTCCTCCTCATTCTCCTCCTTCTCCTCCACCTCCTCCTCCTCCTCCTCCTTCTCCTCCTCCTCACCCTCATTCTCCTCCTTCTCCTCCTCCTCCTCCTCCTCTCCTCTTGCCCAGTCGCCAACCTCTTTCCCCAACTCCACTCCCCTCTTCCCCACTCCCCACCCCGCCTCGGATAAACTATACAGGGGGGCCTTGCATGCCTTGTAAGGGCACGTCCTAGCCCGAAATGTCCAATCGATGATGACACGAAAGGAAACCTGGTCGATATCCGCTGATTATGAGACGAGGAGAAGCGGGGTCACTTTTTTTTTGGGGGGGGGGAGAGTCTGGGTATAGGCCCACATTGCACTGCAAAGGGGGGTAGGAGGTGAGGTGAGCAAAACTAAAGGTAGAGGGGTGACTGCGGTCTGTTAACCCTACAAGACTTACCGTGGCCTCGGTAGCCGGTCGACCCCTTATTTTCTATTTTTTTTTTGAGGGGGGGGCGAGAGGGGTGCAATGTACTCGGGAGTGTACCTCTGCCGCCTGCGGATGCCCAGCGCAGGAAGGCTACGCTCTGAGAAATTGTCTTTGATACGTTGAGGGGAGAGGTGATGAGTAACACTAAACAGCCCGGGCGCTGTACGACACGGAACGGTAACGCCACCAAGGCGGCCGACAGGGGTTGGCTATTGCGTGCAGGATGAAGCCATTATCACTCACTACGGGGTTGGTTGGGTTAACATCTTTCTGAATCGGCTGCGATTGGTATGATTGCGTAGGGGTTCGAACGGTAAGCAAGGCCCGTAATGTTGCTTTCGGTAGTGACAAACTTAAACTTTCATTTCGTTTCGTTTCATTAAAATTCACTTCGTTTTACTTCATTTCACTTCGCTTCACTTCATTTCACCTCATATCACTCCATTTCACTCAAATTTACTCCATTCCATTTCCCTTCATTTCCCTTCATTTCACTTGATTTCACTTCATTTCACATCTTTTTACTTCATTTCACTCCATTTCACTTCTTTCCACTTAGGCCTATTTCACTTCACTTCATTTCATTTCATTTCATTTCATTTCATTTCATTTCATTTCATTTCATTTCATTTCATTTCATTTCATTTCATTTCATTTCATTTTATTTCATTTCATTTCATTTCATTTCATTTCATTTCAAGTGATATACAAAAATGTTGCAAACTGACCTAACTGACTATTACTGACTAAAATTACCAAAATGCAAATCATAAGATTTAGTGGGCCTGACGTTTCGATCAAGCAGGACCTTTCTCAAAGGCAGAGGCTTTCTCTGCCTTTGAGAAAGGTCCTGCTAGGATCGAAACGTCAGGCCCACTAAATTTTATCATTTCATTTCATTTCATTTCAGAAATAGAATTCCTTAAGTCTGACCTCTAACGTTTCGAAAGTTTTAAGCTAAAGTCTGATTTTCTTTATAACAATTTGGTGCTCAAGGTAGGAATGGTCTAGCTGTCAAAGTTCGTCCTCGGCACGACCAAAGTTTTCAGTGATAATCATTTACCTTGTGTTCATGTTTAAACCACTCCAGATAAGGGCAGTGCGTATATTTAACCACAGTAAAAGCTCTAATGTATCATTTTCACCAGTGCCGTATTCAAATGTAGACTTTCAGAAGTGTGCGTATTTTGTTCATGCTTATGTGTACTCCTACCTATGTGGACACCATTTAACAAAATCAACGTCGCATTACACTAAGCTATGGTGTCATTCGGGGATTACACTTATCTGCAGGCTATTAGTTTGGCCTGCAATTCGTGTTTGTGTTCAACTCGCTGAGACAAGACTCTTGGCCTCTTTCTTATTCTCTCTGTTCATGTCTCTGCTTGTGGATATCTTTCTTTCTCTATCTTCTCTATCTTCTCTCGATCGCTTTCTCTCCCTCTCTCGTCCACCCACTTTCTGTTCTTTCTCTGCCTCCAGTTTATACTGTTAGTGTTATGTTGTCCTCGTCAATTGGCCCATCTCCATTCCCGTTTGCCCCGTCCAAATCATCAAGTCACTCGCCCCTCCCCCTCACTCAATGTCATCAATATTTCACCGGAGATCCAATGACCAATACTATATCCCCAATCGTTGCCACCGTTGTATATGCATGGTGGTGCCGAATGTACCTTTCCCACGTCCACCCCTCTCTCTCTCTTCCTCCCCCTCTCTCTCTCTTCCTCCCTCTCTCTCTCTCTCTTCCTCCCCCTCTCTCTCTCTCTTCCTCCCTCTCTCTCTCTCTCTCTCTCCCTCTCTCTCTCTCTCTCTCCCTCTCTCTCTCTCTCTCTCCATCTCTCTCTCTCTCCATCTCTCTCTCTCCATCTCTCTCCATCTCTCTCTCTCCATCTCTCTCTCTCCATCTCTCTCTCTCCATCTCTCTCTCTCCCTCTCCATCTCTCCCTCTCTCCATCTCTCTCTCTCCATCTCTCTCTCTCCATCTCTCTCTCTCCATCTCTCTCTCTCCATCTCTCTCTCTCCCTCTCCATCTCTCTCTCTCTCTCTCCCCTGTGGACAAACCATCACACCATTTTTACAAGGAGCTTATGCATGCACATACAATATTTTGGTGTCATTACTGTGTTTGCATTTGATGGCAAGGATGGCTCTTTGCCTTGCGGTATAGTCTCAGATGATTTATACTGACAAGTCAGGGGGACAGTTCAGACGGGGACTTGTCCCTCGCTCGTTCGGCGTTGTATTTCGGGCATAGCGGTACAGAATGGGAGCCAAGGTATATACGGTATATAAACGGATCACGCAAGACTGCTCAAATGATACCAGGGCGGGTATTAGAGGGTAGTCAAGGCTACCATTTGAGGCAACGAGAAAATGATGGATCAACCCCTCGTTAGGAATAGACCGGGGGAGCGTGGTTGGGGTTGGACGGACGTCGCTAGGCCCAACGCTCCCATCCCCTCTCCCCGCCGCTCGAATGGTTTTGGATACGCTCGACTGACCCGGTGTGGCGTAATTACAGGGGCAGTTATTTAATAGGAGCTCTCCCCGTCTATTATGTAAACGGTCCGGCGTTTCAGCTGCGAGGTCGTCTGTCTTTTCCTCGGAGAGCTGTTTGAGGGTTGCAAGAGAGAAAGAGAGGGGGAAGGGAAGTGAGAGTGGGGGGAGAGAAAAACGGAGAGGGGTGAAACAGAGACAGACAGAGGTGAGGTGAGAGACGAGGGGACGGGGATAGAGAGACAGAGGGGGAGGGAAAGAGAGAGGGAATGCGAGAGGTGGGAGAGAGGCAGAGGGAGAGGGGGAGAGGAGAGAGAGGTGGGAGAGAGGGAGAGAGAGGGAGAGAGAGGGAGAGAGAGAGAGGAATAAAACTGACCTGAGCGGTTAAACAATACCCATTCGAGCAGGGTAAGTTACGAGGGAGGAAAACTTCCTGGGCTGAGATAGCGAGAAGGAGAGAGAGAGAGTGATGCGGAGAGAGAGTTGGAGAGAGAACCGACTACTGAGGGTCCTCTGCTCCTCGACGAGAAAGCATAGCCCAGCAGCGGTCGTTCGCAGAGACAAGACGCGGCAATATTCATTGAGCGTTCCCCCGAGGAGGTAGCGAGGAGGAGGAGGAGGAGGAGGGGGGAGCGATAGCGCAAGGAGCCTCCGGGCAACTCTGGAGGGTGACTCAAGCCGTGTTTGTGGGGCTGGGGATGTGGTTATGCGCACGGAGTATCAAGCTCTGACTGTGGAGAAACGCGATACGGGCAGGATGGCGTGATTTCTTTCTTTTTTTCTTCTTCTTTTTTTTTTTGGGGGGGGATGTGTGTGTGAAGGATGGGGTTTGCGGGGGGGGTTGCTTGGACATCAAATCCCGGGCAGATATCCCCGGCTCACGCTCGCTTCCTCTTCCTCGTCGCCATTACGGCATTTTATCATTACCAAGACAGAACTCCCGACAATAACCCCAAACACACATACACACACACACACACACACACCCAATCTCTCTCTATCTGTCTCTCCTCAAACGCTCCAGGAACGCTTCAGGTCCGGGCGATTAGCCACAAAAAAAATCTTTACCTAGCAAGAACCCCCTTGGGGAACCCGGCAGTGTTGACTGTGAAATTGCAGTGGTCTGACATCTCCATCACAGCTCGGCGTAGGAGATTAACTTGTTGATATTACGGACAACAACCTTTCTAAGAGGGATTTGGCGATTTGTTGGAAAGGATTTTTTTTTCTCTCTCTCTCTCTTTCTCTCTTCTCTTCGTTTTCTCAATTTTCTTTTTTTTTTCCCTTCGCGTTTTTACTCTCCCTCGTCCCTTATCCAAACTTTTTCAGTCCTGCCCTCTGGGTGTTGCTAAGCTTACAGGGGCTAAATCCAACCCACGCGCCGAGTGTGTGTCTGGAAGCACTGAATCCCCCCCCCCTTCGAGCGCGAGCAAGCGTCTTCTGTCATTTAGCTTATCTCGACATTTTTCTAGCCCCGAGGTGGAGCTCTGTGCTCCGCTCCACGGAGAGGGCAAGGGGGGGGGAGGCGGGGAAACCATCCTGGGCCTAGGTTTACGTTTCGTCTGCGCCGGCTTACCGGCTGATCTGGCCCGTAATCTTGCCGTGCCTGTAATACGAACTTGACGAGTTGCGAATCGGGGGCGCATCTGCTTGCGGTGCGCGCATGCCGGTTGCGGCAAGCCTGCGTGATCGCCCGGTCTTGTCCTGCGTCCCGTCCTCTCCTGTCCTCTTCTCTCCTGTCCTCTCCTCTCCTCTCCTCTCCTCTACTCTCCTCTCCTGTCCTCTCCTCTCCTCTCCTGTCTTCTCCTCTCCTCTCCTCTGCTCTCCTCTCCTCTCCTCTCCTCTCCTCTCCTCTCCTCTCCCCTCCCCTCCCCCTCTCCTCTCCTCTCCTCTCCTGTCCTCTCCTGTCCTCTCCTCTGCTCTCCTGTCCTCTCCTGTCCTGTCCTGTCCTCTCCTGTCCTGTCCTGTCCTCTCCTCTCCTCTTCTCTCCTCTCCTCTCCTCTCCTGTCCTGTCCTGTCCTCTCCTCTCCTCTCCTCTCCTCTCCTCTCCTGTCCTGTCCTGTCCTGTCCTGTCCTCTCCTCTCCTCTCCTCTCCTCTCCTCTCCTCTCCTCTCCTCTCCTCTCCTCTCCTCTCCTCTCCTCTCCTCTCCTCTCCTCTCCTCTCCTCTCCTCTCCCCTCCCCTCCCCTCCTCTCCTCTCCTCTCCTCTCCTCTCCTCCCCCTCCCCTCTGGCTCTGGCTCTGACTCTGGCTCTGGCTCTGGCTCTGGCTCTGGCTCTGGCTCTGGTTCTGGCTCTGGCTATTGCTCTGGCTCTGAGTTTGCCTTTCACCTTGCTTTCGTTTTAGTTTCAGCTGTGAGGGTTTGGGGTTTTGTTTTGTTATTGTTTTTATACAAAACTATAGCTTTGGAATTCTATATAATTATAGCTAACACAGTAGTGTCCTCAACCTGGAGTTCAGGGGCTGCTTTGTCCGGGTTCTGGTTTAATAACGCCACTCCGTCAGATCACATCGGTCACTGTCCATCCTATAGTACTAGGCCGACCCTTTTCTCGTTTATCGTACGCCTAATACATTTTCACGCACGATTTGACCGCTGGAAGAGCCGGGTCGATTTGACGAATACCAAAACCAGTCCATACATTGGGTGGGCCACCGTTGATGATGTTGTTGTTTTTTTCGGTCGAGGAGTTGACTCCAAACTGCTGGGCATGTCCGCCGTAATACGTGAGGTCATATACACGTGCGCTTGAGTCTCATATACCAGGTATTTCAATGAAACATATGTGGACTTGATACCCTGTTTATAGTGTCGGCCACATATTTTCGGCTCCAAGCTTGTACCCCCTTTGTCAATCAATCGCGGCGCCAGTCGCGCCTTACCCACGGAAGGCCATGGTCCTTCGTGGACGGTCAACAGAAGGGGGGTCAGGGTATAAGGGGGGAGGGGAGGGGAGGAATAGGGGAGGGTTTAAGATCGTTGTCCGGCACCGCCATACCCGGGTCCCGTCGCCGATGTCCAGGTTGACGGATGTCCTCGACCGTTCGACCCTTGACGAGCCTGCATCTGTGTGTGGGGAAAACAACCATCCCAAAACCCTATGACCGGCCTTGCTCGGCAATCTCTCCTCAATACCACACAATAGACACTCCCCCTAACAAAAAAACAACAACGACCTTGGACTTAAACACGATGTTGCTCCTCGACCGTTCAAAGGGCCCCACTCCGTGCACTCACTGCGCCCTGTACCAGCAAATATCTTGAGACCACTGAACAATGCTCGCTGACTCTACTCTTCAGAATGTCTCTGTTTCTCCCTTATCTATTCGAATTGAGCGGTGGTCGGGCAATCTCTCGGTCCCGTCATTGTATACAGTCGCCTTGATAACGCCACTGGTCAAAGATCTCACCCTGACCGCTCTTCCCCGCCAAAGTCACGGGGTTCCACGCAATGTTAATGTTCGGCATGCCCCCTCGTTGTACATTGTACTTGTTTATGTCGCTGTTCTTTGGTGTAGTCGATCTCTGTGATCACTCCGCGCTGCGCCACCGCCAGCATTAGTTATGATAATAAAGAGAGAGAGAGACAGAGACATACAGAGAGAGAGAGAGAAGGAGAAATGTGGCGACAGAATATAATAAAAGCAGTCGTAAACATCGGATAATAAAAGTTGTTACACGCGTGACCGGCGCTGCATGCATGGTGCGGCATTGCAGAGGCCTGCGAGGGTGTGACGCCATGTGGGAATGGACAAAACAGGGCGCAAACAATCCTCAATAAATAAGTGCAAGAGCGATATCAACAACAACAACAACAACAACATCAGCAGCAGCAACCTTGAACTCTGTTTGGCCCCGACAACCGGCGGCACGGCTTTCCTCCCAATTTACCTCAAGGAGCAATCAGCACGGAGAAACACACAGACCGACACTTCCACCGATGAACAGACGGGCCCCTCTGACCCCTCTCTCTCTCTCTCTCTCTCTCTCTCCCCCCCCCTCTCTCTCTCTCTCTCTCTCTCTCTCTCTCTCTCTCTCTCACTCTCTCTTTCTCCCTCTCTCCCAATTCCTCACCCCATATTCCTATCCACCAGTCGACACCGTGGAATAGCCCAAACCCCCCTCGCGGCTCCCGGCTCAAGGAAATCCTTGTTTTCCAGTTCCTGTACAAAAACTCCTCAGATCCCCTACACTAAAAAAAAAAAAATACACGCCCCGCCGACCTACGCCTAGCCTTGATCAAGTCGTTGACCGACGATATAGAAATCTAAATCCGGCCTTCAGAAATACTGTATGTTGCTTTGCGCAATACCGTTACGAGTGAAATGCGGCAGCTTGCGCACGTCATTACAGCTTGCATGCGCACATGTCGAGTGCGGGCCTTTTCCTGGTCCGTAAACTACTCGAGGCCGACTGAACTACTCCGCACTCGTTCGTATAAATGTACAGTACGTGTACGCGCACAGACTGATGCGTGTGGGACGGCAGCGGCAAGGCCTGCGAGCCCTGTACAGCTTGGATCCGGCGTGGTATAGTGCCGTAGTGCCGTGGTTTGCGTGCGTTTGACCCGGATCTCCGCCCGGTGCCGTACCGGAGAAAACGCCCTGGACAAGGCTAACCAACGCCAGACTTCTCGATCTAAACTGACGACAGTCACTGGTGTCTCCATTGGTCGCTCTGCCCAGCATTACGAGGCTGTATGATATATGTGACCCGCTCTACGAAAAAGGCCCGTAAGGCGCGCTATGCTATAACGCGTAATGGACTGTTCTATGTGGAAAAGGTGAAAAATTCTTCACACATGTGATTTTTTTTTTATTCGATTTTTGACATGTTTAATATCCATACTTTCATAACTGATAGGCAAGTATCATGATTTCGATCAATAAAGATGATAAAAAACGTGTTTTGTTTTGATTTGTGTTCCGGTTTTGTGTGGTTTATTGTTTTAGAACGTTGTAAAAAAGTCCGATCTTTACTCCTCTGTTCGAACGTTAGTTTGAACTCCCCTATTGGTATTTTGGTATCATCCTAAAGCTTGGGACGTCTGCTATCCATATTTGGACATAACACGGGTCAAAGAGTAAATGCAAATGAGTACTGGTGTTTTTTTTAAACAAACTGACACCAGCTGGTTGCTACGCGCATCAAAACATCATGTCAGCTGTTCCAAACGGAGCGCAATGATTGGCCGACACGCGCAGTGAGCCTTTCAACGTATGCGCTGTGTGATATCAGATCAGCTGGTTTATGTACAAAGGCCGTGTTTACGTGTAAATGCCCGTTGCAGTACAT
The DNA here is from genome assembly GCA_949987565.1 of Luidia sarsii. Lineage (NCBI taxonomy): Eukaryota > Metazoa > Echinodermata > Asteroidea > Paxillosida > Luidiidae > Luidia > Luidia sarsii. The sequence continues at coordinate 30,405,864 of OX465101.1, forward strand.
GTCAATACGTTCAAAACGATTGGTCTGTATTGCTTTCGAGCGATTTATCTAGCTGTAAAATGTGTTCAAGAGATCAGTGTCTTGCTGAGGCTTTGAATGATCTTCGCAATGCGAAACCTGACGGAGAAGAGGGAGGCATTGTTCGCTATGTTGAAGATTATTTTGTCAATTCTAGCTTGGACAATTGCCATGTGGAATCGGACTCGGAGTCTGATGACTCGAAGTCCGATTCCACATCGCAATTGTCCACGGATGACTTCGAGATCGATGAGGAAGAAGGCCCCCTGGTCTAGGTAGACGTCTTGCCTGTTGATGACATCGAGACGAACGGAGCTCTTGAGGTTGACGAACAACGCGAGAAGGCAAGCAACTTCCAGTGCAGATGCAAGCTTTTTCAACGATGGACCGTGTTCCCGGCGATACTATACTCCGTGGATGACTTTGTCAATTCTCAGTACGAAATAGCTGAATTGTCCAGAGGTATATTTTCAGATTTCTTTTCAGGCCCTATTAAAGCTGGAAAATTATTTACAAATTTCAGTTGATAAACAAAATGACCTTTCCTCACGTTAAAGAACAATGAGAAGCATTAAGCATTTTACTTTTTTTATAGGCCTACAATCATTAGGTACATGCCAATGTTTCTGCAAGTGCTTGCAGTTTATCAGGGGCCAATGTTATGGAATTCGTAATGCAGATGGACTGCTGATTCTGTGCTGATGACCTGCAATTTTGTGCTAACCCCGTATGCCGCAAGCAGAGAATCTCATTTACGGGATGTACGCATACTCACTACTACTACAGTACTAGTCCGAGTAACTTGGACCCGACAAGTCACCCTTTTTTATCGAATTTGGAAATTTTGAGTTTCGGGTGACTGTAGTCACCCGAAACTCAAAATTTCAAAATTCGATAAAAAAAGGGTGACTTGTCGGGTCCAAGTTACTCGGACTACACTACTACTAAGTACTAGTACTACTAATAGTATTACTAGTACTAGTACTAGCATGATAGCCGTTGATTCGGTGCATTGCAGTGTGCACTCCTTTTCACAATGCAACTTATAGATATTTCTATTTTCCTCAAGATTATTAAGTCTTCATGGTAATATCCGCAAGATTTATAGCCGTTACAAAACTGACATCTTTCGTTCCTGCCTCCAAATTGGCACTCTACGTTTCGAAACTTGTGATGTTCGAATGGTGAATCGGTGACAGCAACAAATGTTCAAAGTCACAAACTATAAACATAACTTCGCTTTCTGTTTTTATTGTATTTTATGACAACAGAGATGAAAGACATGCTGCTGTTGGGCCAGATCCGCTGTGTTACTTCCAACACCGACAAAACCGTAGGGAAACGAAGGAATGCGCAAAATTACAGTGGACGCCAGAGGTCATCATTCATGTATCAAAACCAGCCTGTGTGTCGAGACACGGAAGCACTATCATGAGTATGGTTGTAAACCAAGGATCCACAGAAATACCGGGCGAAACTTCCAGAATCATCTGAGGTATGAAGACAACACCAGTGTGCGTAACTTCATCTGGAACTACTCTGATGAGACGCATGTCATTCTTCTTCCCGGCCGCATTCCAGGAATCAAGCACAATGACATCAAGGTTCCAGCTCCTAAAACCCATGACACGCCCTACTGCTGACCTTCCTGAGCCCCAGACTCCTCCTGGACTTGATGCAAGATGCCAGTGGTACTTGTATAACAGCATCCACGAGTCATGCAGTGATGGCAACAAGGACATTGCCTGTCCCTTGCCAACAGTTCCAAAGCCATAATCTATCTTCCAATCTCCTCTCGAAACCCACTCTCCCCTCCTACACAGCATCAACTGTCCATCATGAAGACAGTGTTGACTGTTCAACTGTTCTTCTCAGAACCACACACATCTTCAAAAAAGAGATTTAACATCAAAGTCACACAATACATGTACATGTATAAAAGAAGATCCCCAAAATCCCCCAGGAGTTTTATAAGCATAGAAGTGATTTTTTAAACCAAAAACTCCATTTTCCTCCCAAAATTCAGACAGTGGTTGTTTTTTTTGCTTGACTATACTGACATTGTAATTGTGATACAAAATGGTGAATGATTTGATGATAAAACCTCTGAAATACATTAAATTAACGCTTTTTTCCCAAAAACCTGGCATTTTAACCCAAAAATTATATATTCTTGTCAAAGGTATTTTCCCTGAGAATATTAGCACTTACACTGTAGGAAATTCAACTGAGACTTGGGAGATAACTTTTTTTTCTTCTTACCGCCACATGTGCATTCTCTGTCTTTATATTTTACTAAAAAGACTGATTTATGACAATTATGCAAATGAGTGAAAATAAAGATAAAGCTCCCTTTACCACCCAAAAGTCAGACAGTGTTTTTGTCTTTTACTTGACTATAGTGAAATTGTAATTTTGAAACATAATGGTGAAAGATTAGATGATAAAACCTCTGCAATACATTAAATTAAAGTTTTTTTACCAAAAACCTGGTATTTTAACCCAAAAATTAAACAATTGTTTGAAGGGTAATTTTCTTGAGCATGTCAGCACTTACACTATAGTAAATACAACTGAGACTAGCGAGACATTTTTTTTCACCGTCCAACTGCCCATGTGAATTCTGCAAGTCTTTATATTTTGACTAAGAATAATGGTTTTAAGGCAATTATGCAAATGAGTAAATATTAATGATGAAGTTCACCAAAATGATAGAAAATTCAGAAAATCCATTCCATGGTAACATTTAACATTGTGTAATTTTTTTAGAGCGATAGCCAAACAGGAACTGTGCTGTTGCTATGGACTTTTGATTAAATTGCATTTTGAACTATTTCCATTCATGTGGTAAATGTTTCTAGGGCCATTTCTACGTTATTCATTTTCATTTAATTTCATTTCATTAACAAACCCTGGTATGCAAATGTGTGTATATCTCCGCAATGGAACATCATACATAAGTCATATATATACCAAATTAAAGCTTAGAACATGCTCTTTCTACTCATGTACATAACTCAAAAACCAAAACGGATGCCTTAAGGGCCTTTTTCGCAGAGCCGGTCACATATAACAAAGGTGGCCCCACCC
>OX465101.1:30409171-30584171 GCA_949987565.1 Luidia sarsii
AGATAGAGGGAGAGAGAGGGGAGATAGAGAGAGAGAGGGAGAGAGAGAGAGAGAGGGAGAGAGAGGGGGAGAGACGGAGAGACGGAGAAAAAGGGGAGAGAGAGAGAGAGGGAGAGAGAGAGAGAGAGAGAGAGAGAGGGCGAGAGAGGGGGAGAGAGAGAGAGGGGGGAGGGAGAGAGAGAGGGGGAGAGGGAGAGAGAGAGAGAGGGAGAGAGAGAGAGGGAGAGAGAGAGAGAGGGAGAGAGAGAGAGGGTGAGAGAGAGAGATGGGGGAGAGAGAGGGGAGATAAAGAGAGAGAGGGGGAGAGAGAGAGAGAGAGTGAGAGGGAGAGAGGGAGAGAGAGAGAGAGAGGGGGAAGGGGAAAGTGGGGAAAGACGGGGAATAATAGGACAGAAGACAAGATGGAGAGAGGGGTCTGAGATAGAAAGACAAAGAGAGGGAGAGATACGGTGAAATGGACACACAGATAGAGGGAGAAAACGAGGGAGAGAGGGAGAGATAGAGAGGGGAGAAAGAGGGGGTGGGGTGAGAGAGAGATAGAAAGGGAAAGAGAGAGAGTGACGACGGAGGAGGGAATATAATGTTAGAGGAGTGAAATGGGAGAAAGGGGGGATATGGACTGACAGAGTGAGAGAGGCAGATATAGAGACAAAGAGGGAGGGGAGAAATAGAGAGTGAGAAAGAGGGAGAGAGAGAAATAGAGAGTGAGAGGGGAGCGATAGGGGAGAAAGGGGAGAGAGAGGCATGGTTGGACAGAGAGGTGGACATACAGCGTAGTGGAAAGAGGGAGGGAAGAGGGGAGAGAGACACAGAGACGGGGAGACAGAGGAGGAGAGGAGGGAAGAAAAACAGACAGAGAGGGAGGAGAACGGGGAGGAGGAAGAGGAGGAGAAGGAGGTGCATGGAGGAGGAGGAGGAGGACGGGGGAGATAGTGGAGGAGGAGAGAGGAGGAGGAGAGAGAGTGAAAGAGAGAGAGAGAGGCCGAGGACAGACGGCGGGGTTTGTGGCCCGTGCCTGCCTGCATGCCTCCATCCCGTCCCTGGTCCGGTCGCGCACCCCGTTAATCAGGCAACCACTCACTAATCAGGCAAACCCTAGACCGTCCCCTCCACTCCTTTTGTGCGGCCAATCCAACCGGGTTCCATCAATTTCTTACGCCGACACCCACCTGGGAGAAGTGGGGGAGAAAAAGGTCAGAAGTCCGCGGTGGCCAGACAGCCACACGTCCCGCCAAGCCCTGCTCAAGCTGCATGCGTAAGGACACCCCTTTCTTCGCTATATAGCACCTCTCTCCTCTCGATTCCCTCATCATTTCGTCTCCTCTGCCTCCTCCCTCCCTCTTCTCTCTCTCTCTCTCTCACTACTCGTCGTTTTTTTTTTCTAATCCTTTTGATGCGTACTCAGTCTTGATATACATACGCAGTTCATTTCCTGATCACATTCCCCCGTTCTTGTTTGTGAGCGGAGCGTGTTGCCAATCATAGCGAAACCTCACCGCAGCGGATCGGAGGGCAGCCCGTGATGGCCTCCCATGACAACCATGTATACCCGAATGGAAGCCCGTCTTTCCCGAGCACATTACCTAAGGAGGGCAAAAGACCGGGGTGGGTGAGTGGGGGGAGAATGGGCATAGAGGGCAGGACAAAAGAATCGGGCTTTCGTCCAACTCGAAAAAAAATCAGAGACCTACCCCCCCCCCTCTTTCCTCCTCCTATAGTATACTGCTCGAGGGCTAGATACCCATGCGTTATACACTCACTGCCAAAATTGTTGTGCAAACGGAATTGAAAATACAGTGTCGTTGTTTGCATCTGAATGAAAAAGGGTTGGGGCGTGATCCCTGGAGATCTGCGGCAGTTAATGGTTATAATGCCTCCGACTGGCACCCCCACCCAACCCCCGGCATTAGACAGTTGACCATTTGGGAAGTCCGCCACCAAAGCCAGGCAGGGCTCAGGTGCTAGAAACGCTGATAGGGCCTATACGTTATGCTAGAGCTAGAGCTAGGTATCAAATCCCGGTCAAGTCAAATTTGCTTTGCCATTGTTTTATTTTATTTTTTTAAATCATTTTAACATTTACCTATCAGTCATGTTTTTTTCTTTTACTATGTTTGACCCCCCCCAAAAAAAAAAAAAAATGCTTCTGGCAAAAGCTTTGGCGAGGCCGACACTTGCTTCGCATTTTGTCAGAAGCATTAAGGACTTGCAATTGATTTTTACCAATTAGGGCTAATTAAACTCGAAGGTTCAGCCTGATGTTTGAACGGCTATTTGAACGGCTATACATTGGTTTATTATTGCCCAACATACATCTGCAGTGTAGTCTTCAGACTGCTGTACACAAGCTGTGGAATTCCGTGGTTTGAAAAAAAAATGATAAAACCTGATATTTCTCCTCTTACATGCACCGTACTCTAAAGACGATGCGATGTCTTCTCCGGTTTAAGCTAAACCAAAACAAAGTAACAGAATTTGCAAGTTGATTCTGATCCGCAAGCCGGGGATCTCTGTTTCTTTAACCAACCCGTTATCCCTAAGGGTAATTACAAAATATCAACTACGGACTTATTATGGAAATTACGAAATGAGTTCTGCGCATAAACAAACAAAAAAACTGCAACGTTCTGTCCCATAATCGTACGTCAGAATGGTGGCCTTGTTTCTGCTTCAGTTTTTCATTCTCTCAATCTCTTTCTGTCTCTTCCAAACCTCCCCCCCCCCCCACATCCCGGCTAAATCTTACCTTCAGTCTCATGAATCTTGCATCTTAGTTCGGTTTTTTCCCTGATTATAACTCACTTGACGTGAAACACCGAAGCAACACCCAAGGGGCTGTGTTAAAATCGCACTGCAATCTCAGGCGCCGCGACGAGGATTCACGGGCCTTCGGCAAAATGTATCGAAAAGGGATTCCTGTCTAAGAGGAGATTCTAAGTGATTATGAATTATTTACACAAAAAATGAGCGGTTAGGAATTGTTTTTTACCTCTTCGTATAATGATGCTCGTGCACGAACTTCCCGCCGCCACGCAGTCGTTATCCAACCGAGTGCTTTGCGCGCCTATAGCAGTTCTGGCATGGCGAAGAACGCTGACATTTTTTGTTCAAAGTTGAAAAGTCCGCGCCCACTAATCGGACACAACATTGGCCCTATCACGCATGCATCACTACTGTGCACACAGCTGCGGCAACGTTCAAATTTGTCTCCCTCATTTCTATATCGTGGGAACCCCAGTTTTCGACGGTACGCGTTTTCGACGCTTGGCCTTCTAACTCACATCGCACGATGAAAACAACTCCCTATAACGATCTCAGACTTCGTATCTACCGGTTTGTTTTCTGCTCTTTGTCTGTCACCGAAAATGTGGTATAGGCCAAACTCGTGTGATTCAAAAAGTTGCTCTTTTGGGGTCTATTTTCCTAGGTACAAAATTGGCAGTTTGTTCGTAGCTCCAGTTTTCTTTATTGTTGGTCCACGTAGTGTACAGCGCTACCGTGCGCCCACGCGAAGCCCTTCAACGTTGGACGCGCGCGGTTTCTGACACGCGCACACACACGCACAAACACAATTCTTGGAAGCCGGGAGTGGGTTGGCTTGTCGATGTACCTCCTCCACCCTTACGGGTAAATCCTGTGCTACAATATTGCAACAAGTGTATGTTGAGTTTCCTTTTAAGCGTTTTATAGGTGAATTTATCCACCATTCTTTCTAGGTTCTAAGCCTAGGTTTAAAGGCCCAGTACAACATTGGGGAGATCGGGAAACATTGATGTCCACAGATTTCCTTCTAATTTACACAGTTTGTAGATGGTCATGTTAGAATCCTCATGTTGAAATCTTACGGTCTGGGATACAGGATGCTGTACTTTTCGAGAAATCTTCACTCAAAAATCGACAAATAGTTTATTACTCGCGAGTGATAAACTATTTCTTACACTACAGAACGGTGCGTATTTTGCATTTTTCTACTTTCTCCAATTTATTACCATTTGAAATAAAATATAACTTCGCAGTATATAGGCCTCTTGCTTGTTCTGGAATGTTTAATGGATTAACACACAAATTGTGGCAATCGTTTGACCGTTACCAATCTTGTGTATATATAGGACCTTTGAAAATAGCACAAGTGTCTTTCCAGCCTTTGTATAGTCATTTCATTGGTGACTTAATTCAACAAATTACTGTAGGCCTATGAAAATGTAATAAGTATATAGGCCTATACGTGGAAGAGAACATTTTACGACGAACTCGTGAATGAATGACCGAATCAATGAATGAACGGACTGGGTGAATAAAAAAGTGGCCTCGATTGGACACCTCAGATCGGATCAGGTATTGTTCTCGCCTTCAATGTCCAGCTGACGTAACGCGTGGAGGGGAAATTGGCGTTATCCTGTTGTTATAATAGTAGACATGTAGCCACGCTCCCAAGACGCAACATTAATTTACTCACAAGGACCTGTGTGCTACAGTTGTCCGCTTCTTATGAGCGCTGAACACTGCAGTAACGCCGGTAGCTCAGACCTATCAGCATTACATGCGTTTGACTGATATGAACTACCCATTCACACTGTGATACCAAAACAAGCGAATATTATGATTATGAAGTCGTGCCGGATTAATTATTCGCCAAAATAATGTCTGGTTTGTCCCCACTGTGGCTGTTTAAGAAATGAACTGGCTTATAATAGGCTTGGGCATATGCTTCGGTCAATTTCTCTTATACCCGTTTTATTGTCACAGTCATCTAGAAACGGGCGTTTGGCCCTAGTTTGCTGGTGAATTCTCTGTATAAGCCAACTATAAGTAAACCTTCATTTTCGGCGACAAACCACAACCTGTGAGCCTGGATGTTCGGGTTTTGTCAGACGGAGACGAGGCCTGAGCCCGAGCGGAGATCCAGATATTCGTAACGGGCCTGTGTTGGCGTTAGCTTTTGTAAAACGATGGGCATTACATTTCCGGTTTGTGGATCGACAATAGGTACCGGTAGTTGTATTGTTGTATAGGCTATAATATAGGTGCGTCGAAAATCGTTGCGCATTCATCATGCAAACCGTAACCACCTTACCGCCAACCAAACAAACGGACGCACCGAGAAACAAACGGGGGATCCTTTCCAAGAGGGATCAGCCCATCCTTCCACCATTCGGGGGTCACCCATAGGGGCCGAGGCTGGGTGGCAGGGTGTCTGGGATGCAAAACCCTATCAGGTAGCACACAGACTAGTCAGAGTAACTCCCCCCCCCCTCTTCTTCTTCCCACTTTGAAATTGTTGGTCAGTCTTGACTCCCTTCGACCGTACCGGGTAGAGATAGGGGGTCAGAATGAGGAGGAGGAGGAGGGGGGAGTGGGGCGGGGGGAGGAATGGGGAAGGTAGGGCGGAGGTATAGGGGGCGGCCCGTTTTGGGGGGAGGTCACTGACACCAACCCGCACTTTTGTATTCATCAGACTATGTCGGATGTCACAATTGAGGGTCAGCATCCGAGCACCTGCAAAAGTCGAGGGGGGCGGCCTGGTGAATATGACACAACTGTTACTGAGTACCACAGGCCAGACCGGTACAGCCAGGGATTTTGGGGGGAGCTAGAGAGGGGAGAGGCAGTTCAGTCCAACCTCGCTCCTCTGGCCCAAGATTTATTGGGAGGAAGAGGTCTTGGGGAAATTTTCGAATTACAAAAAAAAAGTGGCCCCGGGGCATGGGCAGAGAAGGAATGAAATTAAGGGGGGGTGCTAGCCCCAGCGACAGGAAGATCAAAATCAACGTTATCATAAGTATTAATCACGGACATTGTACATGTATCTCTTGCGGAGACGGAAAGCCCGCAGACAAATTCGTTTTGAGGTGGTGGGAGGGGGGAGTTTGGGAGGGGGTGGGGGCTGTCTTCCTGCAACACTGAAGTCACTGTCGTTGGATGTTAGCCAGGCATTATTGCGCATTTAATCATGCAGTCCGGTCAGACTACAGCACCCGCCACACTATTTTAAACATCAAAGATCATCGGTCAACGTTTGGCCTGACATCGTTTTTTTGGACTGGTCCGGGCCGCGTCAGGCTTGTTCGGGCTCAAGCAGGGGCATCGAGCCGAACCAACAACCGACCAAATGGCGTTCGAATTCTATTAAGAGTGCGCTGGGAACACGCTCAGAATGTTTCTCGCACGGTCCAAGTCCAAGCCTAATTCTTTCTTCCTACGACGTCGTTGCACATAATTATTAAACACAGGAAACGTGCACATTTTTCTGGGAAATATAGCTTGCTGATAGACCAGTCATGGAGCTGGCGCGGGGTTCATTAAATCATTCGTTAATGTAATCAGTTTTGAATTTGTTCGTGTTATGTTTGCACATTCCAAGAAAATCACTGTTATAATTCGCCTGATCATACATCCACGGGATTAAAAAGGCAGGGATAAAAGTCAACGAGCGAAAAACTATGGAAAATCTTGTGACTAATTTCCGTCGGAAAATGTTAGCAGCAAAAAGACAAAACTATATAGCCTGTGCAATGTCATACTCATAGTTTTTTATAGTTCGCTTTTTATACCTTCCCCTGACGTATAAGTATTGGTCTTGACTCTTGACTGGACTGAGGTCGCAAGCTAGAATAGAAGCCCCTGGTAAAAACCCTATTGCCTTTAAGGCCTTCCCTACCAACCCACAAAATGCGAACGCCCATACCTTGAATCTGCCCCTTTTTCTTGGAAAGCATTTCTACCACTATACCAGACAACTTTTGCCTGCTGTACAACCGTAACGTAATTCAATGGGGGTTGCCCTGCTCGACGTGATATCTATTAAAAAACACTGTGTGCTCAGTGCTTCGCCCGATGCGCAAAAAAAAAAAAACAGGGGCAGCTCGGGCGGGATTCGAACCCTTGGATTATATTCATCAAAATCGATCGCAACTACCCGCATTATCTGATAAAACAGGGACCAAGTTGCGGGCAGACGAATTAGGCCCAAAGCATATTTTGGGGTTGTTGTTTTTATTTTTGGGGGGGGGGGGGTTGCCCGACAGTGTGTGCACATATACGCCAGTCTGCCGTCTCGGTTTCTGTGACTGCAGGCTTTCTATATAGCTGAACAGATTGTAAATAACGCCAGCCAGACTACATTCTTGGCGTTAGGATCCCCCCCCCCTCTCCACCCGCCTTTGTGTGAGCGAAGGGGGTTATAAAGGGGGAGGAGGTGGAGGACGGGGTGTTGGCATCCATGTTCAGCCTTTGTGCGAACAGTGCTCGCTCTTTAAAGCCAGCCAGAGGCTCAGTGGGCAAGACGGTGGTTCCCGTCGGGCTCCTGGCACCCATGATGTCTTCCCAAGACTCCCCGGTAACACCCCCCCTCTCCTCCTCCTCCCTCTCTGCCCCGCTCCATCCTCGACCCCCTTCCCCCCCCTCCTCCGCTCCATCCCCCGTCCGCTGACTCCAAACTCTCTCAAAAACAATATCTGCGGGCGACTGGAAAATAAAATCCCTTCCATGTTTCCCTCCCTGTTTTTGTGTCTCCGTGGCTCTCTTCATTCCATAATCACTCCTGTGAAGAAGAAAAAAAGATACCGTGATCGTTGTCTCTCTCGCCCGCCGTCGGCAGCTATATACGCTCGTTATCGTCTATCAAAGAGAATAAGGTAAACTATAAGGTAAACATGATTCAAGGTCTAATCCGCTCCCAACCCCACTCCCCTCCCCATAACCCCCCCCCCCCCAATCCACTCCTAATCTTGTCCAACAAGCGAACAGATTTTCGTGTGTGTGGTGTTGGGTTTTTTTTACGGAGTAAGGGGCAGGTACGGAGGGTGAGAGAGGAGGAACTACACGGGCCTTGCGCGCGACGGCACGGCCCAGCAAGACCCTCGGCACGCACGCGGCCACCGTGCGTGCCGGCTCCTCTTTTTTTTTGAAAGGAGAGGAGCCTGGCTACTCCTGCTGACGACGGGACCCGAGGATGGGGTGGGGGAGGAGGGGTGGAGGGCCGGGTGAGAGGGGGAGAGGGGAGGGAGCTCTTTGGTCTGGCCAGGGGAGTGGGGGGAGGGGAGATGGATACCGCTCAATCCCTGGGAGCAACGATGAGCGATAATCGATGCTCGCCTATACTGTTCTCCGGTCCCGGGCGACCCCAATTGCCCGGCTGTAGTCGCGAATCTCATCGCCATCCTCTCCCCCTCCCCTCCCCTCCCCCTACCCTCCCTGTCTCCCGTGTGTCTTTTCAGGCACACAATGGTAATCCTAGAACGGCCTTCTCATCTTCCTCAGAGAATGGCCTGATAGACCAATGATGATCGCGGTTTTCAAGAAGAAGAAAAAAAAACACGCAGGCAGATTGGGCAAACCCCCCCCCTCCCTCCCCCTCCCCCTCAACCTTCCCCTCCCCTCCCCCCTCAACCTCCCCCTCCCCTCCCCCCTCCCCCTCCCCCTCCCCCAGACCCGGGGGGCAAGATGAGAATGAAGATGCGACTCTCGTTCGGCGCTGACTAGATGCTGGCGAGAAGGCCAGCAACCGAGTCGTAGCCCCGCAGCATAAAGTGAGCATCCCCGCATGTCCGATCCCATCTCGGCTTCGATTATCAAAACTAACAATCGCAATGCTGGAATACGGTAACAAAATAACATTGTGTTTTAGAGGGAGAGTATCTGAGGAGCTAAATTCCCCGAATGCCGTGTAATCCGTTTCCTCAATGATGAAAAAAAAACTTCCACTTTTCGGGCAGAGAAACAAACACGCTCCGTGTGTTATTGGTATATGACGATGACTGCATTTTTGCTTTGAACAACACGGCAGTTGTCTGTTTTGAATTTGCTCGAACAAATTAAATGAATTAAAAAAAAAAATCGAAAATCCGACTGAGAACTTTTGAAACATGACAAAGAAATCTTTGTCTAAAATTTAGTGGGCCTGACGTTTCGATCCTAGCAGGATCCTGCTAGGATCGAAACGTCAGGCCCACTAAATTTTAGATTTACATTTTGGTAATTTTAGTCAGTAAGCAGTTTGCAACATTTTTGTATATCACCCAAAGAAATCTTTGATTAGACAGGGACCTGAAACCGACACCTCTGGTTTTGCATACCAGCGCTCTTCTACAGTCTGAGCTATCATGCCCTTAGACGAAAACCCAGGGTCCTCGGGTTAAAGTCCCGATTCAGTTAATTTTGTCTTTCGGAGAAATCAGTGAAAATTCCCTTGGTGACTGGGTGGCAAGCGCGGTTCGCTCATGCAGCATAGCGCATGCGTATACACAGCACGTCGCCGCGTTGCCATCCGGTCACCAACGGAATCTCCACTAATTTCTCCGAAACTACGCATTCAACGTTCCGACCCAAAATATATTTTGTTGCTGGTATCCAGACGAATATTCGGTGTGAGTTTCATTTCTGAACTCCATCTAGTTTTTGGAGAAAAGAAATCAACAAATCACAAACTTGAGTGCTTTCTCATAGAGTTGTGCGATAAAAACACGGCGAGTTTGTCATCTATACCCATGATGCTTTGCGAGAGTCGAAAAGGTTTATTAATTGTAAGGATGTTGTGGACTCAACATTCCATACTGAATTCTACCTCTTTGTCAAATATTAATTCACAAACCCATGATTTTTGTTTCCTAATTCAGTATGGTAGGCCTACTACGGATCACTGTTAGTCTAAATTTGGCTTTTTTATCATTCTGTTCTATTATTTCTTTGTTTCCCTTTACAGGGCAAACGTTGCTAAGGGGAAAAGTTCACTCTTTACGTCATTCACTGTACTTTATTTTCCAAACAAGGCTTCTCTCCGGGGGACAAGGAGAAACACCACAAACATGAAAGCATAGGGAGATCAAAGGGGAGCGACGAACAGGAGAAGACAATGGTGAACCAGTTGGACCGTGATTTCCCGCCTGATTAAAACAGCGAACTTGTTGCATGGTTACCGAGAGCTCACCCGGCTCACGGAATCCATACGGTGCGAACGGAGGACTGCGCAGCGGGGAGCACTATTGCAAATAATGTATACGTACAGAACTGTGCACTGTAGAATTATCAGGCGGTATAGGGGTGTGTGGTTGGTTGGAAGCCGAGTACAATAATGTGCAACACTCAGTCAGTGCTCAGATGAAACTGTTACCATTATATGGATAAATATATGTCATGCGCAGTGCATTATGGTAGTAGTCCATTTTGAAGGCCGTGCTGAATCGATACGGCCATTGTCAATGCAGCGCTTTCGGGCACGTTCGTTGACCCGTAGTTATTATTTTTTACCAACAACGCTCATTACGGAGCCTAGTACCTAGGCCTAGAACTTGCAGTTTTACCATGGGGAAGAAATGCTTCAGTAAGGTTGTTCCCCCGTAATAAGTGTGTGTCGGTTGACTTTATACAATCAAAAGCAAAGTAAAGTTTTACAAACTGTTCGTTCTCGGATAATCATCAAAACCAGTCACATCTATGAATGTTACACTTTAATTGGGACAGATTGGAAGTGGGAGGGAAGCAGGATGCGGGGATCGGGAGCGAATGTAGGCTAGGCTCTATATAAAAGAAAAGGTTTGTAATTTTATGCAGTATTTTGTTTGCAGGGCCCCTAGTGCAACAGTGCCCCCCCCCCACGAGCAAACAAAATAAGACATGAATGGAACACAATCATGGGTAACTCAATGCATAATATTCTACACGGATGTTGAATCCTGAGCCTGTGGCAAAGCCGAGGATTCGAAAAAGAGCAGAATTGATGTCAGGTCTAGATCTTCCTCGAAGGGTCTGAAAAAAAAACGATCTGAACCATCCACGAGGGGTGAACGGGATGATGAGATGAATGCGGACGCCCAAACATGAGCAGATGAGTATCCCGTCGCGGCCGTACCTTAGCCCTTATTGTGCGTATTTCAGACACGGGCCAGATCACTGATCACTGATCAGTACACTGGTTCAATACCGTAACGCATGTTGAATGAAACGAACTAGCAGTGAACTAGATGTTCACAAGATGAAGCGAACTAGCAGTGCTGCGAATCTCAGACCCGAACCCGGATCGATACGAATCACGGGCCCCCTTTTTTTAACTTCTGGCTTAGGCTCCGCCTTTGTCTTTCTTTCTTTCGTCCATTTCAAAGAACAAGCCTACATGAAAACGGGAGGCCCTAAAGGTTTCGTTTTCTAATGTTACACTGCATTTTGAAGCTTTGGGATAACCATAGAGGAAGCCGGAATCGAAGCCGGGTTTCGGAAAAGGGCCCAATGGGCTTTAACTGCGGCCCTAGTTGGCTGTGGAAGTGGAGTGTGGGTTTTCCCAACGTACATCCATGCAGAAATTCGGCTTCAACGATTACATATTTTGGATGTGGGTTTTTTTCTGGGGATTATCTGCAGATAATCCAAGAAACTGAGAGTTGATGGCTCAAACTACAATTTTGATTTGCAGAATAGCTACAAGAACTGAGAAATATTATGGTGTGAAATATTTTGCCTCGGATTTTAGGGTTTTGTAATGCTTTTACTACGGAAGCTCGATTTATTGATCTGCAACCCGCAAAGTGCAAGAAGACGGCAAATGTGGAGTGCGCCCTCAAGGGGTCTGGACAAAAACAACTGAACCAAGATGGCGGCGTCCATGGTTAGACGTGCCTGTCAACACAACCCGTGGAATCGTTTTGACTTTGAGGTTGAGTTTAAACTCGCAAGTCGTATTTTCCCTTGCCGTCTCGAGATGAGCAGGCACCTAATCAAATTTTCAACCTGTAAGTAATTTTTTTAGTGGCCAGCCAAGTGTGTTTTTAAGTTAACTAAGTATAAAGACTAGTATTATTAGTAAAACTTAAAAATAAAAGAGATGTGGATATATATCTGTCATTATTTTATATTTGCTCAGCAGGGGCCCCGGGGCATTTGATAAAAGACACTGTACTGTAGTACTAGTAAGTAAGTAAAGTACGTACTAGTACTAATACAAGTACTACTACTACTCAGTACTAGTACTACTAGTACTTTGTAGTACTAGTAGTAGTACTATTTTGTAGCATTTCATTACAGACATTGATTATATTTCCTTGAAGTTATATGCATTTTCCTATTCATTTTTTCAATTTGCTGATCAATACCATATATCCTTATTTCCACATAAGACACCATGTAATTGTTTTGCCACATGTCCACCATTTCATAGAATTGTTATTTCTCACTTCTCCTGCTACCTTCATTCGAGCACTTTTCTTAGCGCTCCACCTTTCAACTTGGGCATTCAAGTCAGGGTAGCATAGCTCTGTACATATACACTGTCTTCTACTAGTACCAGTACTACTAGTACTAGTAATAGTAGTAGTAGTAGTAGTAGTAGTAGTAGTAGTAGTAGTAGTAGTAGTAGTCTTCTACTAGTACCAGTACTACTAGTACTAATAGTAGTAGTAGTAGTAGTAGTAGTACTAGTAGTAGTAGTAGTAGTAGTAGTACTAGTAGTAGTAGTAGTAGTAGTAGTAGTAGTAGTAGTAGTAGTAGTAGTAGTAGTAGTACTAGTACTAGTACTAGTACTAGTACTAGTACTAGTACTAGTAAAACTACTTGTACAAGTACTAGTAGTACTAATACTATGATAATGAAAGATGATAGTATGTGTAATATATATTGCATGTAATATGTCTTTCATGATGTAGTCAGCAGGTTTTCATTTTGATTTTCTTGTTATTATGATATTTCATCATTGTACTTGTTATTGTTCACAGTTCAATTAACATCATTATGCAATGATACAAAATGCTGTAATCTGATGATTATATCTGCAGTATAACGGCATCCAGCATTGAGTACTATTACTAGTCCTTTTTTTTCTGGCTTTTCTTTCTCAATGAAGCTTCAGGATCAGATGTTTGCGATCGGAAGGATATGAGTAAGAGAACGTACTGGGAAGAGTTCTATCGGAGGAAGAAATCCAGTGGAGCCAAACCCTTTGAGTGGTTCCTCTCTCACGATGTGGCCAAAGGGTGGCTCGTGGAGCACGTAGACCGGGCACAGGCCAGGGGACTCTTTGGCAGGGGCATCAGCGCACTCGAGCTGGGCTGTGGGACATCGGCTCTGGCTAGTAGTCTCTTGAGAGACGGCGCGGCCTTTCTCAATGTGGTCTGCACGGACTTCTCAGCGGAGGGCGTTGAGCAGGCAATGTCCCAGCAGTGCTCAACTCCTCCTCCTCCTCACCCCCCTCCTCCTCCTCCTCCTCAACCTCCTCTTCTTAACCCCCCTCCTCCTCCTCATCCAACTCCTCCTGCTCCTTCTCCTGCTCCTTCTCCTTCTCCTTCTCCTTCTCCTCCTCCTCCTCCTCCTCCTCCTCTTCGGACAGGGAGGCCCATTTATTTCCTGGTGGCCGATGCCGCCGGGCTTCCCTTCCGGAGCAACCAGTTTGACCTGGTCTTTGAGAAGGGCCTGGCCGATGCCATGCTGAACGCCGGCCGGGCGGGCCAGGCCGGGGACTCCTTCTCCGAGTCCCTCCGCGTGCTCACCCGGCCGGGAGTCTTCCTGCAGTTCTCGGACGAGAGCCCCGATCTGAGGCTCTCCTTCTTCGAGGAGGCTCTCCGGCAGTGCGGCGTGGACAGGGACTCTGCGTCTGTCACTTTTCAAGAAGTGGGCTCGTCATTCGGGACAGAGTACTTCCTGTACGCCGTTGAATTACGCAGACGATAAATTTGCCAGCTTTTTTTACAAACAATTTCCATGTCGGTGTCAGTTTGTCCTTCCCCTGACATCCTTCCCAGAACACATCTTCCCCACAAGAAAGTTCCTTCTGCATCAGCCTTTTATCAAACTGCTTGAACAACACTTTTGTGCAATACGTTTCATCTCTATTATGCTTGTCTGTATGTCTGTCTGTCTGTCTGTCTGTCTGTCTGTCTATCTGTGTCTGTCTGTCTGTCTGTCTGTATTTCATTGTTGGAATTAATTTATGCTCATGGTTTCGTGTTGTAAGAATAGGCCCTATAATACATTTAGATTCTCTGTGTTACCAAATTTTCATTGCCGAGCTGCTGTAGCCAGGTTTACAACAATAGGCTGTTTGCTTCTGAATGAAAGCGGGGTGCGAACCCTGGAGACATACAGTACAGACGTTAATGGTTGAATTGCTTCTGACTGGCACCCCCACCCCGGCAAAGACTATAGTTGGCTAATTTGGGAAGGCCACCATCTAAGGGTTGGATAGCTCAGATCAGCTCCATGCTCAGATGGAAGAGCACTGGTACGTTAATCCAGAAGTCCCGGTCAAAACAGAGTTTGCTTGGCCAGTTTTTCAATCTGTTCAAAAGTTCCCAGTCCGTTTTTCCTTTGTCTAACAAATATTTTGTTAACTACATGTACATGTATGTTGGTTCTGTGGCAGGACTTTGGAGAACCGCTTGATAGTACTTGAGTTTGCTTTTTCGTCAAAACAAATCGATGATGAATGAAATAAGGAAAGGTCAGTCAGCAGTGGATGCATCAGAAAGGGACTCTTCTCAGGGTCATACTCCTGGGAAGAGGTGACTTATCACATGGACGCACTGCAAACTGTCCACACTGTGCATCCACCATTGCAACCTTCAAATCTTATCTATAAATCAGAAACACCGTCGAACAAATACTGCGTCGTTTATTATTTTTCTTTGTCTGGTTTATTTTTAATATCAGTTGC
Organism: Luidia sarsii; assembly: GCA_949987565.1. Lineage (NCBI taxonomy): Eukaryota > Metazoa > Echinodermata > Asteroidea > Paxillosida > Luidiidae > Luidia > Luidia sarsii. The sequence goes on from OX465101.1 coordinate 30,423,804, forward strand.
TTCTCGACACAATTTAATCTAGTAAATTAGTATGCATATCCGCTGTATAGAGACAGTGGGCACATTATACATGCACATGTATTTGGGATGGGAGTGGAGTCGATTTCGGGCACATTACGGCCGTGTATGCATCGGTAAAGAAACGCCACGAACTTAACAATCGACAAGCGACCTGTTTTCTTAAAACTCTGAACTTTTCCTGCAGTTCCCACCACTATGGCCCGGATAGACTTGAGTAAGCTTCTGGCTCGCACATGTTCATAGTATACTATGGAACCGGGCCTCTGTCGTGCAGAATCCTTATAAATTATAGTGTTCGCCTGTCTGCGTGCATCACATCCGACTCCTTCATTGTTCTATAATCGGGCCGTTAATGTGTCATCGTTCTTCACAGTTGAAATTTCCAAAACAACCCCCTTTTCTTTTCTTTTTTTGGGGGGGGATATTCTGCAAAGTTGATACATGAAATGCAGGCAATGCAAATGAAAAAAATAATCTTTCAGGGTTTTTTTGGTGGACTTTTTTTTTTATCCGGAATCAATTTTGAATTCGGATTCTCCCAAGGCACATAATCTGCGCAGTTGGCTCACAGGATACGATTTTTTAAATGATAATATACGAGCACTTCTCTACACGGATACGAAACTCAACCTATGCGTCGGTTCTAGTAGTAGGAGGTGCCATCTGGGCCCAAGTGGGGGTTACAGTCGTGCACAACGCCGGTAGATTAGGACCACGGGCAAGCCATATCTAACCTGGAACGGATTTCACAAAGCCTTATGATGCATCGTAACTCTACTTACGATGGATAACCCATCGTAAGGTGGCACACCGCATACGGTTTCTGTGCATCGCTCACCATCTTGCGATTGATCGTAAGTTACGATGAGTTTGTTGACATCGACGCCTGGAATGATAGATAATTGGACTGGACGGGAAATACGTCATACTAGAGTCTGCATTATTCAAGACCACTTTCCACTTTTTTTTCCCCAGTTAACAGCTCCCTTTCGGTATACACTTTTTCCAGTTAATTTTGCTTGTGCCTAGAACAAATGCATCTTTTGCATGAAGAAAGTATTCACAGCGACGTGTCATTCATGGGGCGCCTTACAGTCTGACTGTCTTCAAGACACCGGCGTGTGTGTTGTTGAGCCAAACCCTATTTTTATGGAGAAATTCATTTTTCAAAATGCTGTTATGGCCATTTCTTGGGAACAAAGCTTCAATTTGTCAATGGATTTATTGGTAGGCTGGCTCATTACTTCGGTTCACCCCGCACACCAATGGACTGATTTCCTTCTTTTTTTTGTCTGAAGCTCAAAAGGGCACCAAAGTGTGGAGTGAGAAAAAAAGTGGTTTGTGCCATTTTTGGAATAACGCTTCGTAATGTCTCGTGCCTCCCCTTTTGCCTAGAGGTTGATCCATCGTGAAAGATTCATTTGTCGGCGAATGTGCTGGTTTTTTTTTGTATTTATTTATGTCTTCTTAAATGAGGGTAAGCTCCATCAGTGCACAGCACTGCTTTCCATATATAGAGGCCCTCAATTAAAATGCAATCAATAAATTGTTAATTAAAGCCTATTGTTAAACAAACACCCCACTTCAATACATAGCACTAAAACTCGCAGTAAAGTTAACATATAACAATACAAACATCCCACTTCAATACAAATATTCCACTTCAATCCCTCATCCCACTTCAAATCCCACATCCCACTTCAATACACAACACTAAAAACAATTTACTCACAGTGAGGTTAACTTAAGAACGAAATAAATCTCGTACTTAAAACGAGCTTAAAATGAAAAAGTCTGCAAACAATGTTATAATATTAGATAGACCTTGATAGGTAGAGCAGTCACACACTTATTATTAATGGGATGAAATTGTGATTAATCAGTTCTACCACACAGTTTGCCAAGAAATTTTAGCAGTCGGTAAATTATCCGCGTTTGAAATAATGATGTGACTTGATTTGCTTTTTGAAACTGTAGGCAAGATTTTAAAGGTAGGTGGAAGGTCATTCCATGACTTACTTGGCTCCAGAGAATTGCAAGGAACGCTTACCAATTTCTGTTCGTACAGATGGCAAAGAAACGTTCTTACTAGTATTGAATCTAATGCTTATTATGTGTGATTGTTAATTTGAGATTGCACTGCGGATGCCAAATACTCCGGGGCCATTCCATGAATGCACTCGTACATATAGGCCCCTACATAAGGATATTTTCTAACGTACCCGGCCCGCTGCCGAACCTGCATCCATTTTCAGTGCAGTATATAAATCATGTGCACCTCTAACCAACTGGTAACGTGACTATATACATGGTTTTGGAGTTACCTGGATTCTCTTGATATTGTGTAACAATCACCTCCACCCCCACCACCTATCCATATTGGCTTGAACTTTTCTCAAAATGTGAACGGAATTACGGGGAAAACCTACCAATTGCACAATATTAATATTAACGAATGTTCAACAGCGATTGCTACCCCCCCCCCCCCATTGCATTTTACTGGCTTCGACAAAACTGAATAAGCGCACCTATTACCTGCATTTCAACTTCAATTCTACTTTTTTTTTCCCACAGCAAAAGCATGTACCGAAAGAGGATAAGTCTTTTAAAAATCGTTTATTATTACACTCATGTTTGCAAATAGATAAAGCAGCTTGCACAATAAGCGAGAGCAGTACACGGGCTCATATTCACAGAGTCAAATACAGAGCATGAAACTCTGATAAGAACGCACATTCTTCCGTTGAAAAGATAAATAATAAGCCTTCCTCGGTATGGGTGAGGCGTGAAAATGCTCGTGGTTTCTTAGTCTTGGTTCAAGACGTTGGTTTGTATAGCCGATCGTGATCCGCAGTGTACACCCGCGTACGTACGTACGTACGTACTAGCACAGTACTAGTACGTACTAGAACAGATCCCTAAACGTGCGTTTGCGGATCAGTATCGTATTCATCGCGCCCTCGCGCGTCGGGCGTTAGTAGGCCTATCTAAACCAACAACGTCTTGAACCAAGACTTGTGGTTCCTTGGCTACGGCAACCTCATTATTTTTTCATGAAGCTGGATAATCGAGGGTGGGCAAGATGTGGTACCTCGGACAGCTCTGTGAAACTGGCCCAGGCGGGTGCGTTTTAGCGTTCGTAACCACGAATTGATTCGACAGCTTATTCCGTCTGGCTTTATGCTTTGAGTATTATGTGCACTAGTGTCACCCAGTGTAATTCTAACCTAACTAAAACATCGAGGGGAAAATCTCAGAGGAGTAACACATTCTTGTGGCCGCCAAAAATGCAGCCCGCTTCACTCTGGCCCAACTGACAAGTCTCAGTGTCCCCCAATTCAGCCTCGACAGAGTCGGCCGTTTCTTTCGTCACATTTTCTGCAGGCGTCTGTGCTCCTTTTCGTGCTGCACCAGATCGTAGTCGCTCTCCATGTTCACGCCGCAATAGCGGCATATCTTCATCTCTTTTGCGTGCACCCGCCGGTGGCGCTTGAAGTTGGTCTTGTACTTGAACGTCTCCCCGCAGATCGAGCACGTGTGCGGTTGCCGGGCCGTGTGCACCCGCTGGTGGTTGGTCAATCCCAGCTTGTGTCTGAACGTCCGGCAGCAGACTGGGCAGCAGAGCGGTGACGTCACGGGCGGGAGCTGGGAGTCCGCGGCGGCCTCGGTGCCGCCTACCGGCGCAGGCGCAGCGGCATCTGCAGCTGCTGCTGCGGCAGCGGCGGCGATCACTCGAGGGGCGCCATCAATGGTCGACGTGAACGGGGCCCCGCCGCCGTACAGCGGGCCGTCTTGTGTCTGGAGCGGGTACCCGTACGGGGATGGGTAGCCTTGGCTGGGGGCGCCCTCGGACTCGCCGAAACCGTAGTGGCCCGTGGTCTGGTCGCCGAGCCAACGGGAGACGTCGGTGGCATCGATCAGTCCGCTCGCACTCTGGCCCTCTTGCTGATCAAAGACGGGCACGGATTGCTCGTTTCCCGGGTAGAATTCCTTGGAAGTGAACAGGTCAGGGAGGAACAGGTCGGGCACAAAGGCGTAGCTCTCGTTTCTGTTGTCATTCTCCATCTGCGTCATTATCTGAGAATGGAAGTTTAGAGACACAAACAGATAAGAAAGTAAGCTCAGATGGAAGAGCACCAGTACGTTAATCCAGAGGTCTCGGTTTCAAATTCCGGTCCAGTCAAACTTTTCTTTGCCAATTTTTCGATTTGTTCAACATTTCCCAGTCAGTTTGTTCCTTAGTTTGTTTGACTTGAATTGAAAGAGCTGTATCAACTTTGTGTGTAGCCGGGCTAACAACAATTGGTTGTTTGCATCTGAATGAAAGCGGGGGTGTGATCTCTGGAGATTTAATTATACGGCAGTAAATGGTTGAATTGCTTCGGACTGCCCCCCTACCCCGGCAAAGATTATAGTTGACTATTAGGGAACGGGCATCTAAGGGCTGGATAGCTCGGATGGAAGAGGTCTGAGGTTCGAGTCTTCGTCCAGTCAAAGTTTTCTTTGCCAATTTTTCAATTTGTTCGAAAATTCCCAGTCAGTTTTTCCTTTGTTTTGTTTTCCTTTGTTTTGTTTTGTTCTAGCTAGAACATACGTCCTGATTTGTATAAATTATGTGAGTTAATAAACAAAAGGACCTTTAACCCCTCAGAGGCCTTTAGCTTTAACGAAGATGCTGCTTCAGGCAAAGGTGCTGCTTGGGGCGAAATAGGAGCGAAATGCTGGCTACAAACTATGTTCGCACCAATGAAAGATCCTAATTGGTAATGTGACAAAATGTCAGAAACGGGATCATTTGTAACGAGATAATTATTAATCTGTAGCTGCTTATTATCAGTAATTGAGATCAAGCAATCGGATGAAATTAATGGAGGCCGCCACTCTAGAACGAATGCGTAAACAAAAGCACTACTGATTGAATCAATGTAAAATTGGTGTTGTTGCTGATGTTTTACAGATTGGGCTAAAACCTATATCTTAACAATACAATATATCTTGTAACTCGTTGAACAGACCTAATGAGAACCGCTTCAATAGCATCGGATATGGGTCGAATAATAAGCCTATGTACATGCATGTACATCAGCTCTACCTGTATTATTTTGACTGGTACAATACTCGATAGACTTCGGAAGCATCGTGCACTGAATCTGATTATATATGGCGGTATGTACTATAAAATCCCAGGCCACCTGTGGGGGCATTGTCCTCGGGTGTGCAGGGGTTGTCCACTCGGGGTTCAATGTCAGGTCGAGGGGTCATCGGAAGCCAAAAGATCCCTTTATCTGCCGCCAGCATCTGCTGACCCCGGCACTTGTGCATGCGACCCGAAATTTGACCAAATCGACGCACAACATTCAAGGGTCACGCCGCCTAAACTGTGTTCAATATCATAGAGATGCTTATGCACCTGCATTATTTTGACCCTAAGGGTCAGGTTGGCAGCCAAAGTTCCACTTGTTTCCAATAAGCCTTTTATAATGCTAAGCACCCAATATTTGAATACAAGTTGAACGTCATAAATACAAAACTAAATATATAGTTAGCAATCTTGTTATAATCGAGAAAGAATGTCCATGCTTAGCAGATTTTCGGCTCTATGAACTTGTACTCCTGTTGGCGCTATCGAACAATACGGTATTTTATGCAGCTTCTCGGTGTTAACAGGCTCTTCAACGTCAACATGCTCCCCGAGCTGCCTAAAAAAATGTCGGACAGTGCGGACCAAGCGCGCTCGCTGTGCGGCACGGGTATATACTACCTGACCAAGTATTGGAGGACTAGGGAGCATGTTAACGTTGAAGAGCCTGTTGACGCTGAGGAGCTGCACAAACAATGGACGAAGTTTGCAGAACACTAAATCGAGCTCCCATAGTACACTGTACAAAACACTCACTTTCAAAGTCTAGTATTCCACACCCAAAAGTTTCTCGAGTCTTGAAATATTGTAGTCCAAATTGTAGATTGGACCTACATCTCTCTATTGGTGTCCTTAGCCGTTTATATTTTTTGCTAATTACCCCCGGGAAAAACACCCCGAAATGTGTAGCCGTATTTTGCCGCAAATTGCCGTATTTCTGCAAGGATTTTGGGAAGGACCCCTCCACTTCTATGGTCAAAATAGGGCCACGTTTAAAGGCAGATGTTTTCCGAATCACACACGAAATTGAAGAGTGAACCCCCAGGTTTATCTTAAGCTTTACTTATTTAAAAAACCCATCTTGGATGGAATAAGTGTACTGCAACCCGAAGTGGTCCTATGGGCGGTATTACAATTTTGAGTTGTGACGTCACTGCAGTTGTGACGCACGGTTTCCGTGCCGGACGCCAAGATCTCCGGAGATATCAACAATGGCACAGAAACTGCCGAAGCATTGCGTTACATTATACCCCACATGCAATGATTTCGAAAGTTCGACGCACCGTGTTCCGATTTCTAGAATTCTATAAATTCGAGTACTGCGTGACTGTGTGCACACTGTGCTCATAATACTGAATGCGGACATCCATTGTCATGTCGTGGCATGGCCGTGAAAGACGGTCCTGCCGGGACGTTCACGGCCCATTTTGGGGTGGCGGGGCCCGGAGAACCGCGCCAAATCCAGTGTCCGAGATGTACGCTTTGTTTAGATAAGCCATTTTCTCTCTGTGCCGCTCCAATTCGGCGCCATGGTTTTTCTTGTCACATTGTTCTGTATTTCGGGTTGTTTTTTCAACCCCATTGGTGTACCGATTCCTTTTTGGGAGAGTGATTGTCGGCCCTTTTCCAATTTTGCTCAGTTTATTTATTTAGTTGGTTTGTTGTTTCGTTCTCATCACGTTTCGCGCGTGCGCAGTAGGGTGGGTTAGCGCACGCACGCGCGCCCGTTTTGCCGGCCTAGTTAAGTTATGCGCCAAAACTTTCCTGTGGGGTTTACGAACCAAGCATGAAACGAGTATCCAATGTTTCTGATATCATTTGATGCAGATTATCTGAAGTGCAAAAATCTCTCAAACTGTTCACTGACTTAAGTGGCCAAAGTCCAATTCGCACAGTTTTTTCTTTTCTTTTTACATTTTCGGAAAGCTTAGGCCTATGTAGGCCTATAACATAGGGCCTAATCATTCTGTCCGAAGGAATTTCTCTAAAAAATATCTGTAAACAATTGAAACATTTGGGAATTCTTAAGTGTGTCTGTGTGCACGCTGCATGCAATCTCTGTGGGCGCGCCAAAAGTGGTTTCCGTGACTGCGCGTTGCCTCGTCGTATAATAATTATTATACCAAAGATCCTATAGCGCGCGAAGTGCACAAGATAGCCCGCTCTTGCGAGATCACAATGCATCTGGATGAAGTACGCACTGGCCATTTTTAGTAAGCAAAGTCGTACGCGTTCTCTCCATTTCGTGGTCACATCGAAAGTTATCACATTCTGTTCACGCATCCAAAGTTGTATCTTTGTTACTGTTTGTAAATCTCCCGCTTCATTTCCGGAGCACCGAAAGCAGACGACAGATTCCGTTGCTTACTAAAATGGCGTCCAGTGCGTACTTCACCTTCTCCTCGCAGTATAAAGTCCATCTCGCGCGCTTTGCGCGCTATAAGATCTTTGGTATAAATTATCATACCTCAAGTCGTAACTTTGGATTTCGGCAACGTATGGAAATAATTAGGATATCATTTGAAAGTTAATGCGGTATTTTTTGCAGGGGGTTGGAAAAATGTCGGCAACTCAAATATGGACGAGAATCCTCATTATGCCGTACCGGGTCACCATTACTTTTGATAATCTGCTTTTTGCATCGCGAAGCAGAAATTTCACTGTAGGCCTATAATATTATTATGCGCCGGTCGTAAGAATAGGGGCGAGCCAGACCAATTATCTAAAGGCAATTAGAGGGCATGCTCACGCGACATAATGGTCATAATGGTGTGAATCCGCATACTATCTTGATCTCAAATCTTAAGATCTCAAATCTTGAGCGATCAGAGACAACGACAACGTTTTGGCGAACACGGTGGATGAGGAAAGGGGAGAGAGTTATGCCTCTGAATAGAGCCCAGCCTTTCCTCCGGCCCATCGGTAGGCCGAAACCCTAAAGATCCCCACCTCGCTTCCCCAGTACCATAAAAAGGTCCCGATCTAAAGTGATTGTTAATTTGTTATTATTATTATGCACAATCATTATTACAAGCTAACGGCTGGGTCCAAAGAATTTCCAAAGATTTTGTGGTATTTCATCCCTTTTTATAGAGCAATGTCAGTTCCTATCACCACCAAGCCTTCCTGAGCTTCTCCTTGATGTCTCCCTCTTTACTTAGCCCCTAAAGCCCCTACACAACATTGGCAAGATCGAAAAACAGAAATGTTCATAGATTTACATGAAACTTATACAGTTTGAAGATGGTTATAGTAGAAACCTCTCACTGAAATATTTTTGCCTAAAATGTTGTAATTTGGGAGAAAAGAGTAAAAGAAATAGGCCTAGTTTACGTCTCACCGACATCTAAACTACTTTTCGGAACAGTACGGCGTTGAAAAAAATGCTTCATTTTCGCGAAACAAATGAAGCGGTTTTCAAGATTTTCTCCAGACTCGGTTGGCGGATTGAGCTGAAATTCTCACAGGTGTGTTATTTCATGCATATGGTGGATCAGACCAAGGAGGCGTATGGCTGCTGTTCTTTGACCTCGACCAATGCAGTTGTGTAGGGGCTTTAACCTTGAGTGGTTTTATAACCTTGTTTTCAGGGCGAATCTGCATAAATAAACCAAACAATCAGTCGATGGGAGATCTAAACCGGCTGTTTTTCTAGCCCGGGACGTTTCGATTCGATAGATAGAAGGACCTTTCTCAAAAAAGGTCGATTCTGACTTTGATCCTGCTATAGGATCGAAACGTCATCAAACCCCATCTCTCAAGCTTTCTAGACGATTTTCCTCCCCAGATTGTTCCATCCTAATTTCATGTTGAAAATCAAATCATCCGGCTTTTATATTTCATCTAGTTTTCCTTGTTCGTTTGAGTCATTTATTTTTTATTATTAATTTTACTTAATCTCATTAATTTTATTTGTTTAATCACAATTTTGGCAATTATTTACAAGTTCTGTATTTTGTTTCAATTGTTTTTATCATACTTGAACAACTCCTCAATTTTATGAATTGATATTCTGTAGGCCCTATAATGAGTTTTATCCTAAATATCTGTTGTCCAATTAGCTAGGAGAGCCCCTGGACAGAAACTCGTTGCTTTTGGGTAATCCTGCGGGAGCTAATTGAGTGTTAATCTGTTTAATTTGTTAATATGGTTATCTGTTATGTTTAGTTGTCAGTGTATTTGTACTATTTGTGATTCATTGTTTGTCATATCCCGGAAAATGAAAGAAAATATAGGCCTAATAAAAAAGACATAAATATAGCCTAACCTTTTGCACTGTGGACCGAGTCAGCTGATTCAGTGTGGTCTCGTGATACGCACACGTATAATTATAGACCTTTTACGAATCCATGGGTAAAGCTCGGGCTCAGGCTTCGTCCCCGTCTGACAAAACCTGAAAATACAGGTTGTGGTAAAGCACCCATTTCTTTTAGATTTGTTTGCTTACTAGGTACAAAGTATTCACCACTAGAAACTTGGGCCAAATGCTTGTTGCTAGATGCATGTGACGCTTCGGCTGTGCCTCCGCTTATTTCTGCCATGTTTTAATGCTATATAGGCGGGCCCCTACTGCGTTTTGTTTGAAAAATAATCTAAAGCTTCAATTTCGGAAAAGAACTCCAACCTATAATTTCAGCTTTTGGATAACAGAGACGAAGCCGGAGACGAAGCCTAAGCCGGGTTTTGGAAAAAGGTCATTAATTATAATTATTAAACGGGCAAGAGCGAAATGCGGACCGAAGCAGAGCCTAAGCCCGAGCCGAAGCCTTCGTTTTCGTAAACGGCGGCCATAGCCACGGCGGGGCTCCGTTTTTTATACGTCCGTACCGTGTGCTCAGATCCAGTCGTTTTGACCAAAGATCTTATAGCGCGCGAAGCGCGCAAGATAGCCTACTCTGTGGTCACATCACATCAAAAGTTATCACATTCTATTCAGTACTATTCACGCAGCCAAAGTTTTTGTATTGACTCTCTCGCTTCATTTCCGGAGCACCGAAAGCAGACGACAGATTCCGTTGCTTACTAAATGGCGCCCAGTGCGTACTTCATCTTTTGCTCGGAATAGTCCTTTTTGCGCGGTTTGCGCGCTATAGGATCTTTGATTTTGACCTTGGACCTTTCCGACACTCTCCGGGAAAGCAAAGCAACATGGCGGGCGTGCGCTGGGGACGTAAGCTCCTGCAGACATCATCATCATGTCAACTCTCCCGGCCCGTAACTCTCAAGTCCCGGCTCCTGGCCGGTCGAGAGCGGCCGCAGTCGGCCCGCTGTTTCTCCCTCTCCCGTCTGCGGCCGTCGGCGTCGCAGATCTCCTCCGTGCACATCCCGGAGTTGGCCACCTTCGAGGCCATGGGGCACACATTCGCCGACCACGGCGAGCTCTACCGGTTCTCGCTACGTGAGCCCGACAAGTTCTGGGGGACCTTCGCCCGCTCCCGGCTCCGCTGGTACGAGGACTTCTGCACGGTATCCGAGGTGGACTGGAGCCAGGGCAAGAGTGCCTGGTTCCTCGGGGGCAAAATCAACGTGTCCGGTGAGTAGAAACCCTTCTTTTCGCTATTTTCGGTTTTGGGGGCTTTTGTTTACATTTAGTAGTCCGAGTAACTTGGACCCGACAAGTCACCCTTTTTTTATCGAATTTTGAAATTTTGAGTTTCGGGTGACTAGAAACTCAAAATTTCAAAATTCGATAAAAAAAATGTGACTTGTCGGGTCCAAGTTACTCGGACTAAACATTTAGTATTAGTAAGACCCGTAAACAGCACTGCGGCTAGTAGTAGTACTACTACTAGTACTAGTACTAGTAAAGTAGTACTAGTACTGTAGTACTAGTAAGTAGTAGTAGTAGTAGTACTACTAAGTAGTAGTACTAGTACTACTATACAAGTAGTAATAGTACTAGTAGTAGTAGTAGTACTACTACTCAGTACTACTACTAGTAGTAGTAGTAGTACATGTAGTACTCAGTAGTACTACTAGTACTAGTACTAATACTAGTAGTACTACTACTACTAGTAGTAGTAGTAAGTACTACTTGTTACTAGTACTAGTCGTACTAGTACTTAGTAATAGTAGTAGTACTACTACAAGTACTAGTACTACAAGTACTAGTACTTTCTACAGTACTACTACTACAACTACTAATAATACTAGTACTCCGAGTAACTTGGACCCTTACAATCGCCCTTTTTTTTTATTTTGAGGATGTCGGGCGATAGTAGGGTCCAAGTATTTCAGTAAGGAAACACGTGGGAACAATGATGTGTTCGACTCAATGACTACCCCTGACCGAAACCCCCAGATTTTACCCCGAAAACACCGTCCCACGCACCCATCTTTGGATTAAGTGAGAATCACCGATTTCAATACTGGTCATTTATTTTACTCACGTTTGGGTAAAAAGGAGAAATTTCCCCTCGCGTGATCGAGAAGATTCTCTCCCGTCCGACGATCCAAAATGCAGCGGCCATCTTTCCCACTTCAGGATGGAAACAACTTTACAATAGACTCTGCAATCCATGCCACGGATTTTTTTTTTTTTTCGTCTCAGTGAAGGCGAAAGTTGGGGGTGCGCATTATACACAGGTGCGCATTACAATGTATACCCGGGATTCTACGGTACTCAAGTTTGGGAAAAAAGGAGAAATTTCCCCTCATGTGATCAAGGAGATTTTCTCCCGTCCGACGAGTCAAAATGCGGCAGCCATCTTTGATTTCAAATTGAAACGTTATACACGCAAATAGATGACGTTTTGCGTGCACCAGTAGGAGTCAAAACGACATAAGAGTCAATACTCACACAGACTCACTGCGCACACGGACCTGTCAAAACGTCATCGATTTGCGTGTAGCGGTTGCGTTTGCAGTTCTTTGGAAATGTCAATTTATTTACTTTAATACTTCTTTTTTTTTTATTTGAACAGCATTGTCAAATTAAGTCAGAGAATTTTAAAATAAATAGTGCATGTTCCTCAGCGCAAAGGCCGAAAGCAATATCTGGACATCAAGAAACAGTCGCGGGGCTCAATGCATGCATGCGTGCGCACACACTCTCACAGACCCACTACAGAGCGTTATCGATTTGCGTGTATTGTCGGTTCACTTTCAAAACAAAGATGGCCACCTTTTTTGCTCGTCGGACGGGAGAGAATCTTCTCGATCAACTGAGGGGAATTTTCTCCCATTTTCCCCAAACGTGAGTACAACAAATTACCAGTATTGAAATCTGTGATTCTCACTTAATCCATAAAGGGGCACATGTTTTGGGGGTAAAATCTGGGAATTTAGGTTGGGGTTAGTCATGGCAGTCGTTTACAGACCATGTTTTCCTGCTGAAGGACTTGGACCCTACTATAAAGTACTATCACCCGATCCCTCAAATATTTTTCTAAAAAGGCGATTGTAAGGGTTCAAGTAGCAGTAGTTGCATGTACAGTAGCAGTATTTGAAGAAGATATCAGTATATTGACAAAGGTGCGGCTTATACTTTACACGTATATCAAGGCCTGAATCTTATTGTGGAAATTTTTGTGCGCTTTGGCTTACATTCCAAAAAATGCAAAAATTATGGTAGTTGGGTTTCCTTCAAGGTTTATGTGAACAGAATTGGTGAGTAGGAAAAATTTGTACTGTTCAGGGAAGAAATATAATCTTGAGGAAATCCAAGCAGGATGGATTGCCACCTCACAATGCAACTTGAAACTAATATACATGTAAGGATCATAGTCATACATTAACAGATTTTCCTTTTTTTGTTCCTTTTACATGCTTTTTTCATGCAAACATGTTGCAAACTGCTTACCGGTACTTACAACAATGACCGAAAATTGAATAAATTAAGAGGGCCTGACGTTTTGATCCTAGCAGGACCTTTCTCAAAGTCCTTTGAGAAAGGTCTTGCTAGCATGGCTAAGATCTAACCATCAGGCGTTCTAGTTATCGGAAGGTTTTACATTCTGAATCAGCAGAAAGTGGCACAAAATTTGAAGTGCCAATAGTGCCTGTTCAATGCTGCAAATACAGCCACGAGGCTGTCACAACAGGTGGCCTGCTGACTTGCACCTGTTTCCTGTTTCAATTTGAAGAGTGTGGCAGTGCATGCCAGTCTTGTGTCTGCATTTCCCCACAGGTGTTGTGTGGCCAAATTTGTGTTAATCTTGAAACAGCCGTCTGGTTTGTAAAGTAATGGGCAACCAGGTAGGATGTCCAAATGATGATCAGACAATTTCAAATACAAATTTCATTCTCCCCTGGAGCAAAATTCAAGTCATGCGATCATGTTAACAGTCCACTTTGTCAAGTTTATATCAGACACAAGAACTGTTCCATTGGGCTTAATGTTCATACATACATACATTTATTTAAACCAGGACATGTTATGGATGAAAATTAATTAAGGTGACATCATGATGATGTAATTTTGAGTTGCTTATGATTTTTTTTAACTTATTTTTCATGTTCAATCTTCTGAGGCATATATCTTGAGAACAAAAGTGGTTCTTAAAAATTCAGAACCTTTCCACTATGCTGTAGCCACTGGAAAGCCCCCCCCCCCCAAAAAAAAAATGCTCACTTTGCCAGATGCATCTGATGAAGTGCAGAACTAGTTATTTCTTCAAAAGCTCAATGTAGATTTGGCCCATTAGTTTTGTAAGTGCTACATGTTTTGGTTATAAATTCATTATGCATGTAGAAAGTGAGTTTCTCCAATCTCAAACATTTCGAGGGCCTCACATCTCGAGCCATTCTCAAAGGCGCTCTGCCTTTCGAATGCTTTCTGTCTGTCACAGTCTTCCTGCTCAGACTGAAATGTCAGACCTTCAGTTCTACATTGTGTAGATGTTTGAGATGTTCGATCCGATGTCCCATCAAACATCAGTGAGACTCAGTCAGTGTGACCTGGTCATCTACTAAGCTTATCATCGTACAGTAGAAGTAGAGGAAGGTCCAGTTTGGACAATTTCTCAAGCGAAATACTGCGCACACATACTCATGATACTCATTGCCTCTTGGGTACCTCATTCCTACTTGACAGTCGAGTGCTGATCTGATAGAGATGCAAGAGGGAAAATGGAACTTACTTGTGCATGTTCAGCTCAGTTGCAGCTTGCCCAGAAAGATCACTCCTGCACTCAGCCGATGGGATTGCACTGACATTGCTGCGGGCATGTAGCCACAGTCGCACCATGACGTTGCCAGATCAGCAGCAGGAGCATTATCCGCACGCGTGCACGCTCACACCTGAAAGGCAGCGAGGCAGACCGGCACGTTCAAATTGGCATATCTAAGTCCCGCCAGTACATTTGGGTTGTTTATATGCCTGCGCTTGTATTCCGCCCAGTACTGCATGCCTTTCATCTCATTCTAACCTCCCACAGCCCCAGCCCCAGTGCTGTTTACTGAAAGAAAGAAAGAAAAAGTTGTGTGGGGAGGGGAGGTGGGGGGGGCATACATATACTGTACGTCACTTCACTCACTTGATTGGATATAATACTGGGAGTTTCCAGTATGGAGTGCTATTGTCCTCGGAGTGAAGCCATTGTGTTTTGCATTTAGAGCCTGCCCATACAAGTTGTTTAGATTGAGGTTGTGGTCAAAATATCCAATTTGCACTTATATAATATCTGAAGTGTGCGGGAGCGGTGGAAGTACAATTGATCCGATGGATCGGCATCTTTCTTTTGTTTGGATATTTTCTGTTTGGGGAAACTTTGGTCCGCTCGATTATTAATACCACAGACATGACTGACGCACTGTAAATTTGGGATTGAATTTAAATTGAAATAAGCAGAATGCTGTGGTGGGCCATGCGCTGTGGCACATGATGGCAGAGGCGGATAGACTTTCTCTTGTTTAATGATATTTCTGTACGGTGATGTGCAAAAATGTTGCAAACCGCTTTACTGACTAAAATAATGGCCAAAATTAAACTATTATAAAAAAAATAGGAAAGCCTGACATTTCGATCATAACACTAGGTCAGGACCTTTCTAATTTTTTAGGTTTTTTGGTGTGTTTTTTTTTATTCATCTAATAGAGTTTCAATCCCAGAAGGGTCTTTCTCCGCCTTTGAGAAAGGTCCTGCTAGGATCAAAATATCAGTCTCTCGCTCAGCAAGTAGTTTGCACTTTTTTTGCATTACTTTGGATCATTTTATCGCCACATCCAGGCTGATCCAGCTTCTGTACCCTGTTCAATGATTTATTTTTCCTATGTAAATCCAGTCAAATCTTGCCATACTTGTATGTGTTCTGAAAACTCAGTACTTCAAGATTTGGCAGAGCCTGAGACTAAAAACCACCAGACCTTGGAAATGGCTTAGCCTGGGAAAAGTCACAGCGTTGTTCATTGAGAGAGGCACACCCTTTTTTTTGTTCACAAAACCTCAGTCACACACACAAATATTGTTGTAACCACACAGTTGATCCCATTGGGATTTCATTGTTATGCACATGGCTGAACTTACATGGGTCCATTCCGTCACCCTGTGTGAACTCATCCAAATTTAATTCAATGAGGTTTTGCCCTTACTTGATGTGATCAACACTGAGTGCTGAGTGTTTTGCCCGGTGCCTGATCAAAATATTTCAGGCAGCTCGGACGGGATTCGACCCTGCGACTCCCGAATTCTAGTACGGACGTCTTAACCACTAGACCACCGAGCTGGTCAAGGTCGTGTGGTGGATTCAAATATTGTGTAGCGGCGGGTACCGCATTGCATCATACATGTAGATATATTTACATGTATGTTTGGGGTTTTTTTATCAGGCACCGGGAAAAGCACTGAGCACTCAGTGTTTATCACGTCGAGTAAGGGCAAAACCTCATTGAATTATATTCTCCTTGATGCAAACATCATTATATCATCCAAAATTTGCTACTTGTTCACACTTCTTACCACAAAATTGGCTGCTACGCTACACATTCAGATTGGTTAAGTTTTTATCCATGTACATTATGTACATTGTGCTGATTGGTTCACACTGGTCGAGAATACACGAAAAGCAGAAAAGGTTACAGAACTTTCTTGTTTTGTGCACATTCGTAACTACCCGCATGGCGCCTACAGCTTTCAACACTTCAAAATTTTCAACGCTGGTCAAATGCTCTCAGCCCACCTCCTGAGTGAGTAGATCAGTAGGGTTAGTTTCAGCATGGGTCAGACTCCTACAAGGTTAACTGAAGTGTGAACAGTATACATATGTCAGACCCGTGTATATCCCAGAGATTTATTTGTAGTGTGAAAACCCCTATTTTAACCATCCTAACCACAAAGTAACCAGCACCAGAATGTTAAAGAAATCATGGTGTCTTGACCATGAATATTTCTAGTGTCTCTTGGGGTCACTTGGGGACCAAGCCTATCATGGTTGGGGGGACTTCCTTGTTTCCTTGGAATCATCTGTCTAGGAAGATGGATTTATTGTACTGTAAAGTCATTGCCGTCTTTGTAATTTTTACTGTATAATTTTGAATAAAATTTGTTGGTAATCAATTGAAAAATTACCTTTCGTTTGACAAAAGTGGTACATTTCATTTTAGTTTCAAGTCCTCTAACCAGTGCTTCCCACCCAAACCAGAATTGTCTTGGTGTTGAAATTTGACAACAGGCATTAACTTTGTTTCAATGATTTCAGTTGAAGAGTTTTTGTTCTTCAAATCATGAACATGTGACATCACCTTGACGTACACTTCTCAGTGTACTTTCACCGTATACATGTATCCATTCCTAAGATGCTGACCTCCCCAAATAGTCAACTACATGTAGGGATGGGGCCGCCAGTCAGAAGCGTTCAACCATTAACTGCTATTGTATAATATATCTCCAGGGATCACACCCCTGTTCGTATTTTCAGATGCAGACAACCAATTGTTGTAAACCTGGCTACAGTACCGGTAGTTCCGGGGATCACGCAAAGTGGATGCACAGCCTTTTTCAATTGTCTTTCTTTCTGTCTGTCTTTCTCTTTCACAGTCAACTGTATTGATCGACACAAGGAGGCTTATCCCGACCGTGTCGCTCTCATCTGGGAAAAAGATGAGCCTGGCCAAGAGGAGAGAATTACATACAAGTCAGTAAAGGACTGGATTTTTCCCCCTTTTTTTATCATTGAAAACAAATTAATTAAGATTAAACAAACGAAGGCATACGCTCCAGGGAATATATTACATGTAATTTGTTCTTTGCCCCGGTGTAACTTTGGGCCTGAATGCCCTTGACCATTGTTTGTTTTGTTTGCCGGCAACTTTCTCTGTTGGGGCCCAGGTTTTGCCATGTCCTTAAAAAAAACAGGGACAGAATTCAAGGCCGACGTTGTTCAAATCGGCACACCCTCCGGTTTCCATTGCATGTATGCTGGGAACATGAGTTACGTGTATTGGCCCATTGTGCATTACTGTGTTGCACTCATAGTCAAGTATATAGCGGTTGAGGTGACTGAATCTAATGCTCGGGAAGACCCCTTTTCATTCAACCTCCCACATTCAACCAGAATAGGGGTCGGTTCATGCACATGAGTCCAGGGCCCTGTCTGCAGATCATTGATTGGGGCTCTTTTCAGATTTAACCACTTTGCACTGGGACCTCCAACTTCAGAGCCCCAGTGGTGTTCGTACATGTACACGATGAGCCCTGGTCCCTCTGAATCCTGACATCACTATTGTCAGAGTGTTTTTAACTTAATAAAAAGCTATGTTCAGCTTACCACGCAACAATATGTATAGCCCGACAAGAACTCTGATTGGGCCACTTTTGCACATGACAAACTGTCATTGAATAATGGTTGTGTTTAGAGCATGATTTTGAGCCCTCAGGAGGAAGGTTTTAGAGACAGCTACATGTAACTAGGGCGGTCCATCAAAGTAGTGAAAGTGGGCCACCTTACAGTTTACTCTGCTAGAATACAAAATGTTAGGCCCTTGAAATGTTTTCATCTTGCATTGAAGTCATTGAAGCAAGCATTGAGGAAGTTGGCACTCTTTGTCAATTCTTCAACAGTTAGGTTTTTTCATCCCCATCTCCCATCTACTTCCTCTCCATCTCCTTCCTTCTCCCTCTCCGTCTCCTTCCTTCTCCCTCTCCATCTCCTTCCTTCTTCCTCTCCATCTCCTTCCCTGTCTCTCTCCATCTCCTTCCTTCTCCCTCTCCATCTATTCCCTCTCCCTCCCCCTCCCTCCCCTCCCTCCCCATCTCCTTCCCTCTCCCTCTCCATATCCTTCCCTCTTCCTCCCCTTTCCTCAACATCTCCTTCCCTCTGCCTCTCCATCTCCTTCCCTCTCCCTCCCCATATCCTTCCCTCTCCCTCCCCCTCCCTCTCCATCTCCTTTCCTCTCCCTCTCCATCTCCTTCCCTCTCCCTCCCCCTCCCTCTCCATCTCCTTTCCTCTCCCTCTCCATCTCCTTCCCTCTCCCTCCCCCTCCCTCCCCATCTCCTCCCTCCTCCTCCTCCCTCCTTCTCCATGCAGGCAGTTGTACGAGATGACCAACCAGGTTGCCAATGCCCTGAAGAGCCAGGGCATCCAGAAGGGGGACCGGGTGGCCATCTACATGCCCGTATCGCCCCTGGCCGTAGCCTCCATGATGGCCTGTGCCCGCATTGGGGCCATCCACAGGTAGGTAGGCGAGGTGGCCAGGGACACGGGTTTCCCACAGACCCAGTGAACAGGAGCTTGTGGGTTCTGAACATCCACAGATAGGTAGGCGAGGTGGCCAGGGACAAGGGTTTCCCACAGACCCAGTGAACAGGAGCTTGTGGGTTCTGAACATCCACAGATAGGTAGGCGAGGTGGCCAGGGACACGGGTTTCCCACAGACCCAGTGAACAGGAGCTTGTGGGTTCTGAACATCCACAGATAGGTAGGCGAGGTGGCCAGGGACATGGGTTTCCCACAGACCCAGTCAACAGGGTCTTGTGGGTTCTGAACATCCACAGATAGGTAGGCGAGGTGGCCAGGGACACGGGTTTCCCACAGACCCAGTGAACAGGGGCTTGTGGGTTCTGAACATCCACAGATAGGTAGGCGAGGTGGCCAGGGACACGGGTTTCCCACAGACCCAGTGAACAGGGGCTTGTGGGTTCTGAACATCCACAGATAGGTAGGCGAGGTGGCCAGGGACAATGGTTTCCCACACACCCAGTGAACAGGGGCTTATGGGTTCTGAACATCCACAGATAGGTAGGCGAGGTGGCCAGGGACACGGGTTTCCCACAGACCCAGTGAACAGGGGCTTGTGGGTTCTGAACATCCACAGATAGGTAGGCGAGGTGGCCAGGGACAATGGTTTCCCACACACCCAGTGAACAGGGGCTTATGGGTTCTGAACATCCACAGATAGGTAGGCGAGGTGGCCAGGGACACGGGTATCCCACAGACCCAGTGAACAGGGGCTTGTGGGTTCTGAACATCCACAGATAGGTAGGCGAGGTGGCCAGGGACACGGGTTTCCCACAGACCCAGTGAACAGGGTCTTGTGGGTTCTGAACATCCACAGATAGGTAGGCGAGGTGGCCAGGGACACGGGTTTCCCACAGACCCAGTGAACAGGGGCTTGTGGGTTCTGAACATCCACAGATAAGTAGGCGAGGTGGCCAGGGACATGGGTTTCCCACAGACCCAGTGAACAGGGGCTTGGGGGTTCTGAACATCCACAGATAGGTAGGCGAGGTGGCCAGGGACACGGGTTTCCCACAGACCCAGTGAACAGGGGCTTGGGGGTTCTGAACATCCACAGATAGGTAGGCGAGGTGGCCAGGGACACGGGTTTCCCACAGACCCAGTGAACAGGGGCTTGTGGGTTCTGAACATCCACAGATAGGTAGGGGAGGTGGCCAGGGACACGGGTATCCCACAGACCCAGTGAACAGGGGCTTGTGGGTTCTGAACATCCACAGATAGGTAGGCGAGGTGGCCAGGGACAAGGGTTTCCCACAGACCCAGTGAACAGGGGCTTGTGGGTTCTGAACATCCACAGATAGGTAGGGGAGGTGGCCAGGGACACGGGTATCCCACAGACCCAGTGAACAGGGGCTTGTGGGTTCTGAACATCCACAGATAGGTAGGGGAGGTGGCCAGGGACACGGGTTTCCCACAGACCCAGTGAACAGGGGCTTGTGGGTTCTGAACATCCACAGATAGGTAGGGGAGGTGGCAAGGGACATGGGTTTCCCACAGACCCAGTGAACAGGGACTTGTGGGTTCTGAACATCCACAGATAGGTAGGCGAGGTGGCCAGGGACATGGGTTTCCCACAGACCCAGTGAACAGGGGCTTGTGGGTTCTGAACATCCACAGATAGGTAGGCGAGGTGGCCAGGGACATGGGTTTCCCACAGACCCAGTGAACAGGGGCTTGTGGGTTCTGAACATCCACAGGTAGGTAGGCGAGGTGGCCAGGGACATGGGTTTCCCACAGACCCAGTGAACAGGGGCTTGTGGGTTCTGAACATCCACAGATAGGTAGGGGAGGTGGCCAGGGACACGGGTATCCCACAGACCCAGTGAACAGGGTCTTGTGGGTTCTGAACATCCACAGATAGGTAGGCGAGGTGGCCAGGGACATGGGTTTCCCACAGACCCAGTGAACAGGGGCTTGTGGGTTCTGAACATCCACAGATAAGTAGGCGAGGTGGCCAGGGACATGGGTTTCCCACAGACCCAGTGAACAGGGGCTTGTGGGTTCTGAACATCCACAGATAGGTAGGCGAGGTGGCCAGGGACATGGGTTTCCCACAGACCCAGTGAACAGGGGCTTGTGGGTTCTGAACATCCACAGATAGGTAGGCGAGGTGGCCAGGGACACGGGTTTCCCACAGACCCAGTGAACAGGGGCTTGTGGGTTCTGAACATCCACAGGTAGGTAGGCGAGGTGGCCAGGGACATGGGTTTCCCACAGACCCAGTGAACAGGGGCTTGTGGGTTCTGAACATCCACAGATAGGTAGGGGAGGTGGCCAGGGACACGGGTATCCCACAGACCCAGTGAACAGGGGCTTGTGGGTTCTGAACATCCACAGATAGGTAGGCGAGGTGGCCAGGGACACAGGTTTCCCACAGACCCAGTGAACAGGGACTTGTGGGTTCTGAACATCCACAGATAAGTAGGCGAGGTGGCCAGGGACATGGGTTTCCCACAGACCCAGTGAACAGGGGCTTGTGGGTTCTGAACATCCACAGATAGGTAGGGGAGGTGGCCAGGGACACGGGTATCCCACAGACCCAGTGAACAGGGACTTGTGGGTTCTGAACATCCACAGATAGGTAGGTGAGGTGGCCAGGGACATGGGTTTCCCACAGACCCAGTGAACAGGGGCTTGTGGGTTCTGAACATCCACAGATAGGTAGGCGAGGTGGCAAGGGACATGGGTTTCCCACAGACCCAGTGAACAGGGGCTTGTGGGTTCTGAACATCCACAGATAGGTAGGCGAGGTGGCCAGGGACATGGGTTTCCCACAGACCCAGTGAACAGGGACTTGTGGGTTCTGAACATCCACAGATAGGTAGGCGAGGTGGCCAGGGACACGGGTTTCCCACAGACCCAGCGAACAGGGGCTTGTGGGTTCTGAACATCCACAGATAAGTAGGCGAGGTGGCCAGGGACACGGGTTTCCCACAGACCCAGTGAACAGGGGCTTGTGGGTTCTGAACATCCACAGATAGGTAGGCGAGGTGGCCAGGGACACGGGTTTCCCACAGACCCAGCGAACAGGGGCTTGTGGGTTCTGAACATCCACAGATAGGTAGGCGAGGTGGCCAGGGACACGGGTTTCCCACAGACCCAGTGAACAGGGGCTTGTGGGTTCTGAACATCCACAGATAGGTAGGCGAGGTGGCCAGGGACACGGGTTTCCCACAGACCCAGCGAACAGGGGCTTGTGGGTTCTGAACATCCACAGATAGGTAGGGGAGGCGGCAAGGGACACGGGTTTCCCACAGACCCAGTGAACAGGGGCTTGTGGGTTCTGAATATCCACAGATAGGTAGGCGAGGTGGCCAGGGACAAGGGTTTCCCACAGACCCAGTGAACAGGGTCTTGTGGGTTCTGAATGGAAGGTCGAGGCCAATGGAGGCCCACATTCAAAGACACCGAGTATTTTTCTCCATTTAAGTATCAGATGTCAGTATGGCCTGGCGGTTCTCAAAGGCATTTTTCTGCTTATTTATCCATTTACATGTAAGTAATAGTCAGGATAAACAATTTGACCTAAGCAAAGATTTCAGGTCAAACACGCCAACACTCGACCAACAATCAACCTCCTGGGCGATCCGTCCCGAAGGTGTGTGGCTCTTACAAAGCAGATTAGCCTTGCACGGTCACTGGTGCCAATTCAGAAGCAATTGACCATTGGAGTCCCTTTTGCAACCATCTGCAAACAAACACGCCCCTTTTCATTCCCTGCAACCAACGTGCCAAAAAAAGGGATGAAAACAGCCTCTGTCGGTAGAAGCTGTGGTAGCTGAGACTTAGCCCCCCCCCCCACCCCACAGTGGATACATCAGAGATTATTTTGATTTTGGTGAGATTGTGAGTCAGTAGGGTTCAGTCTCACTGAAGAGTGGACAGAAGGGCCGTTCCCACTACACCAAATAAACGTGATTATTTGGACTGCAATTTGAATCGCATTTCAGACTTCACTTTTTTTGCGTGTGGGGACACAATAAACGTGATTATTAGTGGGATTTGAAGTGCGATTCGGACTCCACTACGAGTGAGACTTTTTGCAAATAACCGCGTTTATTTGCGACGCGATGTGTGTGGGAACGCTCCACCAGTAGGGACGCCAGCCCCCATAGAGGTACTGTATGGTGTCCTTGTACCTGTCACTCCCAGATACTTCTAAATTGACTCTAGCCATTTACCACCAGGAATTTTACCACCTTGGAGACCACTGGTGAAAACACCGTGAAAATGACTTGGCTAACTATGTGCCATGAAATAAAGGTGAAAACATGTTCACGGCTAAATGACATTTTCACCCCATTTTCACCATAGATGTTCATAGTGACAGCCCGTAAGATTTCAACATGAGGATTCTATCATGACCCTCTACAAAATCAGAAGGACATCCTTGAGCATCGATGTTTTCCAATCTTCCCAATGTTGAATTGGGCCTTTAAACAAATAATTACAGAAAGACTGGCAGCAAAAGTGAATTAAAATAGCTTTTATTGCTGCATGAGACCGCATAGCATGTATGTGCCTGTACATTTTTGATTAGGGACTTGTCCAATGTCCATTGTCTAAAATTCATCCCCTCTTTAAGGTACTGGATTCAGTGCCCAAATTCCTAATCCCCTCCCCCCAAACCCCCCCCCCCCCAAAAAAAATGTAAAGAAATAATTGCTTTTGCTTTGATTGCAGTGTAGTGTTTGCTGGCTTCAGTGCAGAGGCATTGTCCAGTCGCGTCAGAGATGGTGAGTCCTCTCAACAGCGCACATGCTTCCACTGGGGACATAATCTGTACATGTATGCAACTGAGGTCCAGAAGTGAATGCAGCCAATACATGGGTGATGAGCTGAAGCCCTCTTGCTGGCCACCACGTCTTGGCCTTGCATCAGAATTAGACCCCTCCCCTTGCTTGATGATGAAAGACATTGGAGAGATGAACACTATCCTCCAAATTCAACACTTTGAAGCAGTGTCACACAAGTGTCCTAACTTTGTCACGTGAAAGGACACCAGGGACATTGCCTTGGCCAAGCCTGGCCAAATCATCATTTGTCGCTTTCTAAGACATCTGTGTCATGCAGTGATTTTCTTTTTAAAGTAAAAGGTAGCAAATGAAACCCAAACAGTACTGATTGGCAGAAATGGCAACGTAATTCTTAATGTTTGCCCGTGTGGAAGCTGCCTTGACTCATAAAATGCTGGATATTTGGGACATTTACTAAAAGGGAAATTTACCCAGGATGTTGAGCTGTCTGAGCTGGTCAAAAAAAATGGATGGCTTGTCGTTCCAACGAGGGCAAAATTTATCACAAAATTGTGCACACCTTAATGAACAATGCATACAAAGAGTTGTTTCTGTGTCTTTGGCAGAGGTTTTTCTCATTGCTGCTCTTTGGGAGCCAAATGTTTTCTTTGAACACTCTGGGGCAAAAAAAATGTTATTGGAAGAGGATTGCCACGCCACAGGGGGTGTTGTTAGGACTGCCTGAAATTGAGGTTTTCACAACTGGCCAAGTTTGACACAGCATGGCCCAGAGTGGAGATAAGCCTTCGACTGGCCATCAAACAATGTCAACTCTCGTTTGTGCCAAAGGACCGCTGCCAAAGTCAAGCCCTACGCAGCTTGAAAGGGAAAGCTCTGTCTCAGCCTCTTTCTTCTCCTCCGTGTCCCTGTTTTAGCCGGTGTGGAGACGATCATTACCTCAGACCAGGCAGTGAGGGGAGGCAAGCTGATCAACCTGAAGAAGACCGTGGACGATGCGGTGAAGCAGTGCCCCGACGTCCAGCGCGTCTTTGTGGCCAAGCGGACTGGGAACCCAGTGCCCATGTCCAAGATGGACATTCCCCTTGAAGAGGTCAGTCCCATCCACCCCATCCACCTTACCCACTCAACCAACCACCCACCAAAACACCCAACCAACCCAGCCACCCGACCACCCGACCACCCGACCACCCAACCACCCGACCATCCAACCACCCGACCATCCAGCCACCCACCCACTCATCCACTGGCTCTGTCACAAACCAAACTGACAAATCTTGCCTCCCCTAAGATTAGGTCCTGTCCGTAGAAAGTGGTAGAAATCATCATTGCTCCATCGGTTTACCGTGGCATCATCATGAAGGGGAGAAAGAAAAGTTGGACGGCCCCCAGAAAATGGGGAGATGTGCAGGGGAAAGGGGAGAAGAATGAATATGGGTTGAAAACACATCATGATGCCAGAGTGGGGTTTTAAGGTTAGGAACAAATGGAGCCAAAGGTTTACCGTCTTATTTTCCGGAGTACACAAAGAGGATAGGTTAGGGCGAGAGATTAAATAGAACTTCCTTGTGCTTTTGATTGTAGATTTAGTAGACTCTTAAACACACATTTCCAAACAAAAGAAAAGGAAAACTGACTGGGAACTTGTTAATGAATTGTGAAAATAGCAGAGACAGCAGCTCATGGTCACATGGTTCTCACTGGTGCCCAACCCCACCATCCTAGCAAAGGTAGTTGACTATATTATGGGAAGGCTACCAGCCGAGGCCTGAGGGGGAAGTTGCTGGTATGTGAAACCAGAGGTGTGCCGGTCCAGTCAATTTTGTTTTCTTGAATCTTTTCCTTCAGGCCATGGCCAAGGAGTCCACAGAGTGCCAGCCAGAGGTGATGGACTCGGAGGATCTGCTCTTCATGTTGTACACCTCAGGCTCGACGGGAGCACCCAAGGGCCTGTCCCACTCTCAGGCGGGGTACCTCCTCTATGCCAGCCTCACCCATCAGGTGGGTAGCATGCCAGGGTGCCACACATCTCCTGGGGGGGGGGGCGTGTTGGGGCTAGGCTCTCATCATTTTCAGGTCTCATCACTTTATGAGATTTGCGGTCGATTTCAAGAGACGCCAAGACCGTCCAATGTCACCAAAGTTGAGACGCGTTCAACACATCAGACCTAAGATTGATTTTGAAAAGTGGTTAGGAAAATCTTGACTAGACTGGGACTTGAACCTGATACCTCTAGTCTAACCTACCAGTGATCTTAGCACCTGAGCTATCCAGCCCTTTAATGGCTACCTTCCCTAATAATCAACTAGTCTTTGCTGGGGTGGAGGCTCCGGTCAGATGCATTTAAACGGTAACTGCTGTTTATCTCCGGGATCATGCCCCCACTTTCAATCAGATGCAAACAAACAATCGCTGTAAACGTGGCCACAGCAGTTCAAGGATCTCACAAAGTGGATGCAGCAATTTCAATCAGACAAGGAAAAGTCACTGAAAATTTGGAGAAATGTTCCCAGTCCATTAAGATTTTCTTTGCCTTTTCTAGAATTGCTGAAAAGTCCCCAGTCAATTTGTCCTTGTTTTTACCTAAGATTGATTCCTAGACATTTTTAATTATTTTTTTATGAAATTGGCCTGTGGGAGTTTTGCATGTCTCAGTCTCAAATACGGTAGTTGTAGGACGAAATCTCCATACATTATGAATTCCACTAGGCCCTCCCCCATAGAACCTTCAAAAAACCTTGACAGTGATTGATTATTTGTTCGGGCTATTTCGCTACTGGAGCACTACTGATGTTTGTTTCTCATGCCAGAAATAGTACCAAACAAAAGCAAGTAAGCCCCCACACCGTTAGTTGCCACTTAGGTGCGTGAGAAAAAACAATTTGCACATTGACAACTACTTTTTATCCATCAACTGTCGGTACTCCCCTTAGCAACAGCGAAAAGCACTTTTGTATGTCGCAACCACAAACCCGTTTTGTATCTAGCTGTTACGCTGAGCGCTCATTGTCCCCATGGTAATGCTTGAATGGAACTTAACCTTGCTTTGGTTAGTGAAGCAAAAAGGCAAACTTGAAGACCGCTTTTTGGAGCTCTGGAGCGTGGGACTTTTTGATTCACTTTGTGAGCTAAAATCTGCAATATAGGTGTGGCATGTCTGCAGTGCAGACTACACAGGACATGCAAGAAGTCAAAGTAGTATCAGGAATAAAAGCAAATTGCTCAGGATGTGAACGATTTGGTTCTTCTCCTTCCCCTTCCCCTTCCCCTTCTCCTTCCCCTTCCCCTTCCCCTTCCCCTTCCCCTTCCCCTTCCCCTTCCCCTTCCCCTTCCCCTTCCCCTTCCCCTTCCCCTTCCCCTTCCCCTTCCCCTTCCCCTTCCCCTTCCCCTTCCCCTTCCCCTTCCCCTTCCCCTTCCCCTTCCCCTTCCCCTTCCCCTTCCCCTTCCCCTTTCCCTTCCCCTTCCCCTTCCCCTTCCCCTTCCCCTTCCCCTTCCAAGTGGATCTTGCTCAAGTGCACAAGCACCACAAAGATGTCATTCACACATCCACTTGATCTCCCACCCCCCCCCCCTCTTTCCAGCCCTTCACATTGAGATCAGCACAATACATTGTACACCACACGCCTTTGAGAAAAGAGATAGGGAAAAAGGGAGAAAATGTGATCAAAGTCACCTTTTTCTCCTTGTCTTATACCACCGCGATGAACAACCCTTTCCTTTCTATTGAAAAAGGGAACAGATAACAGATTTTGAAAATTGCGTCTTTCGCCACTGAGCCTGCTTTGAAGAAAATGCCTGATTTTGTGCAAATTATGAGCATTTTCTGTTTTAGCTTTGCTGCACCCTGCGCTAATAGTGAACTAGTTCATTGAAGTTTCCCCGCTGTTTATGTAAGTCACGCATGAGAAGCACAAAATTAGAAGAATGCCATCTGCCACCTTGAACAGTGCTGTACAGTGCTGTACAGCACCTTGAACAGTGCTGTACAGTGCTGTACAGTGTCTTGTTT
The DNA here is from genome assembly GCA_949987565.1 of Luidia sarsii. Lineage (NCBI taxonomy): Eukaryota > Metazoa > Echinodermata > Asteroidea > Paxillosida > Luidiidae > Luidia > Luidia sarsii. The sequence continues at coordinate 30,451,402 of OX465101.1, forward strand.
TTCTTACTACCGGTCATTGATATACAGGTGCAGGTGTGCAGTGAATCCAGTGATGGGGAAAAAAACAGAATAAATGTTGGATCAAGTTTTTCAATTGACTGGGCAGGTTTTTCTGCTCGGCTACCTTCGTTTTCTCTGGTTGAATTGGCACGGGGGTGCCGGGGCAATGCTAAATGGAGCAGTGGCCACCCTCCATTGTGTGAGCTTGTCCCCGATCTTTATGGCACTCATATTGGGGGAGAGTTTTTTGGCTGCAGTTAAAAGGGTGCCCAGAACGCAAGATGCAATAACCAATCTCTGTGGGATTTTAAAAGGCGGGTTTTGGGGTTGGATTTTTTTTTAGACTTGTTTATTGGATGAGTAGCAACTCTTTCTTTTTTTTCCTTTCTTTTTTCTCGGGGGGGTCTGAAATTGTTTGGACAAAAACGGACAGATCTCACCCGAGTCTGTCTACCAACTTCCCTCCTTTTACCTTTTTCTGTCATCAATATCCAATTTCCTTCGCTGTGTGTCAGGTCATTTTCATGCGCATGCGTAAGTCGGCTGTCAAAGCGCAGGTTCAATTTGCTACCTGTGATTTCAGTTTCAGGCTCTGTAGAAATGTACATGTATACCGGTAGTTGTCCTATTAGCATTGCCTGTATTTTGACACAAAAGCCCTCAGCATAGGAAAAAGCCATTAGTTCTGTCTTAGACTGACCAGCACCTCTATTTATTTATTTTTTTTTTTCATGCCAAACTGCGCTTGCCTGAAATGTAACCCAGCCAGAGGCACTTTCCAGACTGCACTGCCTGCTCTCGCCTGGTTTGCATGTACAATGTACGGTTCACACATGGTGTAAAGACCTGGTTGTGTTGACACCAAATGTTTATTTGAATTGCAACTCAAAGCGATATACAAAAATGTTGCAAACTGCTTACTGACCAAAATTCTGCCCCAGTTCTGCCCCTCCGCCGTTTTTTTTTTTTTTTTTTTCTCAGTCCACTTGTCTGATCTTGTCAGCAGATTTGTTTTTTTGAGCATCCGTTCTATGTTGCCTGACCCCCTGTCTACTCCCATTGTCTGATTCTGTGCCGACGGTTTGAATGCTTTTTGAGGCTACATATTTCATGGTGTCTGACTTTCTACATGTTGCGTCATTGTGAGCTTCCTCACTAGGGAGGGGAGGGGGGACATTATTGGCTATTCTTCGTTTGAGTTTGAGCAAATTCCTGCAAGGATAAAAAAAAAAACGTCAGACCGTCTCATTTTTGGGAGATTTGCTTCTTGGTCATTTCAGTCAGGAAGCTATTTGCAAGCAATATCTACTCGACTGTCATTGATTCTCCCTCCCCTCCTCCCCTCGCCTGGTTTTCATTCTGATACACACAGCCAATTGTTTGAAACCTGGCAACGGCAATTCGGCAATCCCGCAAAGTGGTTGCAGCTTCTTCTTCTTTTCAATTTGAATCAAACAAATAAAGTGAAAAGCATTCCCAGTCAGTGAAGAACGCTAATTATGTTGAAATTCGCTGTACAGCGGTTTGCTTAAGGCCGCCGCACATGAGAGCTATAAGCAAACAGGATAGACATTGGTCTCACGGCCACTTGAGGCAGAAATCTCACTTAAAGTTCAGCGCACACTGTGAGCTACGTGCTGAGAGAACGACCTCGAGAAATGTTTTTGCTCAGCAGATAGCTCTCGTGTGTGGCGGCCTTTAGCTGCCGCCTGAAGTGTCATTGACAACTGCCTCCCTGTGGTTGTACCCTACTCCTAGATGGTGTTCAACTACCAGCCCGGGGACACCTATGCCTGTGTGGCTGACATAGGCTGGATCACAGGCCACACCTACGTCGTCTATGGTCCTCTCAGCAATGGTGCCACCACGGTCCTCTTTGAGAGCACTCCCACATACCCCGATCCCGGTAGGCCAACCATGCGGATCGCATTCTCCCTTGATTGTTGTTGATCACGGCTATGACTGTGACCGGAGTCTTGTCCAGCCTCTGATAAAGAGCCTCTGAAGGATCCATATTGGTCCTCAAAAAAAGATGATTACATGTGATACTGTGTCGTATATGCTTGTGCATGACCGAGGTTGTCTCCAAATGCAGGTTATTCAGCCGTGTTTTTATTGGACAGGTTATTGTCAAACTGCTCTAGTTTTGCTGAAGAACGACAAAATGAAAATCTGATGGTAGCAGAAGATTAACTGACCGGTAAAGTTACTTGAATTTTTTTATTTTTGTTAACGTAATAGGCTGGAAGCAGTTGCAAACAACTTTCCACCCAGTGACTTAACAGCATCCACAATGCGTGATATTTTATCAGCCATTCAGTCCAGGGCCCAATTTCGTAGAGCCGCTCAAGCGTCAAAATCTGCCCAGCAGGAAAAGTCTTCTTTGCGGAAACAGGATTACAAACCGCACCGCGATTTCTTGTCAGTTGCTTTTGACATGATGAATCCCACTCTTCTTTACTTAGCATGAAACCAAAGTGATGTTTGGGATTGGCAGAGTGACCCTATGAATCGTGACATTTTGTGCTTGAGCAAATGGTGGCACTCATGAAGCAGCTGTATGACATTGGGCCCTGGTGGGAGGGCATGGTGGAAGTACCTTCCGGAATGTCTCAGTAAGTTACCACGTGACTGCGCAAGAGTGGAAGCAGGGCTTTAGCCCCGTCGTCGGAGAAATCTGTGGACCTTTGCTTTGGGGCTCCTCAGTAGCGTTGCCTCAGGTCCAGCCAATGAAGTGGCTAGCTTCTCTGGGGGGTAGTCCATGCGAGGGACTAACCTGGGGACTAAACTCAAATGGGTTCCACATTTTCACATTACTCCCTTTGGAGAAATTCCTCCCTTAAAAGCTTTGGCTTTAAGCACTGCTGATCCGATAACCAGTTGAAGGTGAAATTTCCAACTGACCTGCCCAGTGCCCACCCCACCCACAAAGAGTCCACATTTTTAAAGTAATATACAAATGTGTTGCAAACTGTTAACTGACTACAATTAGAAAAATGCAAAACTAATTTTTGTATTAATTAAAAAAAAAAAAAAAATTAGAGGGCCTGATGTTTCGATCTTTTCGCTTTGGGAAAGGTCCTGCTAGGATCGATTTATGATTTTTCTTTTAAGTTGCAAAAAAAATACTGCAAACTTCTTACTTACGGTACTCAAATGGCAAAAAGGCAAACCTCAATAAGTCTGAAATTTGATTTCTGTTCAATTTGCTGAAAAGTTCTCTGTCAGTTTTTCATTGATTTGTTTGACTTGGTTTGAAAAAGATGCGTCTACATTGTGTGATCCCTCAGCTACATGTACTGTAGCCAGGTTTACAACTATTGGCTGTTTACATCTGAATGAGAGTGAGGGTGTAATCCCCGTAGATATTGGAGAATTGGTTCTGACTGGGCCTGGGGGCTCCCATCCTGGCGAAGACTAATTGACTGTTTGGAGAGGCCACCATCTAAGGGCTGGATAGTTCAGATGGGAAGAACGCTGGTACGCAAAACCAAAGGTCTCTGGTTCAGATCCCGGTCCAGTCAAAGTTTTCTTTGCCTTTTTTTTTTTCAATTTCATTCTGTCCAAGAGTTTGAACTTTGATGTCCATGTAGCACTTATTTATTGTCTGACCCTCTAAAAGAAATTAGAGCCATGTACATTTATGAATATCGATAAGATGGCGGCGTTTTCCCCCTTTGAAATGTCACTCTCCAGCCGCTCTGCCTTCAGTTCTGGAACAATTTGCAGAGGAGGCCGTGAGTTGTAAGCCTTTAAATTTTGACCAATGAGAAGGAAGTTCTCTGGTTTCTCTCCGTCAAAATGGTGCATCTGTCTGTGAAGACAAAGCCAGAGCAGGAGGTTCGGCTGCAGCAGTTGGCATTGTGAAGTCAGCCATACCCTCATGATTTTGGAAGATTGGTAGTGTCACAATCTGGGCAGGAAACCATGTACGTTTCTCTGGAAAAGGCCACCAATTTTGACATTTCTTGGAGCAGTCCAAGAGGAAATTGATAAAAGATTTGAAATTGATAATATCAAAAAATTTGGCATGAAGCCAACTACTTATCCTGGTGCATTTTTCTCAGTAGAAGCTGGGCATCCGTTGAAGCATTTACCATTGAAAAGCCGACCATTAGCAGTTTATACACACATAGTTTTGGAAAATTGATACCATTTTTAGAAGAAGTTGCCCCCTCTCAGTTTGGACAGCAGTTGAAAGCATTTGACTTAGAAAAGCCAACCGTTCCCGTGTAAATTCGGAGAATTGATCATTGCTCAATTTCGGCAAGAAACCGAGCAACGGCCATCAAATTTCTGTTTATCTCTTTGTGTGACTGCTGAGTCCACCAACTCACATTTAAAGATATCAACAATGATAGATGATGTCGGTGTTGGGTGCGGTGGCAGTGCATATGAGAAGGATGGGAGTGTTTTTGTCTCGCCATTTTGGCGTGGGAGCACAGAGCGGTGCACACTGCACAGACCGGTGGACTGCGGTTTCTGGACATTGGGTGTGGTACTAGTTGAGCAGGGTGGAGGAAGGCACGCCTTGTTAGATTTATCCAAGCAAGGATGCGTGCATACGCACGCAGACGTCAGCACTATGTGTGCTTAGCAATTAGCCTTGCCACACTCTTGCGAGTATGGGAACGGATTGATCAGCCAGCGTTGTGCATGCAATAGTCCTTTTATTTTTATTTTTATTTCAATTTTTTGTTTTTTTTGTGGGGGGGGGTTGTTATTTTTGGGTAGCGGGTTAAATGTTAGGCTTCTGGTAGAGGGTTGTCATTGGAGCGGGCATACAATACGGTGCCAGAGTGTACCACCTGGGAATGGCGTCCCATTTGGGCGGGTCACACCCTGCTTTCATTGTTCTCCCCAAGGTGAGGGGAGGGGGGGAGAGGGTAGGGAGGTGGCGCGTGCCCGTCACATACATGTAGACTGACGTCACAGTCTCCCCAGCTATTTATGTTGTTGCTACCCTGCATCAACAATGGCAAAGTTGTTTGGCCTTGAAAGGCATACAGCACGCCTCCACGTTCCGCAATGCAGCACTTCCATTGTCTTTCTCCTTATACTTATATGACCCAGCCAGGTCTATTACCTCCTTGGTTACACAATTGTAATAATGAAATGCAACCCACGCTTTTTTTTCACAGAGTTAGGTAGAAATAAGTTGACAATGAAAGAATGAGTCCCTTTACAGAATCGGTGTTTTTTGGGGATTTTCCACCATGTCACCGCAGCAGAAATATCAGTACTTTTTTTTTTCCCAGTATTTTCTTTCTCTTGCGCTTTCCCTTTCTATGCAGATGATCTTGCATACCGGTATGTCAAAGGATATTTTAGCCAAACTTGGCCAAAACAATGTCCGTACTGAAATGGGTTTTTCCGTAGAGGCTCAAAGGATGGTCACATGACAGCACTTTAAAATGAGATTTTTTTTGGTTTAAATCTTCAAAATTCTATATTTTATCAAGAGTCTGCTCCCTTGTCTTGCATGTGTGAGGGCATTCCAGGGCCTGCATTTTCATTATCTACGTGATGTCCCCCGACCCTTGCATCATGTCGGAACCAGAAGAGCAGTAGTATTCAAATTTGGTACCGTATTTGAACTTGATTTCAGTGGTGTTAGATCAAGGCCGACTAACTCTCATGAAGACTTTAACAAATGACGCATCATGTTCTCCATGCACTTGCAAAGTGCCCAGTTAAAGCCCCTACACTGGTAAGATCGAAAAACAGAAATGTTCACAGATTTACATGAAACATATACCGTTTGAAAATGGTTAAAGTTGAAACCTCTCTGAAATATTTCTGCCTAAAATGTTGTATTTTGGGAGAAAAGAGTAAGAGAAATCGTTTACGTCTTACCGAGATCTAAACTATTTTTTTGAATAGTATGGCGTTGAATGCTGCATTTTCGCAAAATAAATGAAGCGGTTTTCACAATTTTCTCAAGACTCGGTTGGCAGATGGAGCTGAAATTTTCACAGGTGTGATATTCCATGCATATGTTGGATCAGACAACGTATGGATGCTATTCTTTGACCTCGACCAATGCTGTGTAGGGGCTTTAAAGGCACGCTGAGTCGGCCGTGGTAGTGGTGTAACGTCATGAAAATGGGAGTTTTTAAAACACACATAAGGTATTGGCCAATTTTCTTGTTTTATTTTACTTTTTAAAAGAAATCAGCGGGATGGGGAAAAAGCTCTTTTCTCTGTTTCCAACACACGTGGAAAGTCGACCAGTAGTTCCTTTAATGTCTGTCGATCCCTTCCCACACTTCAAGTGTGTGGTACATCAGTAGACTCCCTGACCTCAACTCAGTTTTACTTAAAGACAATCATCATCATCATCATTATCAGAAATGGAAGAAGCTGCAGCAACATGCTGAGTTTCCTGTCCTTCATCGGCTTGAGAATTTCTTGCTCTCCAAGCAGAAATTCTGCACTGGCTCTTAAAACCCCTGCACAACATTGGTAAGATCGAAAAACAGAAATGTTCACAGATTTACATGAAACTTGTACAGTTTAAAGATGGTTATAGTAGAAACCTCGCACTGAAATATGCTGTACTTCCCTTGAAATCTTCACTCAAACATTGACAAATAGTATATTACTCGCAAGTCATAAAACTATTTCTTACACTACAGAATGGTGCAAAAACTGTGACGGTTTTTTACCTTTTTCTACTTTCTCAGATCACCATTTGAGCTAAAACCTTCACAGGATTGCTCTTTGGGGATGTTTAATGGTTTAACACAAAAACTGTGGCAATCTTTTGACCTGTACCAATGTTGTATTGGGCCTTTTAAATAACAAAAATCAACTGATCCATTGCAGGGAGGTTTCTCAAGGTCTGGGCCCAATATCACAGACCTGCTGAAGCGTGAAAACCTGCTAGGCATGAGAGTCATTTCTTTGTCTGAACAGATTGTCAGTTATCTTTTACCTGATGCTTATTGGACCAGGCCTGTATTCATTATTGCATGTTTGTAAATGTAATTCAACGTGAAATGCAGACAGGCTGTCAACCTGTTCTCACAAAGCATGACTTTTCAAATTGTTGCCGCTTAAACAGCTCTCATCGTTGAAATTGGCCCCTGTGCATTATCATGATATGGTATACCGTAATATCTTGTGGTATAATATCTTGTGGTATATCTTGTGGTATAATATCTTGTGGTATAATATATTGTGGTATAATATCTTGTGGTATACTATCTTGTGGTATAATATCTTGTGGTATAATATCTTGTGGTATAATATCCTATGGTATAATATCCTGTGGTATAATATCTTGTGGTATAATATCTTGTGGTATAATATCTTGTGGTTTAATATCTTGTGGTATAATATCTTGTGGTATATCTTGTGTACCGGTACTACTATCTTGTGTACTGCTATCTTGTGCACTACTATCTTGTGCACTACTATCTTGTGTACTACTATCTTGTGTACTAATATCTTGTGTAAAGCAACTGATTTCAAGAAAAGTTGCGTAAGTTACGCAACGTACAAATGTTTCGTAAGTCTTGTGCCACAATGGCTCTTTTGTGCACTATTTAGAAAAGGCAGCAAAACGTTGCATAAGTTATGCCACAAAATGTTGCGTACGCAACATTTGAAGTTTCGTGAAATCGCTGGTATCATATCTTGCGTATAATATTTTGTGTAGTACGTATATGTATATCTTATTTACTATTCTGTGTGCTATTTTATGCACTACATGTACCTCAACATCCAGGAGGGTAATGACTAACGCCATGCAGCTTTCTGATAATCCTTCTTTTGTGTTCAGTCATTCACACTTCTCTCTTTGATCTTTCCCCCTCTTGTCACTAATCCCTACCCTACTCCTTGCCCTTCTCTTTGATCTTTCCCCCTCCTCTCACTAATCCCTACCCCAGCCCACTGCTTGCCCTTCCCTTTGATCTCTCCCTACCAGCTTCACTCTTTGTCCTTTGTTTCTCATCCGTGTCCTATTCACTCCCCCCTTCCTCCGTGTACATGTATCCGTTTTGTCCTTGTCACTCTGCCTTTGAGAAAGGTCCTGCTAGGATCGAAACATCAGGCCCACTAAATTTTAAGATTTTAAGATCTGTGCACAATCTTATGTACTATGATTTTTTACTATCTTGTGTACTATCCACTATTCTGCAGGCCGCTATTGGGAGATGGTAGAGAGGCTGAAACTGAACCAGTTCTACGGAGCCCCGACGGCCATCAGGCTCCTTCTCAAGTACGACTCCTCCTATGTCACCAAGTACGATCGCTCCTCTCTCAAGACCCTGGGCTGTGGTAGGTGACAGTGCCCGATGAGTTGGTTGCTCTTGCATGTTTGCCCCATGTGCATTTAGCACTGGGCATGCAGAACGAGCTACAGTGGAACGGCCGCAACTGCTATAACGGACGACCGCTGTACCGAACAATATTCATGGATCCCGGGATGTTCGTTAAAGCAATGCTCCACTGTAATGGGTTACAGTCTCACCGAGACAAAGTCAAGAATGTATCCGTGATTGTACCGGCTTATGTAGCATTCAACCCGCCTATTGGAGTTTCAAACCGGGTTAAGATTTTCAACCCTGCCGAGGTTGATTTCCATCCGGTTAGATTGTCCTACCCCAGCTGACTCGAGGGTTGAATCTTTTCAATGATTGCCTTTGAGAAAGCCTTGTTTATCTCTTGAGGTTGATGTATTTTTATGAAGTTAGTACAAAAACTGTTGCAAACTGCACACTGACTAAACATGACCTGCAACACATAAATCTGAAAAGTGAGAGGGCCTGACGTTTCGATCCTCGCAGGACCTTTCTCAAAGGCAAAGAGGGTCCTGCTAGAATCGAAATGAAGCCTTTGAGAAAGGTCCTGCGAGAATTGAAACGTCAGGCCCTCTAACTTTTGAGGGTTGATATATTTTTGTGCAGTCACTGATTAGGTGGCTCCATTTTTGTTTTGTCTGACGTTTCTTTCTCTAGTCGGCGAGCCTCTGAACCACGAAGCGTGGGAGTGGTACAATGACATAGTGGGAAGCAAGAAATGCTCCCTGGTAGACACCTGGTGGCAGACAGGTAAGCTCAGACTTCCAGCGCAATAGCGAGAGACAGGGTGCCAGACATGCCACTGTACTTGACTGTCTGGACCCGTGCGTCAGCTCTCTTTTGAAGTCCAAGGGCACAAAACAGGGGTTACACAACATGAAGCAACTGGAGTTTTTATTGTCTGGTCCTCAAGAATGTTTTAGAAACATTTGTGACCCGGCACAGGGACATGAGGAATATCCCACCAAAACACTTTTCGAGTAAACGACGCCTGAAGTCAAGTCAAAGTATCTTCTCAATTCGATAAAAAAAAATAAGTTTTTGGTTTTTTTGTATTTTCGGAAAGTTCATGTATTGGAGGATATTATGTCCAAAGGATTTTCCCGAAATCCGTCTTTAAATGTTGAAAAACGAGGATTTTGGGGGAGTGTTTGTGTACTTTTTTCATGAAAATGTAAAGCTCCTGCCTTTTTGAATGGCCGCTTTCGAGGAGTTAGAATGGTGCTGCTATATTGTGTTTGGTACCAAATGAACGAGCGAAGTCCCCCTTGTACTATTTACAACAAAGTTCACACGGAAATAATTTTCATATCATTTGAAAGCTAATGGTATACTCTTTCACATCATTAGAAAATCTCAAAATCTCAAAAGTGGGGGTCATTCCTCATTATGCTGTGCCGGGTCACATTTGTGTTGAACTGAGCCCCTTATTCCAGCAGTCTCCTTGCAACAGGTAGAGTACACACTACCCGAAATATTGCATTACCGGCTCTTTTCAGGGACATAGCCCTTCTCTTACAAGATATACAGTACATACCGGTAATGTCACTGCAAACCTCCCTTGAGCCACTTAAAAAAAAACAAATCTTTACCATAACTTTAATAATACCGTATGCCTTTTCCAAAACTTCAACTTCATAATATAAAAAGTATCCCCTGGGGACACGAATGGTCTGTCTTTCAATTAGTTTGAATAAAAAAAAAAAAATCAAAATGACTGCAACTTTGGAAATGTCAGGCTTAAATGTGCTAAAGTTTACAGATTTCCATTGTGATATTTCACTCAATCTGCCCGTAATTTTTTGTCAGCAGGCAATCGTGCAAAGCACTGAGCATGCAGTGTTCGGTTACGCGTCGAGTGGCGCAGAGCCTTGTTGAAGTGCCGCAAATATTATCGACACTGCAGCAGGGTTAACCCTGGTGTAGTCTGAAGTGGCAAATGATAGTTTGCTCAGAAGATTTTGACCCCTGAAGTGGGGTCGAGCACATCCACACTCATCCTCTGAGGAAACTATCATTTGCCACTTCAGACTATACCAGGGGTAACCCTTTGTAGTGTCGATAATATTTGCGTAACCACACACTCGCCGCGTAACCACACAGTGCATGCTCAGTGCTTTGCACGATTGCCTGTTTTGGAGACAGACCCCTGAGGTGGTCCATCAAAAGTGTTGAGGTGGCCCCCTCACTGTTGTTAATAAAATATGCGGCAGGGGAATTCTTGGGTAGTGGTAAAATGTTTGTGAGTGTTTCTCTCCGGCCATCTGCACCTACAGAGACCGGGGGTATCATGATAGCGCCACGCCCCTCGCAGCCAGGAGCGGCCATCCACCACGGACCCATGACACCCTTCTTCGGCATCGAGCCAGTCCTCATGAGCGATGCGGTGAGGAGTACAACCCCTCACTCCCCTCTCTCCTGACCTCGTTGAGTTGCAATTTACAAAAATGCTGCAAACTGCTCGCTGAGTAAGATTACCGAAATGCAAATCTCAAAATTTAGTGGGCCTGACGTTTCGATCCTCGCATGACCTTTCTCAAATGCAGAGAGAGAGAGTTGCCTTTGAGAAAGGTCCTGCTTTGTGATCTCTCAGCTGATGATCTCTCATCTCATTCTACCAAATAACCAATCCCCTCCCCTCCCCTCCTCTCCCCTCCTCTCCCCTCCTCTCCCCTCCTCTCCCCTCCTCTCCCCTCCTCTCCCCTCCTCTCCCCTCCTCTCCCCTCCTCTCCCCTCCTCTCCCCTCCTCTCCCCTCCTCTCCCCTCCTCTCCCCTCCTCTCCCCTCCTCTCCCATCCTCTCCTCTCCCGTCCTCTCCCCTCCTCTCCTCTCCCCTCCTCTCCCCTCCTCTCCCGTCCTCTCCCGTCCTCTCCCTCCTCTCCCCTCCTCTCCCCTCATCTCCCCTCCTCTCCCCTCAGCTCCTCTCCTCTCCTCTTCCCTCCTCTCCCGTCCTCTCCCCTCCTCTCCCATCCCCTCCTCTCTCCTCCTCTCCCCTCCTCTCCTCTCCTCTCCCCTCTCTCCTCTCCTCTCCCCTCTCTCCTCCTCTCCTCACCTCTCCCCTCCTCTCCCTTCCTCTCCCCTCCTCTCCCCTCCTCTCCTCTCCTCTCTCCCCTCCTCTCCCCTCCTCTGCCCTCCTCTCCCCTCCTCTCCCCTCCCCTCCCCTCCCCCCCTCCTCTCCCCTCCTCTCCCCTCCTCTCCCCTCCTCTCCCCCCCCCACCCCATCTGGTCGGCATCCGTTTAAAAAAGCAAAGGAGCTGGTTTGGCTTTCTATACTCGGGCAACCTTTGCATGGAATGTAATTAGATTTGTCCCGGGCTGTAGTTGGCATGCATCCCTTAAGCCATTCCGTGACACGCCTACCAGCTGTCAATGGGTTGCCCTCGGGGGGGGGGGTTGAAAACCCGGTAGCTTCATGAAATTATCCCTCTCTCAGTTGGTCAGCGATCCAACTTTATGTCTCCTACTTTCATCAGATGGTTTTTCATAATTCCAGAATTCCTAGCTCATGATTTTAACTGCTGCATACTCACCTTTCAACAAAGTGAGCTGCTTTTCGTACTGGCTAGCCAACTGTGGGCTAGCGTGCCTGTCACCCCCATCACTGCCAAAGGCCGTCCAAAGGCCGACGCTTAGTGATGCATCTATAGGGCCCAAACCCCAAACCCACTGACTCAGAGGAAGCACTGTTATCAGAATGTGTATCATGCCCTTGATTGCTCTAATGACCCTAGGATCAACATGTGAAAGCGCCTTGAGTTAATCCATCAGTCATGGTCTGAACTCATTATTATTATTATTCATTATCATTGAAATGCTTTGTCTACTGACTGCATGTCTGCTCGGTTCCATACTCATGCCTGCGTCACATCCCATGCTTCCCATCCATGGATGCCCGTCATCATCAGACCAATGTAAGTATAGCATGGGATTCTGTCATGCAGACATTACGCTTGTGAAAAATGTATCCATCTAGCTGCTTGCTCAGTTGCCTGCCTCCGTACAACACGGCTAGAGGGTGAACTGATTCTCTAGCCTTCTCTGAGGCCAACTCCCCTCCCCTCCCCTCCCCTCCCCTCCCCTCCCCTCCCCTCCCCTCCCCTCCCCTCCCCTCCCCTCCCCTCCCCTCCCCTCCCCTCCCCTCCTCTGAAACACCAACATTTAAACAGATCACCCCACAAGGGTCCTGGTAGAGATTGACCAGTCAGTTGTGAGTTTGCATCAATGCTTATCTCAACATGTTGTTATAGATTCCATGCATCGCTCAATTTGGAACCTGTCTTGCCTCACTAATACAGACTGAGGAGTTAAAGGATGACAGTGTCACTGGGGCCCTGTGCGTCCGCAAGCCCTGGCCGGGCATAGCACGGACCATCTACGGCAACCATCAGCGCTACCTGGAGACGTACTTCAAGCCCTACCAAGGTGGGTTCCCTCAACCCCCACCCCCCACTCCTCCCCTCCTCTCTATTGAGCAGGCCTCAATCTCTTGCTTTGTCCAAGTACAGGAGCTCCCAGGCCTAGTGGCCTGGTGTCCCATACTGAAACTCCCGCGGTTGTTAAGTGTTAACGACTGGTCACAGCCCATAAACAGTGTTCCTGCCCAAGCCCCTATCACACTGAAACAAACAAAACCTGCATTACAAGACAACATAGTCAATGACAACTTTTCGCAAAAATTAAAACCCAAACAAACTATATACCAGTGGAAAGAGTATGAAATTTACTTCTAAAATTTCACAAACCATATCAACAGAACAGTGAATGGGATAACACCATCATTTTCACAAATCTAGAAATAGACCACCGAATTTCACGTAGTTCAGTGTTACGGGAAATCCTGTAACTCGGCAGATATGGGTTACAGTAAGCTTTAGATTGTAGCTTTACAGCCATGCCACAGGGATATTGGCATTGGTGCTTGTGGACAGGTTAAACTTTCACAACCTAATAAGATTAGAAGCCTTAGAGGAATAGAATGAAGCTCAATATTTCAGCCATAGTGCTGTGGCCCTCAGTAGAGTTTACACATCTTGTTGAAAAAAAACTGGCATAATTGCATCAAGAGAGGGCGCTATTCAGTGTTTCTAACTTCAAGTGTGCAGAACACTAAATCGAGCTTCCATTGAACACTGTACAAAAAAACACTCAGTTTCAAAGGCAATTATCCCATGCCCAAAAGTCTCTCAGTTCTTTTAGCTATGCTTAAAATTGTAGTTTGGACCTTCATCTCTCAGATTCTTTTAAATTTTAGTGCCCTTAGCCGATTAGATTTTTTGCTAATTATCCCAGAAAAAAATACCCCCAAAATGTGTAGCCGTCCAAGCCGAATTTCTGCAAGGATTTTGGGATTGACCCCTCCACTTCCACAGCCAAATAGGGCCACATTTCAAGCCAGATATGGTCCAAATTACACACCAAAATGAAGAGTGAACCCCCAGGTTGTCTTAAGCTTCACTTATTCTACAATGTATCAGTTAATTAGCCTCTAAAGACCCCTTATTAAAAAAAAGTTGTGGGTACACATTTTATGATAATCAGCTCGGCAGAGCCATCTTGGATGGATTTTGTGTGCTGCACCCTCAAGTTTCTGTACTTTCCCTTTTTCATCAATTGGTGGCGCTATTTGCCTGACAACCATGTCAGAAACCTCATAGCTTCCACCCTTCAGTAGAGTGATTATACCATGATTATACTATCCCGAATCCAAACAATCCTCCTTTTCAAGGTCAATTATTTTCAAAGGAAAGAAAAAAAACAGACATGGGGGAGAACATTGGAAAGACAACAGAGAATGACAAGAAACCTAGAGAATAGTGACACGAAAGAAAACCACCGATTTGTCTCAGTTCCAGATTATCAGCCAGTTTTGACCGAAACCCAGTGGCCTAGACTGATTCCAAAACAAACATTTCAACTGTTACATTCTACGTAACGGTTCATCTCAGAACCACACCGCTTCTTCAATTGACACCTCGCGTGGTGTACCAGCAAACCCCAATTTGTGTCTTTCGTGGGCTATTCATAACGGTCATTTGAGTTACGATGCAACATCAGGCTTTGTGAAATCTACCTCTGGGCCGACAGGGGCCCCCTTTTTGGGGTTCTAATGAAGTGCTCACGTGGCCGTCTTTCTGCCCCCCTCCACCGTGCAGGGCTGTATTTCAGCGGGGATGGAGCCCATCGGGACCGGAGGGGTCACTACCACATCACCGGGCGTATGGATGATGTCATCAACGTCAGCGGTCATCGGCTGGGCACTGCCGAAGTGGAGGACGCCATGGTAACGACAAACCCCCCCCCCTCCACTATTCTTTGCATGGTGTAAAACAGAAGTGGAGCCCATGGCTTGCTGTCTAGAGGGTTTGCCCTGCTCAACATTATGCTAAGACCAGTGCTTTGCCTGATTGCGTGCTGACACAATACCGGCAGCCGGATCTTTAGTCAGAGAGAAAGAAAAAGGTCCATACTACATGTAGGATGTACACGTTGGAATGGATTTCACAAAGCCTTACGATGCATTGTAACTCACGATGGATAGCACATCGTGAGTTGTGATACACCGTATGATTCCTTTGCATCGCTCATCGTCTTGCGATTGATCGTAAGTTACGATGGGTTTTGTGAAATCGACCTCAGGACCTCTGAATTATTGCGATTAGTTTGCAATATCCTAGACACATATTCAGGCCGTTTTTGTAAGATGAAGGCTTAGGCTCGGGCTCGGGCTCAGGCTACGTCTCCATCTGACAAAACCTGTAAATCAATGTCCTGGTTTGTTTCAGAATTTGAAGGACAGTTGGCTTGATGGGTACAGGTTATTCCCAATGGAACTGGGACCAAGTGCTTGTTTTTAGATGCCTGTGATATTATAACGAGTAAAATAGATATGTCCGAAACCTAAGCCCGAGCCTAAGCCGTCATTTTAAAAAAAACGGCCATAGTCAATATACTTGACTTATTGTATACATACAACAGGTGATATAGATTATCCCCTTTACACAATTGCACTGTAGGATGAGCACCCTGCTGTGGCAGAAACGGCTGTGGTTGGATTCCCGCATGAAATCAAGGGAGAAGGTAGGGAGCCAGACGTTTGCACTGTGCACACCATTTCATCAACTGTCCGTACGTGGAAGGCTCGATCTGAACTGGCGGCTACAGCTGTGACATGCTCAGGGCATGTGTACACTGGGCTTATGCTCCTCTTAAAGGTGAAGAGGCTATTGGTGCACAGCTGCGGGCACAGCCCTAGTCATGGATCAGCGCTCACGGAAGATAAAATACCTCAATTAACGTAAGCGTATTTCACAGCCGATTATATTTCTCGCTTCCGTAACGTGCATGCGTGAATTGCTTCCCTGCCTGGAATGCAAAATAAATCTCTACGTTGTCGTCTGCTAATTGCCGCATTTTTCGAATTATTTTCGGCAAAGGGGGTAAAGCAACACAACGGTTGGGGGTTGAAAACTAGGTCGATCCTAGCAGGACCTTTCTCAAAGGCAGAGGTCCTGCTAGGATCGAAACGTCAGGCCCTCAGTTTGCAGCAGTTTTTTGTATTAACTTCATGGAATTAGTACTGACAAATGCGGCCTTCCTGTTCAAGGGGTGTATGCCTACGTCATCCTGAAGGAAGACGTCACTGAGTCGGAGGAGGACATCGTCCGAGAACTGAAGCAGATGGTCCGGCAGAAGATAGCCGCCTACGCCGTGCCAGACATGATTCAGGTGGGTCGGGCGGATTGTCTGCAGAATTGAGATCGGGTCAGGCTGGGGTGCAGATGTCATCTGTCGTCGTCTGCAGAATGGGATCTTGTGAGATCCGTGCAGACTCTGTGGTTTTTATAGAATGGAATTTAGTCAAATCCATGTTGGCTCTGTAGTGGTGTACGCAATGGGTTATTGATCTGTAGTGGTGTACATAATGGAATATGATTGGACCCATTTAGCTATATGGTGGTGTACAGAATGGACATTTATCAGACCCATTTGGGTATGTGGTGGTGTACAGAATAGAATATGATTGGACCCATTTGGCTAGGTGGTGGTGTACTGTGCACAGAATGGAATTTGATTGGACCCATTTAGCTATGTGGTGGTGTACAAAATGGAATTTGATTGGACCCATTTAGCTATGTGGTGGTGTACAGAATGGAATTTGATTGGACCCATTTGGCTATGTGGTGGTGTACAGAATGGGATTTGATTGGACCCATTTGGCTATGTGGTGGTGTACAGAATGGGATTTGATTGGACCCATTTAGCTATGTGGTGGTGTCCAGAATGGAATTTGATTGGACCCATTTAGCATGTGGTGGTGTACAGAATGGAATATGATTGGACCCATTTGGCTATGTGGTGGTGTACAGAATGGGATTTGATTGGACCCATTTAGCTATGTGGTGGTGTACAAAATGGAATTTGATTGGACCCATTTAGCTATGTGGTGGTGTACAGAATGGAATTTGATTGGACCCATTTAGCATGTGGTGGTGTACAGAATGGAATATGATTGGACCCATTTGGCTATGTGGTGGTGTACAGAATGGGATTTGATTGGACCCATTTAGCTATGTGGCGGTGTACATAATGGAATATGATTAGACCATTTGGCTATGTGGTGGTGGTGAACAGAATGGAATTTGATTGGACCCATTTGGCTATGTGGTGGTGTACAGAATGGGATTTGATTGGACCCATTTGGCTATGTGGTGGTGTACAGAATAGGATTTGATTGGACCCATTTGGCTATGTGGTGGTGTACATAATGGAATATGATTGGACCCATTTGGCTATGTGGTGGTGTACAGAATGGGATTTGATTGGACCCATTTGGCTAGGTGGTGGTGTACAGAATGGAATTTGATTGGACCCATTTGGCTATGTGGTGGTGTACAGAATGGAATATGATTGGACCCATTTGGCTATGTGGTGGTGTACATAATGGAATATGATTGGACCCATTTGGCTATGTGGTGGTGTACAGAATGGGATTTGATTGGACCCATTTGGTGGTGTATAGAATGGGCTTTGATATTTGATCCATGTATGCTCTGTAGTGGTTTACAGAATAGGACTTGGTTAGATCCACGTTGGCTCTTGCAAGTGCAGCTTCTAATGCAATGTGGTTAGATCCATGGTGGTCCTTTGTTCATATAAAGAAAGGGATGTTTATTGGATCTTTGATGATTCGTTGGCCATCTGCAGAATGGGATTTTGTTCCAGTGCAGATGCCTGCAGGCAGTGAAGTCTTCCCAAACAGGCCACTGAAAATCTGAGCACTGCAGTTGCTTATACCGTTTGAGAAGAATATTCTGCTAGCAAGGCTTTATGAATGTGAAATTTGTGGCACGTTCATGCGTTCACGAGAGAGAGAGAGGAGACATGGCTCCTTATCGGTCTCTTGCCACCCCTCCTTAGATCACGCCAGGGCTGCCCAAGACCCGCTCGGGCAAGATCATGCGTCGCATCCTGCGCAAGGTGTGCGCGGACCAGAGCGACGAGCTGGGGGACATCACCACACTGGCCGAGCCGTCCATCGTGGAGGTCATCGTCAAGAACCACGAGAAAATACGCCAGAATTGAGGACGGTCGTCCAAGAAAACACGGGCCGGGCTTTATTGGGGGGGAGTTTTGTTTCCTTGGAGCAGGAATGTCCTCGATTCTACTCAGGAGCTAGGTTTGTTTGTTCATTGCCAATCCCCCACTCCCTACAAGTGAAATATTTTAAACAGTTACCAATTTATTCTTTAAGATTTGTTTTCCCATCAGTATCGTCACCTGGCTTTTTTTTATCACTGAAATTGGAGTACGGTAGTATTTGGTCCCAGCCAAAGGCCCCTGTCCAGATCCCTAACCTTGGGGCCAAATCGTGACCCTGAGTTTGCATACTAATTGATCCTGAGGTGAGATACTTGACCCAGAGGTCAGATATTTGGGGGCCAAGGTCAGATACTGACCTTGAGGTCAGATCCAGACCGTATTAAGGTTATGTCCCAGTCCAGTGATTGATCCAATTGTGATCATGGGGTCAGATATTAATCTCGGCCTCAGACCCTGACCCAGAGGTCAAATTTCTGACACCGGGGTCAAAGTCTGACCCAGGGGTCACTTTCTAACCCAGAGGTCAAATTCTGACCATGTTGGCCGAATCCTGGCCCATACCTTGCACACTGGCTGACGTGCTGAACCTGTGGGTCATTGTCCTGACCCAGAGGGTCAATTTTTGACCACATTTGCTGACTGGATGGATTGTCCCCTGTGCATTTCTCTGTCACTTTGAACAAGAGGCTGAAAAGGGCTGGTTTTGAACTGTTGACTACGGGTTTGGCCATCACTAAGGGCTTGATGCCTTGTTGCCATAGCAACAGCCATGGCCATTAATGTGGATCCAGTCTAAGTCATGAAACCACACGCATGACCTTTGACGTGCCGCAGTATTATCCACGATTGAATTCATGACATTTGTTTTTGCTATTAAACGATTGAAATTCTTTTCTTTTGGCACAGCGGTTACTTAATTTAGATTGTACTTCAGGTTTGCAAAGCATTTTACTATTCACTCTACTTTATATTATCATGTTCTTAGAAGCACCGAAATACATCCTCAATAACTGAATTTATATGAAATGGAGTGTATTTTTCTAAAATATATTGAATATGTTTCACTCACAAACTGTGTGCCAGTAATTAATCTAATTAATTGGGTACAGAGTTGTGGAGAATGCTACATTACAATTGATGGATATAAATATTTAATGCAAGGATCAGTTCACGAAGCTTTTTTCATTCACAAAATCTGTAAAACGCACAACTAAAACTGAATCAATGCATAGTCACATCATGTTAATCTATTTAACGTTACAATTTAGGTACCTGCCGGATATTTTTCGATTTCTTTTTCTTCGGGCGAGGTAAAAAAAAAACCAGGCCCGTCTTCCTAATTTATGCCTTTAGAAACCTTATGAAATATTTTATGATAGATTAAGTTTAAACATATAAGATGTAATTTTATAATGTAGCATATATTTTAGGACTTAGTCATTAACCCTAATGTTCCAAACGCTTACCATGTAAGTGATCCGTTTCTGTTGCTTTTGTTTTTTTCATTTATTTTAATTGCTGTCTTCACTTGTTCCCATACTGCTGTCTGCCTAGATCACCTATGATCAAATGTTAAAGGCCCTATACAACACTGGTGAAGGTCAAAAGATTGCCACAAGTGTTTGTGTTAAACCATTAAACATTCCAAAAAAGCAGTACTGCAAAGGTTTTAGCTCAAATGGTAATCCGTCAAATTAGGCATAAAGGCAAAAAACCATCACGTTTTACGCACCGTTCTGTAGTGTAAGAAATAGTTTATTACTCGCGAGTAACAAACTATTTGTCGATGATTGAGTGAAGATTTCTCAAGAAGCACAGCATCCCAGACCGTAAGATTTCAACATGAGGGTTCTATCATGACCATCTACAAACTGTGTAAAATTAGAAGGAAATCTGTGGACATCAATGTTTTCCGATCTTACCAATCTTGTATTGGGCCTTTAAACTCTAAGTCTGTCTGCAAGTCTTAATTTTAATCTTAGGTAACATGTTGCTTTGATTTTATTTCTGCGTTTCGCTTCCTGCTCTCATTTCTATGTTTCTGCTTTGATTTTTTTTTTTAGATGCCTGCAGTCATGTGTATTGGATTTGTTTGATTATAAAAACAGTCTTTTTTGAACTGGATGAGTTAGAGGGCATTCTATTGTTTCTGATTGCCCATAGAAATCATGCTGTTGGGAAAAAAGGGGGATTATCGGTTTATGATTTTTATTTTTACAAAAATGCCACAGTAAAAGTCCAACAATTGCACAATTACTGCTGCTAATCTTGCAATTCATGTTTCAAACTGCTTACTGAATGTAAGCAGAATGTAATGTTTCAAACTGCTTACTGACTTTACAAGGCCTGGCATTTCATCCCTAGCAGGACCGGTCTCCATAACGACTTTCTTGCACACTTGGTAAATCACACTTAGTTGTGAGTTACAGAGTGGGTTGCACTAGAGAGCATGGGCGTGATTTTTGGTGACAGTGACTAGAAGCACGTTCATGGTGTTTCACTGATTATAACCAGTGAGCTTTTTTCCCCTGGATAACAACCAGTTTCTGGTCACGAAAGCGTAAACGCACCCCTGAGACACCCTAGTTTATAGAAACCAGCTTTTGATTGGCTATGCTTACAGCCCCGCTACTAGCAGACAGTCGGGCTAAGTGGGTGCTACGTGTGTATTGCGGATCATTGGGTACCCATATTCATCGCGCCACCAACAACGTCTTGAACCAAGACTACCTCCCGCCACATTGTGAGGTGCTGGTGATGCACCACGTGCAGTTGGCCACACTAGTGTCGCCATGCTATAATTGGTCAGTTGACTTTCCCATCGTTGCTTGCCCAGCCAGCCTAGCCCAGTTTTGAACCAAGACTACCTCCCGCCACACTGTGAGGTGCTGGTGATGCACCACGTGCAGTTGGCCACACTTGTCGCCATGCTATAATAATGGTACGTTGACTTTCCCATCGTTGCTAGCCCAGCCAGCCTAGCCCAGTCAATTCAAGAACTATGTACCGGTATTGCACAAGTCTATGGGAATCGGCTGAATAATCACCATGGGCCATGGTTAGACAGCTTTGTTACTTACCCTTCCCCCAATAAATGTTGTGCCATTATACTGTGTCATTTCCTGTAAAGAATGACTGATTGAATTAAGAAATGGCGATGTATGATTGAAGTGATTATCGAATACAGTAATTTGCCAAACTGTGGCAAACTGCTTACTGACTGAAATGACCAAAGCGCGAATATCTCAAATGAGGAGGGCCTGACGTTTCGATCCTAGCAGGTTCGAAACTTCAGGCCCCCTGATCTTTGAAGTGATTATTGCTTGAAAGTTGAAACCATTCTTCCTTTTACTTTTTATTGATGCTCAGTGCCCTTTGTTTCTTAATTACCACTGTATATTATGCACACAATTCCTGTTGATTTTGTCCTATTGAATAATGAAATAAATTTTAAAAATGCAGTACTTTGAATAACGAAAGCTCTTTTTGTTTCCGTATAAAATGGGTCAACAAAAAAAGTGTGTTCCAATACAGAGAAGCTGAAGGTGCAAGGAGATCTTTGGGAAAAATCTTGGTTTAATTGATACCCCCATCGTAAAAGGGTGGGGGGAATAGATACATAGACCATGACTATTAATAAGTATTATGTAGAGAAACGACACTGTCTGGCACTACCAATTGCCAAGAGCAAGTATTCCCCAAAATCGTGATTTTGTGGCGCGTATTATTTTGTCAACCGGACGACCAGCAGGCACTGCTTGTCAAGTGTGTACAGAACATGCACTTCACTATTCCTACATACAAGCCACAAAATCATGACTTTGAGGGAAAACTGTAAGTCCAGTCCTTTTAGGCAAGTGCTTGTGCCAGACCATGGATGTATACATTACAATTATTGGGGGTTTCATTCCGTATTAGGTTTTTCCCCCAGACTTTAGTGGTATCAAACTCAAATCTTTCCCAAACGATCTCCTTTCAATCACTAAACAGCAACTGGATTCACATTGTGTGATCCCCAAACTGCTGTAGCCGGGTTTACAACAAATAATTGTCGTTCGCATCTGAATGAAAACCCGTCGGCTTGATTCTTGGAGATAATTGGCAGTTATTGGTTGGATTGCTTCTGACTGGTGCCCCCATCCTGGTAAAGACTATATAGCTGACTTTTTGGGAGGTCACCCTCTAAGGGCTGGGTAGCTCAGATGGTAAGAGCTCGCCCTTTACGGTGATTCGTGTGTTCTGCTGTACCTCTCAAAACCATTTTTAAAAAACACCTATTTCTTCCAGTAAGTGTAATTATAGACATCCTTACGTAGACCTTTGCATTATTTGAAGCCTTAGCCAATGGACTCCGGGCAATACCTATAGAGGCCATATCCTACGGCTGAAAGTATCACACTGTCTACGGGAATCGGCTGAATAAGCTGCAGTGATAATGAAGAAGAGCGCCATCTATCGTGCGTGGTACGCCAGGTGAAATGTCATGAGCGCGTCCCTGCAATCGGAAATGAGTACATGTAATGTACATGTTGCAAGGGCAACAAAAGTTAGGATATTAGTGGCATTCCTTTCAGAGGAGTACATTGGCTTCAGAGAGCTATTTGTAGAGCTCTATTATTGGTTCTTACATGTATCTGTATTTTCTGAGAAATCTCATCTCAATAAAAAAAAAAAGGAAAACAAACGACTTCTGAACATTTGAACAAAAATTGGTCTTTGCCAGTTCGAAAAATGTATGGCAAAGAAAATTTGACTGGACCGGGACTTGAACCCAAGACCTGTTTCCACCTGAGCTATCCAGCCCTTAGATGGCGGCCTTCCCAAATAGTCAACTAGCCTTTGCCAGGGTGGAGGCGCCAGTCAGAAGTATTTTCTGTTGTATATCTCCAGGAATCTCGCTCCAGATACAGATGCAAACAACCATGCAGGGCCAATTGTTGTAAAGCTGGCTACAGAAGTTCGGGGATCACACAAACTTTGTCGATGCAGCTTAAACGCCTGGGAACCTTTGAACAATTTTGAAGAACATCGTGTCATGTAGCCTTTATTCGAATTTCAGTTTGTACTTTTTTTTAGCGGTTTGGCTAACCTTGTTAATTAATCGACCACATCCAGTAGCAACTGTAGTCTGGGTGGTGAAAATAGTCCTACATTTATGGTATACGCGCGCGAGGAGCCAGCCTAATTTTAACAAACGACGAAGACAAACAGGAAATCTGCTAGGCAAGGCGAGCGTCGTGAACAACACGGATACGTCGATGTTTTGGTCCGTTTGTACGGAGCCCCTAAAAGGACATTTTGTTGAAAACAAACTCTAAAACAAAACAAAAAATAACGAACGAATTTTTGTTTTGTCCTAGAGTTTGCTTTCAACGAATGTCCCTTTAGGGTCTCCGTATATGTGGGTGTTGTTTTTTAAAATGGATTGATAGTTACAATACATGGAACCAGCCAGTTGTTTCAATCGGTCAAGCTCTGGAGCTCAGACAGGACTTCCATGTGTCATCCGCCACCTGTTGATAATTGTTTTCCCATCACAGTAGAGGCCATAAGGAACTGGTAATTATAATTCTAGGTGGTATTCGGGCTTATGTCTTATGTCATTTTCTGCGGGATGCCGAGACCGGTTGTATTCAGAAACACACATCGGCCCTATACCCACAAAAGAGATTATTTTATACATGGTGTCACCGCAAACCACTCTTGACTTGAGATGGGGATCTTGTTTTGAAAACAAACATAACAAGGACAACTTTGACGACTTGTTTTGCGTAGCAGTGCTCCGAGCTATCCAGATCCAAGCATTTAGAATGTTGATTGGTTGATTGGTGGGTTTGTTATCATTAAAATAGGTCGTGATTATAGGCCTTTCTTCCTCCATGGGTCCGTCAGAAAGTCCATTTCTATTCTATTTCTACCTCAGTCAGGGTCTCCAATTATTAATTGCTTGAAAAGAATAACGGGCAATGGAAACTGGTGTGGAAACTGTGTGAACTGGTCGGTCAGGTCGGTAGTCAACCTGCTGACAAGGCGATCAATTTCAACTCGATGTTTTGGTGCAGGGGTACGGCAGGATCAGTTGACTCATTTTGTCATGACTGGTCAGAAGACAATAACTACCTTTGTCCACCCGTTTCTCTAATCGTCCACACTCTGAAACACCTGTTTAAATGCAGCGGCAGGGGTACCCTCATCGTTCCAAAATGGTCTTGCTGTGAGGTTGACAATAGACCGGCTCTCTTACATGAGGGCGAGATTATGTAATCTCTAGTATGCTAATGCATCCAGCCATGTCGTTCGAAAACTTTTCACACTATTCACACTATGAACGTTCAGCACGTGTTGAAACTTACACGGGTCCGACATGGGTCCGACCCGTGTTGAAATGTTGTAGTGTGAAAAGGTCAGTCATTTCAACACGGCCGGGTCCGCCCCATGTGAAAAGGCCTGAAGTCTGTTCAGTAACAACGGTAAACATCTTTATCTGCATGGGAAGTTGTAGTGCTAGCTTCGTTGCGGTTAGTTTGTGCCGTAACCACCGCCCCCACCCCCCCCCCCCCCCCCCACCCACCGCCGCTCTGATGGCAGGGAGTCTTGCATTGATTCCAATTACATCATCATTTGGATGCGGTTTAACAGCCCACTAGCGCAGTCAGCTATGAAAATGGTTGTTGCTAGTATAAGTGGACAACGGAAACTATTTAGACGGCGGTGTTGTCTTACTCAGAGGCAGAGTGACAAGGACAAAACAGATACATGTACAAGAAGGAAGGGGAGAGAGAGTGAATGTAATTTTCCCCCTTTGTTTGTTTGACTTGAATTGAAAAAAAACTGCATTCACTTAATGCGATCCCTGAGCTGCTGTAGCCAGGAATTTACAACACTGGTTGTTTGCATCTGAATGAAAGCGGAGGTCTGATCCCTGGAGATAATAAATATTATATGGCAGTTAATGGTTGTTGCTTCTGACTGGCGCCCCACCCCGGCAAAGATCAGTTGTCTATTTGGGAGGCCACGTCACCATCTGAGGGCTTGGTAGCTCAAAATTAATGGAAGAGCACTGGTACTTTAATCCAGAAGTCTCGAGTTCAAGCCCTGGTCCAGTCAAAGTTGTCTTTGCCGACTTTTAATAGAAGAATGATATCTAAAATTTAGTGGGCCTGACGTTTCGATCCTAGCAGGACCTTTCTCAAAGGCAGAGTGACAAGGACAAAACAGATACATGTACACGAAGGCAGGGGGAGAGAGTGAATAGGACACGGATGAGAAACAGAGGACAAATAGTGAAGCTGGTAGGGAGAGATCAAAGGGAAGGGCAAGGGGTAGGGTAGGGATTAGTGAGAGGAGGGGGAAAGATCAAAGAGAAGGGCAAGGAGTGGGGTAGGGATTAGTGACAATAGGGGGAAAGATCAAAGAGAGAAGTGTGAAAGACTGAACACAAAAGAAGGATTATCAGAAAGCTGCGTGGTGTTAGTCATTACCCTCCTGGATGTTGAGACCATATGGTTGAATAGTCCGAAGACGCTTCATCCACATTTTCTCACGGCTAAGACGGACAGCATTACTACGGTGACCAAGTGATTCTATGCCCAGTACACTCATATCTGATATCGAATGATCAGAGAGACCGAAGTGACACCCAACAGGGGCGTCCACTTTACCGGCCTTGATGGCAGACCCACGGCCACAGATTCGCTTTTTGAGGGTGTTCTCCGTCTCGCCAACATACTGAATATTACAAACTCTACAAGAGTTTACATATTACAAACTCTCTTGTAGAGTTACAAACTCTCTTGTAGAGTTTGTAACATTCAGCATGTTGGCGAGACAAAAAACACCCTCAAAAAACGAATCCATGGCCATAGGTCCACCATCAAAACCGGCAAAACGGACACCCCTGTTGGGCACCACCCCAATCTCCCCGATCATTCGATATCAGATAAGAAGAATAATATTTTGAATAATATTTTACACACCACCTTGCCGTTCCGTATAAAAGCACTGAGATACATGCTGTAGGGCCTATGAATAATTCATGACATGTGTTAAATGGATAATTCATGACCTACCAAGCATTATTTTGATTGATATTCGGGTTCCGATTAGGAGCTGATATCTGCTATCCATCATCCTTTGTGCATGTATCCCAGAGATGCATAGGGCCTATAGCGGTCCGTTTCCAAACCCACTCGGTAGTGGAATGTCAAGAGAGGGCGTCCTTTGAGATCTCCATGGTGTAGCTCCAAATCGACTTGCATAATTATAAAGCCGTAGTGCAAAACGCGACAAGATTCTCGCGTTGAGTGATGATAGCAGTGCCACTCATTTCTACCTCGAACTTAATTTTCCAGATTTTCTTTGTTATTGTTTGTGTCATCAACCGGTAAGATCTTTAGACCCACAAAATTAGCTAATTACACCCATAAGAGTACTCCTAACTTGAAACGTGGGTTTTTTCCAAGCCATATCTTCAGACCCGGCCGTCCCTCCACATCCTTTGACAAAAAAAGCGGCTTTAAAAGCTTCTAATCTTCTCCAATACCCACAACCGTTTCAGCATTTAACATCGCATAAATGATCGATTTTACCCCTTAAGACCTCCTCATCACAATGTATAATAAATCATTATCAGCGCGGAGCATGCATTTTCACCTATAGAGCAGACTTCACTCTCAGGAAATCTAGAGGCAAAAGTAGTGGGCTTCGGTTGAACGTTTATCATCCGTTCAAGTGCACTAGGGTCCATATTGTACATTAGTTTCGATCTCAGATCCCAGAATAATTGTCTGTCTGGTTTTCATAAGACCATTTCGACACAAGAATGCAAAACGCAAAAATCAGCTAATTATTGCTCTCTTTCTGAAACCAAATCTCTGGCTAGCCTATGCCGTTTATTTTATCTCTCTTCAGGCAATAAATTAAGGGAACATTTTTGTTGCCAAAGATTTATCCGAAAACATTCAACTTTAGCCTATACTGATATACAAAAATGTTGCAAACTGCTTACTGACTAAAATTACCAAAATGTAAATCTTAAAATTTAGTGGGCCTGACCTTTCGATCCTAGCAGGACCTTTCTCAAACTCTGCCTTTGAGAAAGGTCCTGCTAGGATCGAAACGTCAGGCCCACTAAATTTTAAGATTTAGCCTATACTACAAAAGAGGTAGTGACGTGACTACTGGCCTAATGTGTACATCATATCTCAAGAATTTCAGATATACAGCAAAATAGAAACTCCGAAAGTGTTCCAATTTGTTTACTGACCAAAATAAGAAATGTCTCCTGAGAAAGGTCAAGATAGGATAAAAAATACATTTCTAGTTTATATCGAAGCAGCTTGGTATGGTACCGGCAACCAACTTAGCCCAGTCACACCATAGTCACACGGTCAAGTTTCGGGGGGGGGGAGCTGGCCTAATCAACTCGACGAAAATAGACACCGAACATGGCCGGAGCGGAACCTCTACAGCCCACAAGCGGATACGTAACAATTATCTGCCCAACCGATCGACTAGACGTGGGTGTGCCCGTAGCTTGTCTACACACGCAAGCGATGCGTGGCGGGTCGGTTCCTTTATCATCGAGTCATTAGTCTGATACCGCCTTGGTGGCGCAACAAGCGGCACGAAGCCGCCGGTCGGCAAGTGTGTGTGCGTGTGTAGGGGGGGGGGAGATGTGGGGAGGAGCCAGCGTCCTGCCAAACGAGCGCTGATTGGAGGAAAAAGTTCCGTGACCAAACTGTTGCATAATAGGCCCCGCCCCTTTAGCCGCTTTTAAAAGTCGGCGGCTCCTCTCAGTGGGCCCGCTTTGCTTCGCTGCACGCCGATTTCACGGGTTGTCGGCTCCGCAACCCCCGGCTCCTATTTCCAGGCCCCAATTCGGATCAGCCGGGCGTACTCAAAATCCCAAAATATTGATCAGCTGTAGGCCTATATAATTTTTTTTGGAGGGGGGGTTTGTGTTGATTTTGCCGAACTTTCTATTTCTGTGGGGGGGAGAGCACTGCAGTGGCTCTGTCTAGGTGTGAACCAGACCGGCACTGGTAGTGCTGCATGCTTGGTTGGCAAGAGAAGAAATAAAACACAGGTGCTTTTCTTATTGACTATCCTGCGGGGCACCAACCTTTGGACGTCGAGGTTTGATCCTGCGCCTGGCTCAGTTTTGATTCTTCATTCGGCTTCGACACGTGCTCCTCTCCGCGACGTGTGTGACTGAGGTACCTCCCACTGAAATATGAGGTAAGCGTTTAGATTTTCAAGACTTCTTCGTTGAAGAACTCAACTGCCCCTCTGTTTCAGGCCAGGGCAGGCCTTAACAGGTTAAATGGGTGCATTAGAATAAAAACAAAATTAATTGATCATCTCGTCTCGGGAACTGTGGAGTTGGTCAGGCCAGTGTTGTAACAAGAGGTACAGACCGCGCCCACCAGCACCACCCAGTGCTGGCAATCCATCCAGAAAAAAAAAGCAAGCTGGGAAAAGTCACTGAACTGCCGCATCATTGTTACCCTTGCTTAAATACCGAGGTAGCGTACTCCTTCTCTGAAAGGGCCTTGCCACACACTGGTCTCTGTCCTTTCTCTTCCATTTAATCCTCCTCCATAATAACTTCCATACTGGGTCGCTTCTGATTTCCCAAACCCCTTTACCATTGTTGTAATAATGCCGGTACGGTGGTATACACCTCGCCAGAAGCTCCCGCAGGTTGCTATTACTCTTTGTTTGTTTGTTTTTTTCTCATTGTTTCCTTCGATTTAAAGTCTGCTATTTATTTATTAAAAGAGAGGCGAATTCCAATAAAGAGTAATTCGTTCTCGGCTGATTGATTTTACCGAGTTAACCTCCCAGTAAGAATGATTTTTTTTGTTCGGGGGCTTTTTGAAAGCTGTTTCTGAAACTATTTAGTTATACACATTGTAAAAAAAAAAAAAAACACAAATGTGGGTTTCCTGCGAGGGGCCTGGTAAGATAAGAAAACCCTGAAAATGTGAAATGTTTACAACTGTATGGGTCGGACTCGTGAGAAAGGTTCTCTCTCAAATCAAAAAGTTAGCCCCTGTTACTGTTAGTTTTACTGTAGAAAAGTGTATGTTGGAAATTCTGTATGTTTACAAGTCTTGACATTTTGTTCCTAGCAGGACCTTTCTCAAAGGCGGAGAGAAAGGTCCTGCCTTTGAGAAAGGTCCTGCTAGGAGTAGGATCGAAACGTCAGGCCCACTAATTTTGAGATTTGCCCCCCCCCCCCCCCTGTCCAGTCTTCTTCTTTTTTTTCCATTGCTATTTTTCCAAATTATACTTTATCTGAACTTCAGCAAGTGAAAATTGGGGAAAATTTCCCCATGGAAAATGCTTCAAATTCTTGAGACCAGTCCCATGGAGTAATAACTGCACTGCCAAGTGTCTTCCACAACTCATTCTTCTCCCGAACCCAAAGTCAAGATAACCAGAGAGCTAATTTAACCCATATATAAAAACAATTTCAAATGTGAACATTCTCCTCAGAGATTTGGGTTATTTCTCCACCCCACCAATCTCAAATTCCGATAGATCCTATACACCTTCAAGATGGAAACCCACCCCCTGGGTTCTTTGTGCAGTAAATAGGGAGTGGTGTACTTTTACAGTATGCCTTCCTTTGGTCCTTTCAGGGAGTTGGGATTGAAACTGGATCTACACTGATACCTGGCCACCCTTGTCAATCATGTTCCATACTTTGCTTTGCCTTAAGGATTCTCAGCAGTCAAAAGCCCACCACAGTGGTGTGTAATTTGAATACCGGTACCCCCCTGGCAGTCTGTGAATTCATCCCTTCCTTCCGAAACCAAAATAGTGAAACAGATGAAGACATCAGTAAAGAATGGAGAGAGGTAGAAATGATGATGAATAGACCGGTTGCGGGGACCACTGTTTACATGCCATCACGTGATTTATAGTGGGTATTTTTTTCATCTCATTTGGTGCAGAACAGGAGTTGAAATGTGCATAGAAGACTATCATGATGTCCACATTCTTCTTTGTACATTTCCATCGCTGCTCTGTGCCAAATGAGATGAAAAAATACCCACTATAACTATGGCATGTAAACAATGACTGCACAATCAGTATATTAATTGCTTAGTATCATAGATGACCAAATTATTTGTTTATCACAAACCTAACCCCTAGTGTATTGGTTATAAGTGTGGAAATGTGGGGAAAACTGCTTAGAATATCAAAAACTGCTAAAACAATTCAGAGGGCAGGGAATTATGGATGATACAAGCCCGGTCTCTCTCCGAGGTCCTGAGATTGAAAGTACCACTTTTTAACAGAGATTCATGAAACCCATTGGTCTCCTCTACACCTCTACTGATTGGGGGACGAATCATTTCACAGTTCACACGGTTTAGACACACAGTGGGCAGGCATTGGACACTGATGATGACAACCCAATGTCATTTGCCTATAGATGCTTACTTTTAAGTATATTGCTTCCAATGTGTTGTTGGAGTGTTCCAATGTGTTGTTGGAGTCTTTTCTCATGAAAACTGAACCCCCTCACTTGACATTGCATGTGCTCCCTGATCTGGGTGTCACTCTGATTTTGACTTTTATTTCCCCCTGCTAAATTGGTATAACACCAGCGCCAAGTTGACAAGAAGGTTCCACAACATCTTATCACCTTCCCCTCTCTATCAGCTTGCTTCTTAGAAAACAATTCCCGAGACAATACAGAGATGGACGTGACATGAAACCTAGCCAAGAGTGCTGATAAGTGTCTGTAATATACCGGTAGATTGTCAGAACCATAAGCGGGTTGGTTTTGAGTGAGCCAGATAATGTCAAGAGGCACTTCTGAGGATCAGGTCCTTGAATTTATCCTCCCAAAAAATGAGAGAGCCTGGACTTCTCCATCCAATTTTCTCTGAGGAAGAATGACAATGAATCTCTAGGTGTGTTCCCACAACTAGCACTCGATTCCCTTTTCGACTTCGAACCGAACCAAAAATTGATTGGTGTGTGTGCTGAGTGTGCCTGTGAACGCTAAAATGTCACTTACACTCTCAATTCAAATTGCGATCCTAATTCTTGTGATTTTTTTGATTCATCGCGAGTATTTTCCGGGTGCTGTGTGGCTTGTGCAAATGCTATCGAAAAGAGAAAATTGAAAATTTAAAGTTACATGGATGGAATCCCACAAATCACAATTATGTGCTTTCAGATAAACATCAGGGGTTTCCACAACCAGTTCCACACTGCTGTGCATGAACCATACTTGCAAACCAACAAGTGAGTGCAGTCCAGAAGGTGCCTCTTAATTTCTGAGTCACATTTCAGGCATGCGCTGTCAGTGTCCGGTTAGGCCTGCCCTCTTGGATTTTTGAATCGCTATCCACTTTTTGCTGATTTTCTGTGTACCATCTCCGCCCTGTTGGGGTGTGAGTGAGTGCGTGCTATGAGTGTCAAACTCATTGGATTGGTAGAGCTGAGATCAAAGCAAGGACGACAACGGTGTGGCGATTGATGATTTGCTGTGATGCTGAAATTGATACTCATCCCTGGATGCACTTTTTCATTGCCTCTTCTTCTTCCTCACCAGGTCTCATCTGCCATCAGCCATGTGGTCAACGCTAGCAGCCATCCTAATAGCAGCGGGCGCTCTCTTTGCTTCTTCTGCAACAGCTCTACCGGTAATTTTATTCCTTAATCCTCCTCATCCCCCACTTCCAGTCGCCTGGATATTTTTTTTTTTTTTTTGGGGGGGGGTGGCGCTGCTAAGTCTTGATCCATCTTAACCCCTTCAACCACCACCACCACCACCACCATCTTCTCGGCTAGACAAGGTTCTTTTGTCATCACACCTTTTTGCCTTGTTCAGGTGTGTAAGCTGGACCAGATGAACATGTATAATACATAAGATTGTGTCTCCCATCTTGTGTGGCTGGATTACCCCCCCCCCCTGTGGTTGCACATAGATTTGTGCATAGGCCTATGTGGGGACATTGGGATTAGGTGATGGACAAAAGCAGTGTCGTCTACAGTTAGGGAGGGGGACTTAGGACCCAAGAGAGATGAGCTTGGGAAACTGGGACAGGATCTAGCTAAGCAACCCCCACCCCCCCATACCGTCTCCTCAACCCACCCCACCCCAAAGTAATAGGGGCATCACACCTGGCCTCCATTTATAAAATGCATGTTGTGCATATTTTGTAGGAATCTCATGGCAATAATAGTGTCTGTAGCATTTACAGCTTAGCTAAACTAGTAGCATATTGACCTTAAAATATGAATTTCAGGTGCCATCTAGATGTTGGAACTCGTAAGCAGAAATGGTAGTGACATGATCCCTGGAAATAGACAGCAGTTAATGGTTGTAATTGCTTCGGCCTTTCTGCCTGACGCCCCCACCCGCCGGCAAAGACTAGTTGACGATTTGGGAGAGGCCACCATAAACTGCTTTTCAATACATTTTTTGGGTGTCACCATCTGCACTGAGACCCATAGGAAAGCAGTGGCAGTAACGGCCCACCCAGGGATCTATAAGGACAGGTCGACAGGACATGAGAACTGTCCCATAAACATGCCATGTCTACCCCTGTATTCCTGTATAAAAAGAGTCCACCAGGGGACACTCTGGGAATGTGGTCTGTTGAGTTACAGTTACTGGGACACAGAGCCCCTTTCCACTGCCCAAATACATGTAATCACAATTTGAATCGTGAAATGTTAGCCCCTGTTACTGTTAGTTTTACTGTAGAAAGGTGAATGTGAAAAATTCTTATGTTTACAATTCTTGACATTTTGATCCTAGCAGGACCTTTCTCAAAGGCGGAGAGAAAGGTTCCCTTGGTCGTACAAGTAGGGGCCCCTAATGAGAGTCCACCAGGGGACACTCTGGGAATGTGGTCTGTTGAGTTACTGGGACACAGAGCCCATTTCCACTGCCCAAATAATCACAATTTGAATCGTGATTCAAAAACTGGGGGGTTTGTTCTTGCTCGCAAGAAATCACGAGCCGATTGGGGTTAGCAGTTGTGGTCCAATGGTGGGGGTGTTCTTGCGCTTAGCCAATGTACCTACATGTAGGGAGACATATAACCAAGTACAGCCCTACCTGCCAATCAGAGCGTGAGCGATGCATTGTGGGATTTAAATATATTATATATATATATATATATATAACGGTGTGATTCGACGGAGCGTTCCCGCACGCATCACGTCGCAAATAAACACGATTATTTGGAAAAATCTCACTCTTAGTGGAGTCCGAATCACGATTCAAATCCCACTAATTCTCACCTCAGACCTTCTCAATTTGTTTGAAATTTGGTTATCGAATGTGCGAATACTGTAGTGTGAGTTTGGACAGCCAGGCTATGACTGAGGCTACAGGGGAAAAGCTCTGAATTGAGTACTAGTGGATTAGTGGGGATGGTGAATCGCATGTTATCCCTCTGTACATCCAGCACCAGACAAAGCACATGGCAGCAAATGAAAAGAAATCCCTGCGCGGCCTATGCCCATAGTGTAAGGATGGGGGACACCCTCAGCTCCCTGCCTACCACTAGTAGTAGTAGTACCACCACCCAATTGTATTTCAAAGGAGCTCCCCTGGTACATGTACATCAATACCTCAAGTGTCATTGACCTGGATCAGGGCCCACTGTAATGTGGAGTGAACAGGAGTTTAACAAGTCCCCCTAAGGCAGGGCTGGGTCTGGGCCATATTAAAGGCGCAGCAGGAGTTGTTGATGATACAGTTGTTTTGCTGCTATTTCCCCTCAGACCCAGTCAATGAAAGAAACCCCAGACTGTCCTTATCCAGTTAGTCTTTTACACATATTGGGTTGTGTTTAGAAATTGAGAACAAGAGACAGCCACTGGTGCATTTACACTGTACACTGTACTCCCTGTGCAAGTGCCCTGTGTTAACTCCCAGCTTGTTGGCGGTGGTTCACGGTTGATGCTTTTCATCCGTGGCCACGCTGTGAGAGGTTACTGCTGCGCCTAATGAGCATAAAGTCTCTGCTGTGCTTCTGCATTTGAAATTTGTTCAAGTTTGCACCCAATTGCACGTATACTAATCATTGCTAAGGTCATGTCTGAAAAGTGACAGAGGAGGTCAAGGATTGTCTGTGTCCAAACAAGGTCCAATAATTATGTGAATGATGTAATACACAAGATAATTGAGAAGTAATTGTTGTGCTGCTTTTGGGGTGTTTATTTGTGTGGACAGAAGAGGAATATGCTTATCATTTGGATTTTGGGAAATAAATGAACACTATTTTATGCAGAGTTGGAATAAGTAGGCCTACAGACAAATTTCATTCAACACATTATATTTTTTGTCATTTCCGTGATCTCCTTGATCTGGGTCACAACTGCTGAAAACTCTGAAAGTAGTAAAACCCTGTGGTATTTTCTGTTTATCAAGTTCCCAGGCATGATCTCCGCTATTCAGACCAGTGGTGAATAGTGCCATAGCCTTAGTAGTACTAAGGCTAACATGCTTTGTGTTGATTCAAATACCGGTACCTTGGAAGGTAAGCAATGGCATAAGTGCTCACTGCAACACATACCTCCACGGACGGTGAATTGTCAGTGTGGCCCAGTAACTCACCCATGTAATTTGTGCCACTGTGTGACCAGACTTCAAGTGCACAAGTCCCCTTTATTACAGAAGTCCTTTTGTAATAAAAAAAGCAAGACATGCATGTGTATTATACGCCAAGGGTTGCTGTTGCTGTATGCTTTTTTGTCATGTATGATTCCAATATGTTCTTGAAAGAACCTCAGGCTCAGCTGAGCTTCAATAACTGCCATTTGTATACGGTACATTATGCAGAGCTTTCTGCAGTGTTTCCGCTTATGAATTGTGAATTTGTGAACCTTCGAAAGATAAACAGACCAAAAGACTACACATGTATGATGTACATATGTAGTTCCGTCATACATTGCGCTTGAGTGTTCATGGATACATGTACAGTATGTGAATGTGTTTTACCATTTGTTTTTCCTGACCCGACTGAATCTCATATGCAAATTTGCAAACAATGGACTTCAGGCAATCTGTCAGACCGGATGATACTCATAACAGACTTCATGGAATACAGAAAAAAACTCTGTGGTTCCATTTTAAGGGAATGCTGACCTTTTATAAATTACCGGTATACCAAACTTATTGTACACTGTACAATAAGTGTACAGAACATGCCAAGGTGAACTGGCAGTTGACTTTAGAAATGACCACTTGTTAATATAATAATAACATTCAGAGTTTTCAGACATTTGGCTGGGTTGACAAATGTGGTGGACTTTTGGGAGCCTGGCGTAGACATCACAAAACCCAGGTGTCCTGTGACTCTCGTCTGATTGTCAGCCTGCAGAATAAAAAAGCAATACTTGAAATAACAATGGGACAATGGCACATTCTACTGAGAAAATACATGTCATGTCAATACAAATCATGTGAGATTTGCTCATGGTTGAATCTTCTGTGATGAATACAAATCACTTGCTCCAATGTTTCATTTATGGAGGTTTTTTAGAAAGAGAAATGTACAAATAGACCATCGAAGAATTGTACATTACTCATGGAATTTATTTTGTATTCTGTGATATTATTTTTCAAATTATTGATGATAATATAGGGCTTCACTGTTCTAAAATCATACATGGTTTTGGTTTTTAGAATGCACACTGAAGCTGTATGACCATTTTATTTCATTGGAAAATTCATCTCGGAGCCAGCTTCGTCTAGGTCTTTGTTCTCCTCGTAGGCCTATGCCGAGAGAGGACCAGAGGGGTGTCGCATCCACGTTCTCCAAAAGACAACAACACCCTCCAATCGTTTGTCCCGCCTGCCAGTGCCAAGAGAAGTTTTCTCATTAAGAACTTGGACCCAGGCACCGCTGTGTGTCCGGCAATGATGAGCTTGCGGCAGCCCGTACAGGAAAATCTGTGTGTGCGAACACTAACAGTGGGTGTTCCACAGCAGAGGGGCCGGATGCTTTTCATTATGTGGTCTGTTTGGCCTCACCATTCTTGACTTGTTGACCCGGCTACAACTGGGAGACCCCACTCACCAAGAGCCCCATTCAAACACTGCACTCAGAAGGAAAAAAAAAAACATCTTTAGTACTTGAGTGAATCTCTTTTGTGCTGGGCCAGCCCTCATCACCCTATGTCTGGCCAGCACCCAGACGAAATTGCTCCAGGGACAGCGCTGGTGGTCCAATTTTCCGCCAGGGCCATAAAATGCAATTAAACTTTTTCTCCTTTTTTTCTTGAAAGAGGGGGGGGGGAACTCGCCCGCTTCATTGATTAAGAAATATTGCTTGTTTACTTTTTGGGAGTGATGCAGGAAGTCTTGAAATGTTTCTTGAAAAGGTTTCATGAATACCTTCTCTTTTTTTGGGGGGGGGGGGGGTTGAATTAGAGGGTGGTAGGGGGTGCATACACTGTCCAGACAGGGTGTGGTTTGCTGTGCTGTGGCTGGTGGAAGGCAATTTGTTGACAGTTTGATGGTTACAGAGAGAACTCTTGACCTGTTCACTCTTGTTGGAGCCATTGTGAGCTCCCTATCAAATATTTGACTTCCCAGCCTATTTGCCCCTATAAACCCTGCACCACATGTACGTACAAGTGATTCATTCATTTTGCAAACAAGCATACTGGCAACATTATAGTACAGATGCGAAAAACCAACCAAGCCTTTGTTAAACTCATCTAGGTAAAGACACACACTGCCTCTTGCACTTCCAATTCGCAAGAATGAAACTTTCGGTGATATACAAAAATGTTGCAAACTGCTTACTGAATACTGACTAAAATTACCAAAATGCAAATCTTAAAATTTAGTGGGCAGGACCATCTCTGTGCCTTTGAGAAAGGTTCTGCTAGGATCAAAATGTCAGGCCCACTAAATTTTGTGAATGAAACTTTCAACCTGGTTAACTGAGCATATAACACTATCACACAACAGCTGGGAGCAATTCCCCTGTATGTTCATAGTTCACACACTGCTAATTAGTTTGAGTTGAACACCAGTAGAAGGGCTACAAATGCTGTACTTTTGAAGCTGATGTGCAAATTCATACAATGGGAAATCCTCTGTTAGGGCAGCATAACCTTATTGCCAATCAATCCTGCATACCCCTCAGGTTGGCAGAAAGTGTCCTCCACTTTCATAGCAATCCAAGGTTGAATTTACTGATTCAATTCCTCCTTTGTGGAAGTGATGATATGCATGCATGTTAATTGTTATATTCCTACCTTGACCAACAATAGCAGGTAGGGTTACCTGTGGCTTTAGTTTAGATCATGGGAAGGGCTATACTGTATACAGGTTTATATAAAAACTATACACGTTTCAGTTTGTTTTAAAATCTTAAATTATCACTGTAGTCTGTAGTGAGAATCCTTATGGGTCCTCAACACAGTCAATATTGTTATCCATACAAGTGCTGAACACCACCAACTTTTAAAGCAACTGCTTAGCTATGTAATGTACAGTACCTCCGGACCTGTACTGTAGCTATGCTGTGCACCCAACACAGTTCATGGTCTGTTAGTGTTACTCTGTGCACAATGTCCACAAAGGTTCCCTTGTGCCATGTCATTTATCCCTAGCGAGACCAGTGAATCATTGAAACCATGGCGACAAGATGAATCTCAACCACTATGGTAGTAGAAAGGGGTGGTTCAACTTCATCACCTCATTTTGATACAGAAATTTTAAAAATGTTATGGGACTTAGCCTCCTCAACCCTACCGGCTCTCAATCCCTTACACCCTCCCCCCTATCCTCGCAAACCTAGGCTGAGATATGGCTTGTTCCCCCTACCCAAATAGCTGCCCAAATAATCGCAATTTGAATTTTGTGATTCAAAAAACCAGGGATTGCTTGCGTTCCTTCCACGGGCCCAAAAATCTCGACCGATTGGAGTTTGAATCGCGACTCAAAATCTCGATCCAAAGAATCGTGTAGATTTGCCACGCACTATTGTTGCACTGTGTGCAGCCTGGCTTACTCCTCAGTCCTCAGCCAGTTGAGTCCAGCTTGGCTGATGGTCTGAGTCGCTGCGTGGTTATCCAAATAAAAAGGATTCGTCCCTGTGCTGTGACTCACAGTTGATTAAAAAAAAAAAAGCCAAGATGTTCAAACACTCATCAGAGAGATAGTTTGACTTCTATTGTGAAATAGAATAGAAAAGGAAATCTGCTCCACGGTACGTTTGTTCGGAACACAGCGCTCTGACCATTGGCGGGAAAAAAAAGGGAGCTTAGGAGGGGATAGTATAGTCGGATTGAATCTGGATCAAGACAAGATTCAAACCAAATCTGTGTCTATTCATCCAACCGGATATACCATGATTTAAGCTGCTTGCCGGGAACAAGGGAGAAAGAACGAAAAGGTTTTATTCCTGGGAAGTCTTTTTTCACAGATGTACTTTTTCATTGTGCCAGGAAGCCCCTCAATTCGGTGCTTCTTAGTCTTATAAGTAACGCCGTGGTCTTAGCGTGGCGTGGCACCAGTCCCTTGTCAATGAGCTGCACAGAGGAGAGCGTTGTTGAGCATCAGTCTGGCTCCTGTATGATCCTACTGAGTAACTGAACGTCTCCTGGAGGAGAGTCCCACACAAGTGGCCCAACAGCCCTGTATGTAATCCACCCTGAGCCCACCCCAGTCACTTCAGACTAGAAGCTGATAAAGAGATAAAGCTGCACTCCACCTGACAGCCTCACAACAGTGGCCCCTTTTGTGTCCCCTCTTCGTTTGGGCTGGATCAAGTGGGGGTACATTATTTGTCAAGCAGAAAAAAAAAATAGTCCAGCAAATATTGAGCGCAGCTGAAGAGAGGGTTTATGCAGAGAGAATTGATATTTTCAGCTATTGATCAGTGTGTGTGTGTGCACAGTATGGTAGATGTTCTCCACAAAAGGGTCCACTTCAGCAGTGAAAGTTAGTATTACCTCTGTGGTGTTACAGGTGTCGTTCCATCCACTTGTTTGTACCAGGGTGTCTGTATGCTTGGAGCGCAGGCAAATCCACCCCTAATCCCCGGTTGTTTTAAGCCCTAAGTTCCTACGAATAACATTGTGAAAATGTGCATCTGAAGGTATTGCGTGTAAGTGTTACAACACTGGTGGCGGTAGACCTGACAGAGAGGTTGCATTGAATGTTCTCGGGTATAGTATGAGAAATTACTTTCCGTTTCTCAAGGGATCCATTTTAACCACTACAAGCTGGTTGGAAAATTTAGTTTACCATCACTTCTGTTTGCACATTATTAGGCTTTTCTTGAAGACCAACAAGGTGTTCTCAAGATTTAGCTTTCACAAAAGGCTTGCATTTCAGATGTGAATTGTGAATACAATTGTTCTGAGTAAAAAAAATGGCATAAACAACTTTCAACTTGAGGCTTTTGCAGAGTGACCCCCAGGAAGTTACTTTTTTTTCATTCTGTTTTTTTTTTTTTTTTTTGGGGGGGGCGGTTAATTCCAATCTTTAACTGTGTACTTTTGTGTTGACAAGTGACTTAAATTAAGTCCAACTTTTGTTCTGCATGCCCTCAAGTAAGGATATAAAGGCTGACTGTGTCAAAAAATATTTGTAAGTTTGGAAACCAGCAGGTCCCCCAACAGCCCATTGGTTGCTTGCGGTTGTGCCACAAAATGATGCCTATCAGTAGCTCTGCTGAAATCCTGACATTCATTTAACCTGGATAGCATTGGTGACAGAACCTCTGCTGGGCAGCTGACTGATGATAATATCCCAGAGCCATGACCGTTACACTTGCATGTAGGCTAGCTCTGCTGCCAACCGAGAAAGAGGAAGAGTTGAAGGAAGTGCCAGGGGTAGGAATCATGGTTGGGTGGTGAAAGCTTTTGTAACCACAGAGCTCAGTAATGCTCAAAGTAAACAGGGTGGCAGGCTTTGAGGGCTTGCTCCAACCGGATTAAAGAAAGCAGTGCTTATTAACACATCATGCCATTGAGTTTCAACCCCCTTCAAGAAAAAAGTCAAGGGCAAACCCCTACTGACTCATTCTGATCTTTTGCATAGGGCTAAAGTTACACTTGCAGGTTTCACAGTAGGGAAGGGGGGGGGGCACACTGATCCTAATGTTGCCTCTGGTGACTGGGGTGGTCTTTGAGGAATGAGAAATCCACCTGTAGACAACAACTTGTTTGTCCCTTACTTTGGACTAGTGATTGATTGGGGTTTTTTTCTTCTTTCTCAATGCATACCGGGAGCATTAGTCACCAATGAATTGGATCCCAAAAGCCAGTAACCAGAAGACTGCATGGGATGAGTCACCACAAGTGGGGGAAGTCAAGTCTCTATTTATAGAAAGTCCTACCCACCACAGGGTCTGGAGTGCCCCCCTCCCAACCAAGTTCTCAGAGGGCCTGACAGGACCCCAGCAGGACTCCTGTCTGGAGGAAACCATGGAGCTATAGGGAAACAAAGGGGGTCCAGTGTCCATCCCCTCCACCAGTGGAAGTGGAAGTAGGATAAACACCCAGTGTCCTTTCCCCTGTGTGCCAGCAGGAGCAAGGCTGTCCTCAACCCACTGAAACCAAGGAGGTATTCCTCACCTAATGCCTCCTTGGTGAGACACTTCCTGCTGCACCTTCCTCTTGAGGCATGGCTGCCTCCAGTATTTGCCACGGAGGCTGTAAGGTGTGAATGGTCACCATTGTGCAGTGGGGAGTACCAGGGGTTGTATAACCAAGGTATAACATCTGCTTACAATACCGCAGGCTGTGTAGTCTGGGCATTGTCAGTCCTGTCTGGAGGAGGCAATAGATACCTCCTTTGTTGCTTGCTCCCCTTTGCCCCCCCATTTTCATTCTTTTGGCTGTCTTCAGGTGGGTGGCTGTTATCAGCTGTGCCAGTAAGGCCAAGCAGTGAACCCCCCTCCCCAAACCCCATCCCCTCACTCTAGCAAGACCCTCACACCTCATTGCAGTCCTAACCATCAAGGGTACAGAGGGACAGTGGTAAAAATCAAGGTTGATAAAATGATAAGGCCAACCTTCGGCTTTAGCCCCCCCCCCCCCCCAGGGAAGGCTTCCCTTGCCCTGAGGCCTCAATCATAACCGGCTTAGGCCCAGATAAGAAAGTCTAGACTGGAACTGGAACAAATTCTCAAGATTCCATAACTCTTTATGACCTATGGGCACTGTGATCATGGACAGCTTCAGGCAGGACTGATGCCAGATTTTCTTGGCCTTTTATTATCTGGGGGAGTTGCATATTCTGCTTGGCATTTTTTTTGAGGGGGGTCATTCGGTCATTCCCCAAGGTGTCATTGACATTTTCTTCAGCTTCGTTTATCGGCACTCGCTAACGTTAAGGCCATTCTAGGCCATGCATGGTCAGTAAGCAGTTTGAAACTCTGTTATTAACTTATTACATGTACTTGGAGCTGGGTTTTTTTTCCTATCAATGTTTGAGACGGTCAATCTGTCAGCACTCGGCACTCTTACTTTTTAAACTGATTTTGTGAAGTTAACTCCATAGAGGAAAGCGGTACTCAAACAAAATGGTAGTGTGCAGACTGCAGAGGATTCCTGCATTCGGGTGTGAAGCTTTGAGAATTGAACTGTTGTCTTCATACTGAATGACAGTTAGCAAATAACAATGCATACATACATATTGAAGATTTGCTCTCAGACTCGCACTGAATAAAACAGATTTCAGGAGAGCCAGTATTTAACCTTTGAATTGAAGGAAGATTTAGACCTACCTTAAAATTTAAAATGCCATATCTGTGTTTGATTTCTGGGGCAGCTATGAGTATGAATATAATGTATAAATCAGCAGTAAAGATTCTCTTCTTTTTTAAGTGGGTGAAATAAGAATTGTTTTTTTTCTGAACTAAGGTGAGCTTACCTCTTTTTATGCAATTGTCTGTTACCTTTTTTTTTCAAAGCCTTGATTTTTTGTCTTCTGTCTTTAAACCTCCTCCCAATCTCCTTCCCCTCCATCCTTCTGGACTGCCTTCTGCCCGTGCACAGCGTTCAGTCAGGCAGGCCCTGATCCAGGAAGATACATGGGGCCCGTGGAGTGAGGAGTGGAGCGTCTGCTCCAGATCCTGCGGAGGTGGCGTCTCCTACCAGGAGAGAAAATGCATCGCTGCAAGGTAGGCATCCCCCTTCCTCCATCCCGCCCTTCCTCCCTCCCTCCCCCTCCATTCCCTCCTCCCTTCCCTCCTCCCCTCCCTTCTCCCTTTCCTTCTCCCTTCCCTTCTCCCTTCCCTCCTCCCTTCCCTCCTCCCTTCCCTCCTCCCTTCCCTCCTCCCTTCCCTCCTCCCTTCCCTCCTCCCTTCCCTTCTCCCTTCCCTCCTCCCTTCCCTTCTCCCTTCCCTCCTCCCCTCCTCCCTTCCCTCCTCCCTTCCCTCCTCCCTTCCCTTCTCCCTTCCCTCCTCCCTTCCCTCCTCCCTTTCCTCCTCCCTTCCCTCCTCCCTTCCCTCCTCCCTTCCCTCCTCCCTTCCCTCCTT
This sequence comes from Luidia sarsii, assembly GCA_949987565.1. Lineage (NCBI taxonomy): Eukaryota > Metazoa > Echinodermata > Asteroidea > Paxillosida > Luidiidae > Luidia > Luidia sarsii. Next base: position 30,493,801 of record OX465101.1, read on the forward strand.
CCTTCCCTCCTTCCTTCCCTCCTTCCTTCCCTTCTCCCTTCCCTCCTCCCTTCCCTCCTCCCTTCCCTCCTTCCTTCCCTTCTCCCTTCCCTCCTTCCTTCCCTTCTCCCTTCCCTCCTTCCTTCCCTTCTCCCTTCCCTCCTCCCTTCCCTCCTCCCTTCCCTCCTTCCTTCCCTTCTCCCTTCCCTCCTTCCTTCCCTTCTCCCTTCCCTCCCTTCCCATTCCCCCATCTTCCCTCCCTTCCCTGCTCCCTTCCACCTATCAGTGTGGCTCTCTGTCAGTGTCTGGTCAGTCTCTCTGTCTATCTGTTTGTCCTCCTCCCCCCTTCCCCCTCCCAGCCAGGCACAGACAGCGGGGAAACAGCTGAGCTCTAGTGAAATGTAGCTCTAAACAACTGTCCTATAAACCTCCTACCCCTTACCCCCCCCCCCCTCCCCATCCTAGCCCCCTGACATTTTGTCAACTATTTACACAACCTGGTGATGCGATCCAAGCAAGACCTTTCTAAAATGCAGAAAGATCAGGCACAATCAAATTAGTTTCCTTTGGGGAAAATCAAATGCAATGATTGAAACACCAGGCCCTCATTTTTGAGATTTGCGTTTGGGTCATCAGGAAGCGGTTTGGAATAATCTGTTGTATTACATTCACACACCATTTTGTGTTGACATCCCTGTTGCTTGGATGCGATACAGGGAAGGGGCCAGGCCCAGCTGTGTGGGACCGGCCTTCAACTATCGCTCCTGCAACATCCAGGACTGCCCAGAAGGTTCCGCAGACTTCCGTGAGGAGCAGTGCAGCAACTACGACAGCAAATCCTTCCGCGGCAAGTACCACACCTGGGTGCCCTACCTCGGAGGTGAGCTTACATGTCTTTTTCCCGCCCATTTCCTGGGCCATGAGTTTCACTGGCTACCGAATCTCAACTGTACGCTGTACAGAATTCAGAGATGTATCTCTAGGGCGGTTTCCACTCCCCAAATGAGTGCAATTCACAATTCATAAACTGTTTTGTTTTGCTCGCATTCAGCTGAAAAAATTGTGATGCAATTTTTTTTTTAGCCCATTGGGGTTATAGCAGTTGTGGTCAAATGATGGGTGTGTCCTTGAGGGTGGCTCATGCAGGGAGACATATAATCAAGCACTGCACTTCCTGTCTGTCAGAGTTTAAGCAGTGCATTGTGGGATAAAGAAACAAACAAACCAAATGGTGCGATTCAGTGGAGCATTTCCACCCACATCACATCGCAAACAAACTTACATTGTACTTTGAAAAGTCTCACTAATAGTGGAGTCCAAATTGGGATTCAAATCCCTGATGATCGCGTTTATTGTGTCCACACACACCAAAAAAGAGTTTGAATCGCGACTGAAATTGCATGGATTTTTTTGGGGGGGACAGTGGAAACGGCCCTTCTATATCTATCTCTTTGTTGCTGTGTCTGTCTTCATGTCCCCCCCCCCACCCTAAACAATCTGTGAATCTGGATAAACAACATGGGACTTGAGTGTTGGAGCCTCTACTACTCTAGCCTCCTTGGCCAGGAAGTCACCAGGGGAAGCCAGAAGGGGAAGGGTGTTTATTCAACAATCAGCGTCTTCCACCTCATTCCAGAAATTGAATCATTGCGTTTCCTGCGGTCAATCAATACTGCCCAGAACCTCCCCCCCCCTCCCCACTATTTACTCACAGTTTACTCAGCCTAACTCAGGACTGTTCATCGAGAAGGAAGAAGAGAGAGAGATAGAGAAAGGGCTGCATTGCCAGTATAAGAAAAGACACCCCCTCCCCTCACCTTGGGTGCTGAATGCTGTTGGTGTTGAGTTAATCATAGCAGTTTGGCTGAGCAGCGGCAGCCTTTGATGCTGAGATTCGTTTTGTTTGTTTAGTTTTCCTGAAACTTGTTTGCCTATTTTGCCACAAGCCAGACAGGTGTAACCGGTTACCCCAGCCAGGGGTCCAGGGACTATCCCTGAAAAATTTGCGGCCAGTATATTTTACAGCTCAACCTTTCAATCAGATTTGATTTTTTTTTGATTTTTTTTTTTTTGGGGGGGGGTATCAATTAAATACAAGGTATCCAGTTAGAGCTGGATTTGTCCAAGCTTTGATTTTGTTGTGGCCCCACCGTGACATTGACATTCACCACTGTGGTAGGAAAAATAAACGGGGGGGGGGGGGGGGGGAGGGGGGGGTGATTGGAGGAAGGAATGTTAATGCCTGGAGCCGCAGAATGTGTTTTGTGGGCAGCCAGGGGAAAGGATTCCCATATCAGGGACTTTGCGGAGCCCAAGTAATGACTTCAGCGCCTTGATTGATGCCTTGTCAAGACTCAAAGAGCTGGACAGGGGTAGAGACTAAAGAGCCAATAGCCAAGTCCACCTCCACCTCCCTGTCTGTCCCCCCTCCTCCATGCAGTGTTTATGAACTCCAGACACTGTCCCTGTGCCCTTTTTCCCACCAACAAACCATCAAATATAAAAAATTGCAATGCCCTGCTTCATGCAAGTTATGTTTGTAAATTGTTGTAGCCAGAAGGGGGGGCAGTATCAACTTGTTTGTTCTGCCTTTGAGAATGGTCCTGCTGCTAGGATCGAAATGTCAGGCTCTTTGATATTTTTTTTTGGGGGGGGGACTTATAAATAGGCACTTCAGTGGGGTGTCGAATTACAGGAGACCAAAACTTGTACACACGCACGCACACACAACGACCATCCAGTCTCAATGTCCATATAAACTTTAAAAATTCATTTTAAAAAAATCACACAACCTATCGTTTTCAAATTTGGAGACAGTCATTCTGAGTACATCCTCTGTACCTCCCCAAAAAATCAACTTCGAATTCCATGTAAATCGTGTTTTATGGCGAGAGAAGTAACGCGTGTGCGGCCTTTGCGATAATTTTTCTTGTGCCGATCTCGAAGGTCATGACCCGGCAACGCTTTTCGCGGCACTTCGTGAGCGCTCGGTTTCGGTGCGAAATTCTCCGGAAGGAATCCGCGCGTTGTGATTGGCTGTACAGCTTCATCGTGGGCATTTCCGAATAGATCCGGAAATGTGCTTTACCCTGGTGTGAGTTCCACGTGAATCGGAGTATGGAGAGCTGAGATACGAAATTTTGAAAAATTCAGAACGATTTTTCGAAAGGAAATCTCTTGTAAATCACCAGGGAACTAAGGTACGTGTAATTATTGATATTTAAGCTTCATTTTGGTGTGGATGTCAGTGATTTTACGATTTGGGAAAAGCAACGGAAAGGGAAATCAAAATGATAGTGCTGCAGTTTTGTTGAGCTGTCAACGTATACGTACACACTGTATATGCACGTGCTGCACTGACGTGTAGTGGTAACCGAACGTACGCGTGCACAGTGTATTGTGGTATGCATGCCTGCATGGCACTGGTACCCGGCCCAGTGTCATGGCCGGTCTAATTCCCGATATTCGGAGTGTTCCGTGAATTTTATCTTCCTTTTCTGGCTTCATTCGCAGCTTTATTTCAGTGATTAAGTAACGTGGTGATAGTTAAATATGGCACTAGGTTTTCTTTAGTGAAAATTCAACCAAGATATTAAAGTGAAGGACGACTTTTTTACCGTTTGCGACCGTCGTTTTCTCACTCAAACTGTTTGGTTATGGGAAATTATGGTCCTATAAAATGGCAAAAGTAAAAGCTAAATCACGGACTCCCAACCACCTTGATCCATATATCCTGTCAGACACCGCCAACTGTCATTTCGCCCCTAATGTTGCTTGATGAATCGATGTCCTTATTCAATACAATCGATGTAATTTCATTAAAGGTCGAATTATTTATTGACTTCTTCAGTTCTTGAGCAACATTTTCTTGAGCCCTTTTTAATTATTGTAACCCACAAAATAAGCACAAAAACTTGAAGCAAGCAACCTAAAAGCATTTTAGTAAAGTTTGTGCAGTAAAATTAATGTTTTGTTACCTGTGCGTTTCTTAGTACATTCCCCTCGCTATCATTATCTAACCTTAAATCAAAATTCCTTAACTATTCCATTAAAGGTAATGTGTCGGACTCTGATGTGCCTGCCTCTGATCAGCCCGGCCCCTCTTCAGCTGGACATCCCATGGCTATCTATCTGCGATGGTTCTGCGAACATTTCACAAACTTGTAACTGTTTGAAAGTCTTTGAATAATTAATTGTAACTTGTTAATATATATATATATGCAAAATTAGATGCTGGATTGTTTCTTTGTGGTATGGCTTATACTTGCAAAAAAAATTCCCCCAAACAATGTAATACTAATAGACTGTAGAAAATATCAACAAATATGAACGTAGTGGGCCTGACGTTTCGATCCTAGCAGGACCTTTCTCTTCCTTTGAGAAAGGTCCAGCTAGAATTGAAACGTCGGGCCCACTAGATTTTAAGATATGCATTTTGGTAATTTGAGTCAGTAAGCAGTTTGCAACATTTTTTGTATATCACTCAAATATGAACGTAGATTTAATTTCCTGTAGAGAAGCTGCATACATGTTCGGTCAGGTCATATGCTCTTACTCATTAGAGCTAATTAGTATGCAAATTGAATAACGAGTTAATTTGTAACTTTATTGAACCATCAGAACAAATGTAGGTGCTTCCTCTGATAAATTGTTGGAATGTAATTTGCAAACTGCAGAACTCCCTTATATGGTATTGTATAATGGAAAAACTTTAATTAATTAATATGCAAATAAGATGTACAACTCATTAATTATTTGGTTTAACTTGCTTTTATCAAGTACAGCTTTAAAAGTATATTATAAAAGTACATTTAAAGATTCATCCTCGTGTGACAAATAGTTGGAAGTCAGTAAATGCAACTTCATGTATGTCAATTTCAGGATTCTGTAATTAGACCCAATTAGTAAGCAAATTGAGTCACAAATTAGATTGTGACATTTTAAACCAACAGAATGAGCAAGGTGCTTCCTCTGATAAATGGAGGGAATAATTATTACAAAATACAAATCCCTCTCAAGTGTATGGGTCTTGTTGACAGCACAAAATACATTTCTTTGCAAATGTTTGTCATTAATATGCAAATAAGATACATAATTAATTGTTCGATTTTGTTTATCTTGCCCAGAAAGACAGCTTAGCATACATGCAACATATCCTGAAAGTTTCATGTCCATACAATAAGTATTTTTTAATTTAGAAGCTTGTAAAGGCTGTTTTATGTGAATTGTACGGTGCCATCCTTAAAACAAAGAAAATAAAGAGAATGACCTTTGACATCTGACTCCTTTTGTCATTACAATAAAATGAACTAAAAAATTCATATCTCCGGAATGGAATGTGCTTTTTCAAAAATTTAAAATGTTTTGTAATGCTACTGATCTGCCCTTTCACCCTGTAAACATTTTAAAAGCAAATAACCCAAAACAAATTTTCCCCTAAAGTGCCTATTATAAATCTCAAACATTTAGATGGTCTGAACTCAAGTTTGGCTGCTGACAGGGTTTTTCTCAAAAGGTCAGGCTCTCTCTAGGGCCATTGCCACTACGAAAATAATCGCGATTTGAATCGCGATTCAAAAAACGTTTTTGGGGGGTCGTGTTCTCACAGGCCAAATAATCGCGTCGCAAATAAACGCGAGCCGATTGCGGTTAGCATGTGGTCGCACTGCGCATGCGGCATTCAGGAAAGATTGACCCTGGGTTGACCTGGCTCTCCCGCGCGCTGTTCGATCCACGCTTTGCTGACAGTACACCTCAACAGAGACGCCATTGACTTGCACTGAGTACGATTTAACTGAGATGCGTAAGAGCCCCAAACGATGGCGAGATCAACTCCTTTCTGTCAAGATTTATTGTCATATTCAGCGCAGGCTTCATCGACAAGAGAGAGAACGTAGGCAACATTTTTGGGACCACTTTCGACGAAGGCAGAATGTAACTATTGTCATGATGGCTCTTATTCTGTCTCTCTACAATGCACGATCTGAAGTTCCACGCTCCGCTGACGAACGTAAACAACCCCTGTGGTACACTTCCTGGCAGTAAGCTGCTGGCAGGAAATGCCATGCGCGCGCAATGCATCATGGGCTAAAAACAACTGGTGCAATTTGAGCGGAGCGTTCCCACACACATCGCGTTGCAAATTAAACGCGATTATTTGAAAGAGACTCGTTCTTAGTGGAGTCCAAATCGCGATTCAAATCCCACTGATAATCACGTTTATAGTGTCCCCACACGGAAAAAGAGTGGAGTCCGAATCGTGATCCAAACAATCGCGTTTATTTGGTGTAGTGGGAACGGCCCTACTAATGTCTTCCTTTTGGTCCATTTATTGCACCAAGCACTCAGGTGGCAATATTTTGGTATCACTGTGACTGATTATTTACACGTTCACGGCAGATTGTTTACAATAGCAGATCTCTCGATATCAGAGATTGAATTTATGGATGCTGGAAGGATGGCCGTCCACATCTACTGTACACATACAAAATGATTGGCACTTGCATTCATGTTAAGCTGAAAGGTGTTTTTGGAGGATGATGATTCACTCAGCCACCCACTCGCCTCCATGTACCCCCCCCCCCCACACACACACACACACACACACACACACACAAACACCAATCCTGATTGACCAGGAATTTATTGATTACTGTTTGGTTCCGGGAGATCGAAGATGCCACCACAAAAATTGACTAAGCGTTAGTCATCGATAATCATTCTGGAGGGATGGCATGCCACTCTATGCAGCTTGGCGGTATTGGGTGGAAGAACAATGTGAGTTGATTGAAAGATGGTGGTATAGGTGTTAAAAAGAACCAGAGTGTCAAAGAAGAACCGAAAGTAGATGAACTAGCTCTTTACTATTTAGGGAGCTTGTATACAAAAAATTATAAACAAAAATGTAGTCAACTGCCTACTGTCTTCAATGATTCTATTTCCTTCCCTGCTTCCTGTCAGCTTTTGTCCTTGTCATTCTGCCTTTGAGAAAGGTCCTGCTTGGATAAGAAAATGTATTGCCCTCTCAATTTTTGAGAATTTTGGACAGTTATAAGTCGCTCAGCTCAAGTCATTTTTGTGGATGGCATTCCTTCTAGACCAAAATGTAGAATGCAAATTCTGGGAGTCCTACAGGTTTTGATTCAGTGGCAAACTGGCAACAGTGCAAAAAGTACCCTTCCTCACCTAAATGTTGAACAGTTGTGTTTGCACCTACACTAATTGACCAAGCGGAACCTTTCCGTGTTCAGCAACTTCATCTATTATAGAAACCAGGTTGCCCCGACTCAGGGGGAAAAGATTTCTGCTTCAGCTTTGAGTAGCTCTTCAACATGTGTGGAGGAAGCAACTGAGGAAATGCTCCAATTTGTCATTTGTTCTCGGCAGAGGAAACTATGGTGGCGCAGAAGGGACATCGCAAATCGCAAATATCTGCAAAGATATTTGCAATTCGCACATTTTGTCGCAAATATGTGCGCAAATATTTGCGACAAAATGTGCAATTCGCAAATTTTGTCGCAAATATTTGCGCACATATTTGCAAATCGTAAATTTTGTCGCAAATATGTGCGCATATATTTGCGACAAAATCTGCGAATTGCACATTTTGTCGCAAATATGTGCGCAAATATTTGCGACAAAATCTGCAATTCGCAGATTTTGTCGCAAATTTTTTTCAAAGAAGCTAGAGGGCCACAAAAAGAAGAAACCGCTGATGATCACTACACACAGTGTTAGACCATGAAGGAAGAAGAGGTGAGACCCGGCTCAACGATGGGACTTGGAGTATGGAGTATTGTTGACAGTCACGAACGGATTTTTGAAGTTTTCTTACTTTGTAAACGAATGGAAAGGTATAATTTACGGAGATTGAAGAACAGGGCTGTGAATGTTCCGTGACACCGTGAGACTCGGTATTATAGTCACAGTGTCAGGCCCATTTCACGTTGTGCTGTAACCTTGTGGGGGGGGGGGGGTGGCCACAGCGCACTACGCGACCTTTGACCAAGGCACTACACAGTGAGTCATGCGACACTACAGCACTACTGGTTTGGGCCCCCTAGCTTCTTTGAAAAAAATTTGCGACAAAATCTGCGAATTGCAGATTTTGTCGCAAATATTTGCGCACATATTTGCGACAAAATGTGCAATTCGCAGATTTTGTCGCAAATATATGTGCACATATTTACGACAAAATTTGCGATTTGCAAATATGTGCGCAAATATTTGCGATAAAATTTGCGAATTGCACATTTTGTCGCAAATATTTGCGCAAATATTTGCGACAAAATGTGCGAATTGCAAATATCTTTGCAGATATTTGCGATTTGCAATGTCCCTTCTGCGCCACCATAGGAAACTGGCAATTCTGCCATGTTTCCCAGTAGCAGCTAGCAGGCCCAAGTGCTGGGTTGATGGCCGGTGCCCTGGAAATAATGTGACTCTGCAAAATGCAGTTGCACTTTAGGTCATCCTGTAACTGGCATTTTGTTTGCTGTTGGATGAGATTAATGAATAAGAATTATAAGAATAAGGTCACAGGTAGGGCAGCGATCAGCAGGATGACTCATGAAGTTGGATGAGGTTCTGGAAGAAGGCGATGAATAAGCAGGCCCATATCTTGTTGTTGCTTGAATGTTGCTGTTTGGTAAGATGTGGCTGACTGATGAGGTTTGATGAGGTCCTTGAAGAGGTGATGAATAGACCCGACTTGTTGTCGCTTGAATGTTGCTGTTTGCTGAAGAGATCGATGACTAATGAGGTTGGATGAGGTTCTCGAATAATAGACCCGACTTGTTGTTGCTTGAGTGTTCGAGTTTGCTAAAAGATGAATCACACAGAAAAGAAAATTTACCCTGAGGATGGGATGAAGCTGCCCACTTATACATAATACATGGAGTAGACGAGGTTACAGTGTCAGACGCCAGCCGGCAGCACATGTTCATTCTTAATAATTTAGAGTGAAATCTGTGTTCCCTGGCCAGATTGCTATAGAAAGTAAACTCTAGGTGCATCCTGTCGGTTTGTGTAGTTCTGATGAGAACTACCTGTTAACCTGTTAGGATCTTCTCATAGGGATGGGATATCACACTTCAAATGAAATTTTAAATTCTACAAAGGGTTGGTAATTCAATGTGAAACCTTTGCCTCTGATCAGGACATTTGCAACTTTTATTAAGCACAGCACTGGCCAGTGATTGTGGCTCACATTAATCAATCAACGGATTGTCTCTAGTGCAAGTGCAAACTTTTTTTTTTGGCCGTATTCTGAGGCAGTCTTGAAGAAAGTCTGGAGGAGGTAGAAAGTCATTGCCCTGGGGCACCCAGTGACTCACGGTTGTCAGCTCCTTGGGCTTAGTGCAGTTTTTGGTATAAGGGAGCTCTCCTTCTAATCGATGCTATAAACAGCGGCTTGTCAATGGGCTGGCTCAGTCAACAATTATTCAGTTGGAGTCCCTCGATCAATTGAGAGGGGGGGAGGGGGACCCCTTCTTTAGCCTCCCATGGCCTGTGGTTGTCATTGATTGAACCCAAAGCCAGACTTCCTGTTTCCCCCTCAGGAAAAGCTCCATTCAGCTCCACTGAGAGGGCTCCCCCCCCCATAGCCCCATTGTGGCCGGAATCCCTCATGCTCAGCCATAAAACGCTCCAGCGGCTCAAAGGGATAGGGCTCCTGCAAGATGCATGAGCTTGACAGAGGCACAATGGAAACCGCAAGTGGCTTGTTTAGGAGCCCTATTCAGCCGCACATCCTCTGCCATTGTCTCAGCAGTTGTCAGCCCCTATTGTGCCTCTGGATTCCGATCGATCACTATCTTTGACAACCAACCCACCCCTCGCTCTTCCATTGACATCTATTTAGACTTTCCCACAAGATGAAACAAGTGGGAAATATTCGTGTTCCCAGGTCAATATTTTGGTTTCCTGTGAATGATTGTTGTTCTTGACATGCTCTTATGTTCACTACTTCCAACACTCAATGCATGTTGCCAATTCTGTCTCCTCTTTGGCCTCCCGGCCATAAACCCCCCCCCCCCCAAAAAAAAAAAAAAAGAACTACAGGATGTGAGCTATATTCCTCAGCCACCAAGTAAACATGGTCAAACCAGGAAACAATTGAAATCTTGCATATTTACCCGTAGTAGTGGCACCACTACTGGCTACCGAGTATCGGTAGTCAAGAATTCACTGGACTGCAAAAATCTCACAAGTTAGAGGGCCTGACATTTTTATCCTAGCAGGACCTTTCTCAAAGGCTGCAAACTGCACAAGGGAAAGGAATGCTGTTCCATTCCATTTCCAGAAAACTTGACGTTTTCCATGGGTCGGAGGGGGAGCGGAGGAGTGCAAAACATATTGGACGGAGTCGTTTGAACCTCACAATTTGATTTTCAAATTATGGTTATAAATCATTTATGGTGGACCCATGGGGACCATAGAATGTGCAATACTCGAGCATTTGAGAGACCGTAATTGTTTGATCAGCATGGGAGCTTGGGTTGGTTGGAATAAGAGTGGGGTTTCAGCTTCATGTATAGAACCCACACTTGATGATCTTAAAGTAATACAAAGTGTTGCAAATTACTTCACTCTGCCTTTGAGAAAGGTCCTGCTAATGCCAGGCCCACTAAATATTGAGATTCTTCTGACTAAAATAATGAAAAATTAAACAAATCCTGATGACAGCCAGAGTATACTGGCCGGAAAGTCGAGTTACCACAGTCGAGTTCTTTTCAGAACCACAACTCTCCTTGAAGAGACTAGGGGCCTTTTTCAAAACCCGGCTTAATAGGCTTCGGCTTCGGCTCCGGCTTCGTCTCTGTTACCCAAAAGCTGAAAACACAGGTTGGAGTTCTTTGTTGCAGTTGAAGCTTCGGATTCTTTTTTTCAAAATGCAGTGTAACATTCAAAAACAAAGCCAAAGGCCTCCCGTTTTCATGTCTTGTATTTGAAAATGGACGAAACAAAGAAAGACAAAGCCTGAGCCTAAGCCAGGTTTTGGAAAAGGGCCCTTAGTTATACATGGTGTCACCGCAAACCTTCCTATACGAGGCATCGTGTGACTTTGATCACCCTTCTCCTTACCTGTAGCCACAGCGATGAACAACCCCTTCATTTCCCTCCTATATTAGCTCCATGAATAAACAAATCCTACACATTATGCAGGGCTCATGCAGTTCATAGGAGGACCATTCTCAGAGCAGAATGTTTAAAAAGATCTGACCCTGCCTAATTGACATTTTTTGCATCAGTTTATGTTTGATCAAGCCTGTGCCTTGGCCTCTGAGCAAGGCCATTAAGCACGTCGTAAATTGTGTTTTATGACAGCCTCAAGCTGCCTCCCTTGTCAGAAACTGATTCATGCCTGTGATGTAATGCCTTTTGTGAGGTGGTAGGGGAGGAGAGGGGTGGGGGTAATAAAAAATGAAGAGTTAACAAGGCCCCCCAAAAAAATAGTTTTGCTTCCGATTACATGGCATTTCAAAATAGGGTAGATAGATACGTAGGTATTTTTTTTTCAATTTCTTTTTGTGTACAATCATATGGATGCATGTGGTCAAGCCTTAAGGGTAATAACAAAATGATCAAATTGAATTACACTTTGAATTTTTATCATCATTGTTTGCCGATAAAAAAATTAGGGTCACAGGCTAGAAATAGGGTCAGTCGCTCGAGTAACCAGATGCAGAACTTTTTTTTTGGGGGGGGGGGCACAATCTATCTCAGATCACTGGCAATGAAAATTTGCTGTTGGTGTTACTGCCCCTGAAGTCCTGCTACTGAATGGAAATTGATTGAGGGACAAAGGTCACTGTCCTTCAAGCCTCCGGGCTTGGGGTATGTCCTTGGCAACTGCAGGCACTCAGTGTTGTCCTCCCATCTGTGTGTTTTCCCATTTTCACTCTTCTTTGGGAGAGGGTGGGGTTACTGTGGTGTTGGTGTCCAGAGTAAAAAAAAAAAGCATTATCATTCTAATCCCCAGTGATTTACCACTGGGAAACCTTTTGCAAGAAATACAAAAACCAGCCAAGAACAAGTGGTCCCACCATAGTACCCACCACCAGAAATCTCAGTCTCCTTTCCCCATCACTCTGGTTTCCTTAACGATGGCTCACGCTACTTGTTCTTCTGTAAGCGCTCACTGTAAATCCATCCTGTAAATCCATCAAAATGAAACACAAACTGTATACAGAAAGAGTGATTGACTGCTTTGTTGCATTGTTTACACATACAGTGAGTCGCCATCGTATTTTTTCCGTTTCCCAACCCCTAAATCCAACTCTAAAAAAAAAAATGTCCCTGTGTGGTTGATAGCAAAGTGTGGGCCCGTTGCCATGCCATGGTTGCACTTGATTGACTTCGGCGTGACACGACTATAGCCGCGTTTCCACTGGACTTAGTTTGGTCAAAGTAACCGAGACGATGGTTATTTTCCCATTTTTAAGTCCAGTGGAAACGGCCCAGTTAAATTTCCTCTCGGTTACTTTAACCAAGCCGAATGGTTGCTTTTACCGGCCAACCTCTGCCCAGTAAAAGTGACAAGGTAAGTTTAACTGAGCCAATTAGTCCAGTGGAATCGCACCAATTGGTAAAACACGACTCGGTAAAAAGCCACAGCCAGGCTATGACTAACGCGTACCGTACATGCACTGTGCACAACGTTTGCTTCGTGTCGCGTGCTAAATGTACATGTACACTGTATGTTGACCTAATCTTGCGCACTACTGAGTACTGACATCATAATATTGTAACCTCAAACTAGGTCACGCACAGCGCCCGTTATTGCCAGCTCAGTTACTTTGACCAACTCAAAAGTCCAGGTGGGAACGACGGTCAAATTTAACCATTGTCTCGCTTAAATTTTAGTCCAGTGGAAACGCGGCTTATGAAGGTGAATAAGAATCTTCGATAACTGGTCTCTTTCTCCTTCCCCCTCACAGCTGAGAACAAGTGTGAACTGAACTGCATGCCCCAGGGAAAGCACTTCTACTACCGGCTAGCGGACAAGGTCATCGATGGAACACGGTGTCGTGTAGAGAATCTGGACATTTGCGTCAATGGTGAATGCATGGTCAGTAGTCTCTTCATCTTGATCTCTTTCTATATTACATGCCAGTCTATCCGCCATCCTCCCTCTAGTTATACTGTGTGAAATTATACTCATGGCCCAGTATACACCATCACTGTACACCAAACTTGATAACACTATTTGAGTTTCTCTCATAAAACCACTAAAGTGTTCCTTTACGTACAACTCTTGTAAATCCAAATTGCACATTTTATTTACAGACCTGTGCATTTTGAGTTTGGGTGTGAACTTCCGTTCTCGTATACCGGTAATGGTAGAATGCTTGAGTGCATAGAGAGCAGTCGGTAGCTCTTGCTTGCCCGTGCAGTAAAACTGCCACATACAGTACATGTAATGTAAGTACACCGTGAACTTCTTTGTCACACCGAGTCGAGTCTACACAAGTGTTTCTTGCTAATGGCCTCTAGACAGGTTGTTTTATGCTTTGGCCCCAGTTATCCCTTAATCCAGACCTCCAAATTATTTGCAATGCCCCAAGCAGTTTCAATCCTGGAGAGGCAGAGCTTGAGGGAGTTATGTTTTTGAGGGGGTGGTGGTAAACAGTTGTGGTGGTGGTGGTGACTGGGGACAGGGGTGTTTTGTGTACATATGCCTGCTAGGAATTATCTTCTGCGGCTGGGAGTCAACTGCAATCCATCAACAACTTTTGTCTGATTCACGAGGGACCCATCAAAGTCTCCCAATGCCTCTTGTGTTTTCAACTGGCCACTCAAGCAAGCATTACTCATCCCTCTGGTATGGCTTGCCCTGGCTTTAGTTTTGGAACATGCTTTTTACAGACGATGAATCATCGAACACTACTTACTACTACCACCACTACCACCACTACCACCACTACCCAAACGCCCTCTCTAAGATTTGGGAGCAGTCTGATACCCATGCTGATTCCATCAGCTATTAGATGATATATAATACAAAAATGTTGCAAACTGCTTACTGACTAAAATTACCAAAATGCAAATCTTAAAATTTAGTGGGCCTGACGTTTCAATCCTAGCAGGACCTTTTCTGCCTTTGAGAAAGGTCCTGCTAGGATCGAAACATCAGGCCCACTAAATTTTAAGCTATTAGATGAATCAAATTTCAAAACAAGGCCCCCCCCAGTGGATGCCAAGTCCAGGCAAAGGTCACCCACTGGACATATTTTCTTTATTCCCCAGTTAAATTTACTCACCCACAGTCAGTGCAAACAGGAAAGGATTAACTCCGTATCTCAATTTGCAATAGGATTTTGTTATCTAACCCTTTAGTTAATAGCCCATCTAGTTTAGCCAAACCACAGTTTGTATGATTGAAGTGCTTATAAAATATGCTTTCCCATGAAAGGAGTACCTGTTAGGTAAGAAACAAAATAGCGCTTCAAGCCTTCATTCTGAGAATTTACCTTTCCAAAAAAAAAAAAAATGCAGCATGGTGAATGCTTGGCTATGCCTGACTTTGTGTGGGGCTTTGTGTTATTTATTTTTAGGGTCACCTTACAGATTCCATTGCAGTGACTTTTGGTTTTGTTTGCACATGGATTAATCTGCCTCCAGGGGGAAGTAGTCATTTTTGCCAAACATAGTTGTGCGGGGGTAGATTAAAAAATGACAGAGGTCTCTCCGATTGTCCGACTGAACTCACCGGAGCCTACCGCTCACTGAACAGAAGCCCCGCAGTCGACCCCTAGGCAACAGAACTTGGCAGTCACACAGCGGGGATGTTTGCATTTGCAGACACACTATCCACACAGGCCCATTTAGCCAATGCAAAACTAACACTACAGTGGAGCACCTGGGGGTGTTGCAGCAAATTGGGCCCTGTCCACAATTCTCTGGCTGCAGGGTGTGTGCGAGATGGAGACCTCCTTACTGGGCCATCTCAGGGAGCCCTCTTGGCTTGACATGATAATCATGGAAGTTTGGCAGCTGTCCACAGGTTGACAAGGGTCTCTCTCTCTCTCTCTCTCTCTCCCCCCCTCCCCCCTTGATCAAGTTTTGCCAGCGGGAGTCAAGTGCTGCTCCTCCAATGCCCCCAGCACATTTGGTTACTGTCAGGTTAAACCTGCCCTCAAGTATTCAACCTCAAGTATTGAGACATTGGACCCTCTATTATCTGTGACCCCCTGAAAACATCGACTTTCTTTAGGGGTAGACTGTGGTTAGGATGAGGATCTCTGTGTTGTTGAACAGCTTTTTGGGGGTGATTTGTTGTCTCTGGCTTTGTTTACTTGCTTAGCGGTTGCCAGTACAGATTTAGACAGCCTTGGTCCAAGCCTTTTTTTTTTGGGGGGGGGTGTCAAACTACTACAACTTTGTCCAGGAAAGACAAATTTGGATCCAGTAGAATGGCAAGGTACATGTGAGCAACCTTCTAAATACCTTATATTACCGCAACCTTGATGGAAAAACAGGTTGAAAGTGGTGGTACTGCACAGCCACAGTAACCGCAATGCATGTCATTCTTTACCAGCCATTCCAAAAAATAAACAACCCAATTACTTTCAATGATGTCGCCAAAGGAAAGAGGGTGTAACCACTTCGCGCCGGGCATTTTTCCAGTGTCCGTGACTACCACACAGGGTTTTTTTTGGACAATGCGTCATTTTAAAATCTAAAAATTTAGTGGGCCTGACGTTTCGATCCTAGCAGGACCTTTCTCAAAGGCAGAGGTCCTGCTAGGATCGAAATGTCAGGCCCACTAAATTTTGAAATTTGCATTTTGGTAATTTTAGTCAGTAAGCAGTTTGCAACATTTTTGTATAACATTTTTAAATCTCGCTAAAACAATTGAGAACAATATATTTCTGTGAAATAAATCAATAAGGGTATACTATGTGTACAAGAGAGTCAAACAGCAAGAGAGTCAAAGCACAATTCGGACATCGGTGTGGTTTTTGTCAAGACTTTATCAGGCCAATCATGCGTCTTCAATGGAGCATAGCACGACGTGTGTGTGTGTACCATGTACCAATACCGACGTTCCCTGACCGCAGACAAGCCTCCACTCCAGGCAGTCAAATCTTCGAGTTGGTCGGCCCCAACCGAGCGTACAGATTGCGGTGAAGAATGTGGGTGGAATTCCACTCTGCCTGAATGACGACCGTTGGGCTGTGTGACATGCCAACACACCGTCTCCCGTGGCAGCGCGCTATCCCTCGATCATCCACAGTAAAGGTCCCACAATAGCGCAATTGTTGCCGCTAATCTCGCAATTCATGTGGCAACTTGCGTCAAAATGGGTCTTTGTCATGATCCATATTGATTTGTTCTAAGCTGAAAAGAGTGTTTGTTTAAAATGTTGACAATAGTGGTGCCCGGATTCGGAGGGCCTGTCACATAGTAAAACCAATGGCGCTCCGATTTCCCAGCGCAAAGTGGTTCTTGTACTTGATAGAACCTGACATTTTGATCTTTGCATGACCTTTCTCTAAGGCAGATTGCACTCTGCCTTTGAGAATGTCCTGCTAGCATCGAAATGTTACGTCCTGTAATTTGCATGATTTTGGTCATTTCAGTCAGTAAGCAGTCTGCGGCCATTTTTGGGGGTAAATTATTCTGGATTTTGTGGTTGACGTTGTTAGCAATGATGTGTTTGGTTGCAGAACGTTGGATGTGATAACATGCTGGGGTCGGACGCTGAGGAAGATGTCTGCCGAGAGTGCAACGGGAATGGCTCCTCATGCAAGACCATCTCCGGAGTCTTTAGGCGAAGGAAGCTTCCCTTTGGTAAGACTAACAGACACACAGGTTGGCCAACCAACAAACAAAATGTGAAACAATAAGGAAAGCTGATTCCAAATGAACAATGGTAAAATTGCTTTTTCAAGGAGGGAACAGATTGAGTCTGATATAGAAAGGGACCACTCTCATCAATGTAGGAACCATAGGCTCGTTTCCACTACACCAAATAAATGCGCTTATTTGGATCGCTATTTGAATTACGATTCAAACTCCACTTTTTTTGGTGTGGACACAATTAACGCAATTATAAGTGGGATTTGAATCGCGATTCGGACTCCACTTAGAGCGTTTATTTGCGACGCGGTGTGTGGGAATGCTCCAACTGAATCGCACCGGGTTTTTTAAAATCCCACAATGCACTGTTCACTCTCTGATTGACAGGAAGTGCCGTGCTTGTTTATATGGCTCCCTGCGTGGGCCACCCTCAAGGACACACCCGCCATTTGCCAACAACTGCTAACCACTTGTTGGCGATTTGTTGGCCTGTGTGGACACGACCAAAAAAACGGTTTTTGAATCGCGATTATTTTCATAGTGGGAACGGCCCTAAAGTGATTCCAAATGAAGAACACGGATGAAGTTGTTGAGAAAGGGAACAAATTGATTCTCCGTGAACAAGGGGATTTTTCTTATTCACAAAGGAATAAATTTATTCCCAAATGGGACAAAAAAACCCTCAAAGGGATAATCTGATTCTAAAACCACTTCTCTTGTCAAGAAATTATGCGCCCTTGTGATGATTTTAAAATGATCTCCAACAAGGGCGTATGTAACTAGGAAATGGGAATTTTTTTGTCTAGATGATCTTCCGTTCAAGGAGTAAAACTCTTGAGTAAAAAAATACACAGGGTTGCTCAGTTTGTCTAAGCCAAGCCTTTTCAGCTGTCACCCATCACCCCTGCTGACAATGCCCTACGATGGAGGAAGATAAATCCCCCTCCCCTTCTCTCCTCTCCCCTCTCTCTCTCTCTTTTTTGAGTTCAGCTCAGGTCCCCCAGGGTCAGGATAACTAGACTGTCTCCTGACCTGGCTCTCGGAGAGCGGGGGAAAAAAAAAATCTTGTCTGGAAGGAGGGCAGAAACCTCTGGGGTCCCTGGCTGTCCCGATCCTCTGTCTGGCCCTGTGGTATCGGGTCAGGGTTGTAGTGTGTGGGAACTCCTCCTTGCTCTCCCAGTCTGTGAAGATGCAGATCTATATGTGTCAGTGTGTGGGAACTAAGGGGAGGAGGGAGAGCTCTGGACTTCAAAAGCCCACTGAAAATGGGCTGCGCACTGAAGACTTGCACTGAGTCGGCCAGAGCTGAAAGGAATGCTTTCTTCTAATAATAGCATGCTTTCTTTTGTAATAGCGTGGTGGGCCTACTGTTGCTCTGTGCTTTGCCTGAAGGAGAGTAGTGGGAGGATTCACTAATAAAGACCTGAGCAATAGAGAAAGGGATTTGGGAAAGAGGGAGGGGTGGCATGCAATCAGGGGATGATCATTTATTTTACAGACGGCCAGTTTCAGGCAATGCCGCAGAAAAAAGGAACTAATCCCCATTCGCTTTTCAGATGATTTGTTGGGGTTCTTTTCCTATTCTTTTTTTGTGTCCCGCCGCCGAAGCATTTCACTGCCATACAGTTGGTTGGCTACAAGTAGCCTGTGGGAAAATTGCCTTCTGAATTCTGATCTCATGAGTTTCATGCCGGTTCTTAGACTGAAGCTCCTGTTTTGTAACTTTTGCCTCGGCCATCGGTAATCTCCAGCGACTTGTCCAACCTCTCGATCCCTCAACTCACCTTGGCCTACTTAAGATGCAGCTAAAGCAGCTTTAAAGCCCGCTTGATATGAAGTTGGCCACTGAGGCAGTGACTTGCAAGGCAGTCTTCTGAAAAAAAAAGAATATTATCCAGTATAAACTATATAGGTCATTACTCCAATGATCTTCCAATTTACATGCAGAAATAAATTACGAATAAAGTCAACCGGCAGTGCCATCTGTTTAAAGTATGCCTCATAGTTGCCCAGGTCAATCAGCTCTTGCCGGTCTCCTCAAGGAAAGATCCAGCAGTTCACTATTCCCACAATCATCTCCCAGACATGTCAATTCACTCCGTCAGAAAGAAAGAAAGAAAGAAAAATGCCTCTGAGCCCCACAGGCATTCCCTTTGGCCTGTTCTACCATCTGGTGGGCTGAGAAAGGTTTGGCCCATCAGCATGATGGGCTGTCTCCAATGGGTTGTGCTTCTGTTTTTCCCAGGGTACAATGACATCCTGGTGCTACCAGCGGGAGCCGTGAACATCCACATCACTGAGATGAAGCCCACCAATAACTTCCTTGGTAAGCTGCCTCCCCCTCCACCTCCCCTCCTGCCCCTGCCTCCCCCCCCTCCCCTACCCCCCCCCCCCCCACCACCACCTTAGGTATAGAAAGAGCCATCTTGCCCCTCTTGGAAAATTGTGTAAATTAAAGGAATGACACAACATTGGTTGAGGTCAAAGAATAGCATCCATACATTGTCTGATCCAACATATGCATGATAGAGCACACCTATGAAAATTTCAGCTCAATCCGGCAATCGAGTCTGGAAAAAATAGTGAAAATCGCGAAAATGCAGCATTCAATGTATTGTTCCGAAAAATCGTTTAGATCTCAGGGTGAGAATGTAAACAATTTCTTTTATTCTTTTCTCCTCAAAATACAACATTTTAGGCAGAAATATTTCAGTGCTAGGTTTCTACCATAACCATCTTTAAACTGTACAAGTTTCATGTAAATCTGTGAACATTTCTCATTTTTGATCTTAATAATCAGTGATTTTTGTTTTCATGAGTAACTTGGGCACCAAAGGTGTTTGTCGTTGACATCACTTTGGCAGTGCGAGGTCAGATTGCAGCATAGGATTTTCAGCAACGTGATAAATGGTATACAGGTGACCAGTCCGGTCAAAGGGAATGCCTGTGGGGCTCAGAGCAATAAGAAATTTCGCCAAACTGCTTTCACAGTTGTTGTTTGTTTGGTTTTGTCTATAAGGTGGCCTTGATCACAGCCCTGATCATAGGGGGATCAGCTGTGTTTGGTTTCCACTCCCGCCCAAAGCTAGCCCTAACCCAACGAGCTCTGGGCACAGCACTCTCCGCTTTTCCATTCATCTGCTCGCACAGCTGATCCCCCCATGATCAGGGCTGTGATCAAGGCCACCTTATAGATACGCAATAGAAAAGCCCCAAAATGGTCGGTCTGCAGCCATGCGCCTGCTGCCTGCTGATTACACAGGGAGCCACCTGCCCAGCCTACACTTGGCCTTGATAAGTCCACATCAGGTGCCAGCGGAATTCTGACTGGACACTTCCGTCTCTAAGGCCTTGGGAAGCCACAATAATCCTTGACCTCTAACAAGAAGTGTAGATATTCTCTCTTCCTCACACTTACCTGGTGCCGTTTGCTTTTCTTATCATTGATTCCCAAGGATCCGTTGTCCTGTCAGTAAAAGAGAATTTAATGGCCAAGTAGTCATTGCAATGGCATGATCTTTGCATCACTTGTAATTTATTGAGGGTGTGCCCTGTTTGACGTGCATTATAACACTGTATGCTCAGTGCTTTGCCTGATTGCCTGCTAAAACAAATTCAAGCAGCTTGTGGTATATCAGCCCATGACTTCTGCTTTAAGGTGCAGATGTTTTGAGCAGACACTGCATTCAATCGTAGGCATTATGATCTTTGTATCAAGGTGATTGTAATTCAGTGAGGGTTTGCCCTTCTCAATGTATGATCATGCTGTGTGCTTTGCCCGATTGCCTACTTGAAAAAGAAAAAGAAACCACTACCAATTATCATCCACTCCACAGCTTTGCGCAATGCCAAGGGGCAGTACTACATCAACGGCAACTTCAGCATTGACTTTCCCCAGCCCTTCAGCGTGGCGGGCACCATCGTCAACTACCAGAGGATGTTTGGCGCCCCGTTCTACGGAGCGGAGGTCCTGCAAGCCCTTGGCCCCACCTCAGAACCCCTCTTTGTGGTGGTAGGTACCATTGGTGTGTCCATTAAGAAAGGAGGTCTTTGCCTTCATTCATAGCAGTCTCCTTTCATTCTTTGCTTTCCTTCATACTCAGTCTGTATGCTGTGATTCATTGTCGGTGCTTTCTACCAGATCGAGAGTGGGGGAATTTTCCCCCAAAACCAATTTTCCCCCAACTCATGCTCAGGCTCCGACTTTGTCTTTGATTCTTTCATTCGTTTTTGTTGTGCACTTTTGGAATGGTCAATGCACAAACCCAGGATCAACCTAATCCTCCTCACTGAGGGTAGTTTCAATGGCTCAGTCCACATTGGGGAGGTTCGGTAACTTCCGTGGCTCTCTGGCAGAAGTGCAGGGATCCCGTTGGGCAAATTTATTAATTTTTTTGTTCATTCACACAAACTCATCACTTCATCAGTTGTATAGTGCTGAAGTCATTGCCAACAGGAAGGGGCTACTTTACCCCAATGAGGAAGGCAGCGCGCACAATCTGGTTATAGTAACCAATAACTTCCCCCCCTCCCCACTTTTTGTCACAATGTGCCTCCGTCATGCTGCATAACTAGAACAGTAGTCAGAAAAGTTCAATTGACCGATTGCGGCCTATAGGTCACGTGACCTATAGTGGGAATCAAACAATCGACCAAACAACGCTGGTTTTTATATATTGTAAAAAAAAAAATTATGTTGTAAAGCACATGGTGATTGATGTTGCACTTGTTTCTTCATCAAGGCTTTTCTTTCTCAAAATCTTTAAAGAACAGTCCAGAGTTTGAACCCGAGACCTTACCGTAATACCCACTATGCTTCACGTGATGACATTGCGCAATCGGTCAAAAACCACACTGATATTTAAGAGACAAAGAGCGGTCAGGTTACCTGGGCTGGATGTCACCAAGCCTTCCGATGCATCGTAACTCAACTTACGATGGATAATCCATCGTTAGTTGTGATAGGCCGCATGGTTTCTGTGCATGGCTCATCGTCTTGCTATTGATCGCAGGTTACGGTGAGTTTGGTGAAATCGACTGCTGGTCCCTCACTCACTGTTGAAAAATGAAACCGATTGTCAAATCCGGAGCAAGGAACTTCCCTCCTTATCATCTGGAATCTGTATGTTGCCTAGCCCCTCGGGAGAAGCCATAGTGCAGAGTAAATGACAGATACACTGTAACACTGTACACATGGGCCCAATAAGGAAGGAAAGTCATTCAGAACCCGGGTGTTAACAGTCATGCGGTCGATTTCACCAAACCCACGGTAACCTACGATCAATCGAAAGGCGACGGGCGAGGCACAGAAACCATACGGTGTATCAGAACTTACGACGGGTTATCCGTCGTAAGTTGAGTTACGAGGCATCGTAAGGGTTTGTGAAATCCAGCCCTGGGCCCATTTTCATAGAGCCACTTCAGCGTGAAAGGGAAAGGGATTAGAAACAGCACTGTGATGTGATGTCCAGTAACCTTGACATGTATTCCACTCTAAGCACTGAAACATGAGTGAAATTTGGGTTGGCAATGTGATCGTATGCATCATGACTTTTTGGGCTTTAACAAACTTTGGTGCCTAGCTAAGCAGCTCTATGAAATTGCCCCCCGACCACTATATTCTGCCTTTCTTCGGGAGAATAAGTCGTCAAGAAAGCATTCCATTTCTTCGGTTCATGCCGAGGCCCGGGAGCCTTGATCTTTAGACAGAGGCCCAAATCATTGTCTGAGTACCAATGGAGTACCGGTGTCAGCCTCCTTTTGGGCCATGGTCTAGTCCGTTTGCTGCTAGAGTTGGTTACCTATTAGATCAACATTTCCAACCAGCAAACAGCTACGCTCCAAGAAGAATATTCGACTGTTTTTGCGTTTTTGCAACGAGTTATTCGTGAGATGTGGGGAGTGAATTTGGAACCCTTGTGGTGGAAGTTTCTTGATTGAGATAGTGCCAGTGGGCGTGATTGACACCATCTCCACACATGGTGTCAAATGGCATTAGTAGGGTCCTCGCACCCTGTCAAGGGACCTTATTTTAGTGGTTGTGATTCAGTCTACTGGCCTAATTTGAGAGCGGAGTAAATTGGAAGATCCTTGAGACAGGAAACACAGTCAGTGGAACCAGGAAAGGGTGGACCCTTCCACTGCTTGAAACGATGCCTCTGCCGTTTTCTTCTCTCTCTCTCTCTCTCTCTCTCTCTTGGAGCCTCGATATTGCTTCGTTAAGCCACCCTCTGCCCCTGTTTTTTGACATTTTTGAGGTTTTCCGGTAGGAATTTCCAGAAGCTTGACGGTTTGGGGATGTGGTTGTCAAAGCTGTCTGCGTTGAATGCATAGACATTGTTCATGTCTTGAGATACAGACAGTGAACCACTTTGAATGTCGGCCTCCAAGTCGCTAAGCTGACAGATTTTGTATCATTATTATTTGGCTTTCTGTCGCCAGTCCGCCGGTGCGCAGTGACAGAGGGTAGCTAGACAATACACAGCACAAATCCATCCATTTGAGCGCGGCCTTTTGCAACCATACAATCAGACCCATCAATTAGTGGAAGGTTTACGGTGACACCATATTATAACACATCTCTTTTTAAGGGTGTGGCTCTGACAGGAGACGGTCAACTCTTCAGAGCCACAATCTGTCTCAGGAGAGATGTTATTCCATGGTGTCACCGCTAGGTCTCGGCAATATCGGGTAATTGGGGAACGTGGTACTCACATTTTTGAAATCACCGGTACCCACCATTCGATGAAATGCATAACAATGGGATACAAAGGTATCGAAAGAACCGATTTTCGTATTAAAAGGCATTTTGGCTTGAGACTGCCGCGCTCTCTCTGATTGAGACCATTAGTCTTGCACTCTTTCTCCGATTGTACCATTGGTCATTTGCAACAATGTCAATTCCAAAATATTTTCAACAATATTCAGTCTTACAGGAACCCAGCTCTGCGGTTGTCGTATAGGTCCATTAACAACTATTTCCAAGCGGCCCTATTTTGCCGTTAAGAAAATACTCTGACGTTTTTAGGGCAAGTACGGTATGCCCCCATTTTAATTTGGACTGTGCAAAGGATTTTTTGGGGGGTAATAGAACAGACAAAATGGAACTGGGTACCCGTTTACCTCGGTCACTGCAAACCTTCCACTTAGCACTTCCACCATGCAAACCTTCAAATCTTATCAAGAGCTAAGCCGTTAAACGCAGAGCAAATGCAAAGAGTGTGAAAAAAAATAGGGTTTAAAGGCCCTATACAACATTGGTAAAGGTCAAAAGTTTGCCACAGTTTGTATGTTCAACCATAAAACATTGGGAGAAAAAGCAATACTGTGAAGGTTATAGCTCAAATGGTAATCTGAGAAAGTAGAAAAATGCAAACAGTCATCACAGGTTGCGCACCGTTCTGTCGATGTTTGAGTGGAGATTTCTTGAGAAGTACAGCATCCCAGACCGTAAGATTTCAACATGAGGATTCTATCATGACCAACTGTCTAAATTAGAAGAAAATCTGTGGACATCGATGTTTTCCGATCTTCCTAATGTTGTATTGGGCCTTTAACAGGTTTTGTTTTTTATGTTCTTTTTTTTAGCTCATTACGCAGGAGAGAAACTACGGCGTGGCCTACAACTACTCTGTGGCACTAGACAACAAAGGGGTGGAGCCAGACACTTACTCCTGGCTCTTTGGCGAATTCTCCCCTTGCTCCAGAACGTGCGGTGGAGGTAAGTCCGTACGGGTCCATTTTAGGATCCACAGCATCCTCCCCAGTGTGTGTGTATGTGTGGAATGAGGATGAACTAATGCAAAGAAATTACCAGTATGTTTTACGAAAGGCCCTGCTAGGATCGAGACGTCGGGGCCCTCTGAATGTTTGAGGTCTCAAGCAGTCAATTTCAACAACCCGTTACTCATCGTTAATCCATCGTAAAGTCAACTTGTAATGGTTAATCCATCTTTATAGTCGTGAGTAACAGTGCATCGCCCATTGTCTTTTTCATTTCATTTATTATTTCTCAGGTAACTAACAAGGACAAAAAAAATACACAAGCCAGACCAGGGAAACATTACACAGTATTGAGAGACAGACGAAACAATTGTGACAGCACCCCTGATGGATAGCCAAAGAGTGAACTTGATCACATAGTCCAGCAAAATATCTGAACCAACAAAATTTAGCGCACATACATGATTTAAACAATGACAAAACAAGAGAAATCAAAGAATAGTTTGTAAGTTAGAAAGAGTTTGGTGAAATCAACCGCGGGACTGTATCAGTCCATCAGTGTCTCTTTGCCTCGGCAAAAGATTCTACTTGGATCGGAATGTCCGGCCCTCTAACTTTTTGTACATGCATGGTGGCATGGATTGCCATGTGAACTTATGGTAAATCTAGACAGGCGTTACGTACATGGAGGCATGGATTGCCATGTGAACTTATGGCAAATTTAGACAGGCGTTACGTACATGGAGGCATGGATTGCCATGTGAACTTATGGCAAATTTAGACAGGCGTTACGTACATGGAGACATGGATTGCCATGTGAACTTATGACAAATTTAGACAGGCGTTACGTTTTGCATATCCAGCCCTTTGTTAGTGGGTACTGACTATGGACTGTGGGATTGGAGAAGCAGGTGTGGAGAGCCAGTGATGAGAGTGATGGATGTGCACGATTGGCTTTCCAGCTGGCCTTTGATGAAGCAATCAGTCAGTGTCACCTCATAGACAAGGCTGTGGGTCATTTTCTGTGATGACAAGATGATATCCTTTGGCCTTGTCAGAATCCATTGACTGCACGCAGCTTCAAGTTGCTCACGAGTCTATGGAGACTGCTGTTTAGCAGCTACAGGCACAGATGTGGGTGTGTGCTGTGTGTTATTAAGGCTGGCTAGTTCAGGTCGTAAGAACGCCAGGTGTGGATTTTACGAGGCTTTACAGGGCATGGTAACTCAACTCAAGATAGACAACCCATCCTAAGCATGGATTCCTTGCATTGCGCATCGTCTTGCGATTGATTGCAAGTTACGATGAGCTTGATGAAATTGACCACTAAGTCAGTTAAGCCAGAAGTCTTAATCCAGTCCATTTTGGTTTGCCATTATACAAACTGGGTCAATGTTTTTCAGAAAGCACTTGGTCGTTGATAGAGCAGACTATAAACAGTCTGGGAGACAACCCAAAAAACCCATGCCCCTACCCCCTCCCCCGCCCACTGTCTCTGACGGGGATTAGCTGCAGACTCTGGCATAGTTCACCAGTGGCTGTCTGCACTCATGGATTGGTGAATCAGTGAATCACACAGAAAGGAAGCATGGCACTGGCAGTGGGCAGTGCATGTCATAGCGCGACCAGACAGATGAGCAGATAAAGGAGCCATTCCCCCCCCCCCCTTGCAGACAGCCTTTGATGGCATTGGACGTGACAGGGGTAGGGGTGGGGCCGAGGCCGGGACGGTCGATGGAACACAGCTTAATCCCAAATTTGAAGTGGAACACTCTACGTTATGTGTGTCACTTCTCCTGCTGATTGTGTGGACAGTGACTCAGTTGTGTGAGGTCGACTCATTGGAAGTTCAACCTCAACCACTTAGGATCATGGCCGCGCTTTCTAATGCCAAGAATTACAGACCAACGGGGCAGGACGTCTGGCCGGTTAGCCACGAGAGATCTTTCTTCTGACCAGAGCCGCTTATGGTCCTGAAGCACCTAAACCCCTGCTCAGCACCAAATGTTTGAACACAAATACAATGCACTGAGCATCATCACGTAATTCACGTCAAACATGTTTGGCAATCTTGTGTAGATTGAGGAAGAATGTTCGGACTGTTTTAAAAGCAAAACTGCAGATTATTATTGTTTTAGAAACCACTATCACACTGTTACTTTCTCTCCCTCCCCCAACCCTACAACCCCCCCCCCCCCCTCACTGAAGGTTACCAACTCCGGGATGTGTGGTGTGCCCGTTCCAGCGATTTTGACCGAGTTCCTGAGTACCTCTGCGATCCCGCCCTGAAGCCGGCGCTGAACCACACCTGCAGCATGGTGCCCTGCCCCCCTGGGTACGTGAACCAATGTGCAGTGCCATGGATATAGAGGCTTGAGAGTCAGGAGTCATGACTTGGGAGGGGGGAGGGATAACCTCCATTTTTTATTGACCCAACTTGGAGTGAAATAGAAAGACCATTGGAGTGGAATGTTTCATGCTGGCACGGGGGAAAAAATGTTCCAGAAGCGTTGCCTGAGATGATGGTTATCGGTTCATTTGGCAATGATTTTGTTTGTGTGCTCCAAATGTCTGTCAGGAGGGCCAAAAATGAAATCCAACCCTTTTCAGGGTGCATTATATCTAAGAGTGTTTATGCAGGATTCTCCTGGGAGTGTAGAGGGGAAAACCTCTGCATTTTTCGTCGTCAGATGTGCGATGGAAACCCCGAACATGCCTTTGTATCCAATTACCAATAAGAACTCCAGTTGCTCAACGACAGATAAGGTTCACATGAATAGCGTTGCTGGGATGTGTTCAACCCTGATCCCGGGATCATTCTCCCTTGCCTCATAAACCACTCAACCCCCCCCCCCCCTCACCCAAAGTGTTTCATGATGGAAGCTGTACTTGCCTGAAATAACTCGATGCCAGGGTTTGAATTGAGCTGTACCTCGGTGACTCAATGACAGTCGAGATTGTATCCGGGGGATTCCGGCCAGTTGGTGGCTATCCCCCAACTTGCCCGGCTGGCCCTTTGAAGAACAGCGACCAGCAAGCGACACAGTCTTGACACGGCTTGTTGTGGAACCGCTGCCTTCCTCTAGTTGTGGTTTGGCTGCGAGTGTTTTTGAAGGATCGTTGGCGACCCTCAAAAACGAGACTAGATGTCGACCCACTTCAGAATTGATGAGATTTGAAGGTTTGCGGTGACACACTGCACACCGTCTCTTGTCAGATGGAGTGTCTCTGAGAGACAGGGCAGTGTGTACTCTGTCCCTCATCAGGAGGGTCAGTGGGGCAGTCGCCTGATGACGGGTAGAGTACACACTTCCCGAAACATTGAGTTGCCGGTTGTTTCGGGCAACATTGAAATCAATGCTATGTCATGTTAATCCATGATCTTCACTCCTCGCTCTCTCTCCTTCCCTCCCTCCCCCCTTGCCCATCCCCTCTCAGCTGGTCGGTAGGAGACTGGAGTGCCTGTTCCAGCTCCTGCGGTGAGGGTCAGCAGGCGAGGCTGGTCACCTGCCAGCAGGTCATGCACGGGGACCAGGCGGACGTGGTCCAGGACTCGCTGTGTGAGACGGGCACCGACCAGGCCAGGCCCGACTCCAGGCAGGCGTGTGTGGGGCCCCCGTGCCCCGACTGGGCGACCAGTGACTGGTCAGAGGTGAGGAACCCATTTCATCCCATTCTGTGGGCAACATGAGCTTGGACCGGTCAGCCCAAAGATAAAAGAATGGCCAATAAAGTAGTACAAGAAATGGTATCCCAAAAATTTGGCAACTGCTTACTAACTAAAATGACCAAAATGGAAATTTGCTACGCAAATGTGTGGAAATTGCTTAACGCAAATTGTTGGAAATTGCTTACCCCGGTAATGCAAATTGTTGGAAATTGCTAACAATGTTACACAAGTGTGATGCAAGATATAGAGCAAGATAAGAATAATGATTTAGAGCAAAGAGCAACGCTCCAAAATTCTCATTGGCATAAAAAAACTGATATACACCCCCAGAACGAGTGTGAAAAACAGTTTGATTGTTAGCAACATTGCAAAACAGTTCTGTAGCATGGATTTAAGTGATAACATGTCTATTGCAGCAGCCCTTTAAGATTTTTTAGTCGTTTTTTTTTTCGTAGCAAAAACTAGAATCGAACCAGCTTCTGCTGCCGTGACAAAAGAAAATGTCTTAACCCAGCAAGAGGAAAGCAGAAGAATAAAAGCAAACCTTGACACTCGTATACATCTGTTCAGTGAATTAGATATCGTTGTCGGCCACTTTCACTCCCTCGCCCACAGAGAAGAAATGGACCGCTTCTAAGGAGTCCAATGGAAGCTTAAGAGCCTCCTGGTAGAATTGCGCCCTTTTTTTTCTTCTTTGTTTTTGGCTTGAGGGAGGGTCAGGTCCAAAGTCAGGACTTTTTTTTCCAATTAGGTAGACCTGGCAAAGTTCAAAAGTGTTAACCGGTCCTCCGGCATACCCCAATCCCTTTTTTTTGGGGGGGGGGGGTTCTTGTGTGTTATTCAAGTTGCGGCCGGCAGAATTGGTTCAAAGATTGGGGAGGGTTTTTTTTGTTTGATTGGAGGGGGGGGGGATTTTTTTTTTTTTTTCGTCATTGAGATGCCATTGGCTTTGTGATAGATTGAAACCAAAAAGTTTTGTTCATGTGTGTCCCAGTGGAGTGCTCGCAAATCCCCCGTCGGAATTTCGGCTGATGAGTTAAACATTCCTCACTCCTTCATTTGGGTTCTCACTGCATACCTTGTTTCCAATCTTCTGAAACTAAAAACCAAGCCGGCTGAATGGATGCTCAAGCTGTGCAGCATTGCCGCAGTCTGGGCCCGGGCCCGGGACCCTCTCTTGGGTGTTCCTGCACCAGGTCACCATGCGGATGTTTCCGAGGAGGAAGGCAGAATTACACCTCATCAGATTGGCTTCCTCAACTCTCAAGTCTCTGGGGTTTTTTTCGGAGGGGGGGGGTGGCTCGTATTGGGTTTCATCCCGCTGGATTTGAGTGAATGCCTTGCATGCTGCAGGGGCAAGGCATTTTGTGTGAGCATGGATTCCCACAAGAAATCAGCGTAGAGTTTGTTTCCCTCTGCCTGGGAGGGATGCGAGAATGATCAGGAGGTGGCTTGATTTGTATCCTCGAAGCGCTCTAAGATAACAGTGACTTTTTTTCTCTCTCTTTTTGTGTGTGACGCATTTAGATGCTTCAACTCTCCCCAAAAGAAAGTTTTTTGGGGGGGTCTCGGGCGTCCACCGTGACTTGACGGAGAGTCCAATGACTTAGTTCTAGGGCACTAGGGTCTGTGTCTCGGTCTCAAAGGAAATTGAAGAAAATGGCAGTACAGGAAGGCTGGCATGGAGGCCTATTTAACTGAAAAATATCCCCCAAAAGTGATTTGTGATAATGGGCTTAGAAGAATCTTAGAGGCCTGGCATCGTGATCCTTTCAGGATCTTTCTCAAAGGCAGAGTTGAAACAAATGTTTGAGAATTGTATATTTTTTTGGTGATCCAAGTCAGGAAGCTGCTTGTGACGTTTGTGTGCTACATTTAATAGGCCCTTCTAGTCAAACAAATGAAAAACTGACTGGGAACTTTTGAACAAATTGAAAAAGTGGCAAGGAAAACTTTGACTGGACCGGGACTTGAACCCGAGACCTATGGATTAACGTAGTAGTGCTCTTCCATCTGAGCTATCCAGCCCTTAGATGGTGGCCTCCCTAATAGTCAACTAGTCTTTGCCGGGGTGGGGACACCAGTCAGAAGCAATTTACTGCCGTTAATCTCCAGGGCACTGGTATGTTAATCCATAGGTCTCTGGTTCAAGTCACAGTCCAGTCCAAGTTTTCTTTGCCAATTTTTCAATTTCTTTTAATACTGTAAACAAAGTCTTCTCTATACTACATGTATATTGGCTGGTTATGTATGCAAGCAGCTTGTGCTTAAATAAGCCATCTGGTTTTACTGACTTTCCTTACCACCTTCTCTTGCTAATTGCAAATTTACCATTCTCTCTACTCTATTGGTCAGAGCCGTTTTATGCCGAGACAAATCAGTCTTTTGTTGATGTCTGTTCTTGTCATCTACCCATGCCAGTAGCAAGTGTGCTCTGAACTCTAATAGTTAGTTTAACCACCCCTGCTTATAGCAAATTGAGTTGTCTGTTCTCTGAACTACGTTGGTCAGTTATGTGTGCAAGCAATTTCATGCTGAGACAAACCCGTCTTATTTTGCCGTGTCTTTCTTGCTATTTACCCCCCCCCCCCAAACCATGCCGCCACCACCACCACCGCCACCACCAGTGTTCTGTGACCTGCGGCCGTGGGTTCAAGACCCGATCGGTCACCTGCGGCTCCAACGAGGTCCTGGCCGACTCCAGCTGCCCCTCGACCAGCCGGCCGGAGGGCCGGTCGGAGTGCCTGCTGGAGCCCTGCCAGAACGTCCAGTGGCTGGTCTCCGAGTGGTCTGATGTGAGTACCGTAGTGGGGCAGCAGTGCCGCTGATTGCCCCGAGGCTGAGAAGGGGGTAGGGGGGGGGGAGGGGTCGGGCCGGTGGGGTTTCGGGATTTACAGGCAAGAGTGGTTACAGACTCCCAACTGCCTGATGAGTGTCCTAGTAGCCCCTCTGTGCTGGGTCCATAGGCCAGCACAGTATCTGTAACGGGAATAAACCATGCTGGAGTTATTTTTTTGTTTAGAATCTGGATTCTGAAAGGCCTTTCACTGTCCTTTCCCCAAAGTGTTTGTGACTGGATTGGCATCAGATTGGCTTTGCTAATTACTCTGCTGAATTGTTCCTTCTCTCTCCTTCTCCCCCATCATAGCTTTTTTCAGGCAGTGAAGAAAACAATTCTGACAAAATAGCTGACAGAAAAAAGGGTTTTTGTTTTTTTGCTCGATTGAAAGCATTCTGCTAGCAATGTTTTGAAATATGGCAAAGAAAACTTCGACTCAGATTCAAGTCCGAGTCCAGTACAAAGTTTTCTTCGCCATTTGTACAAACATTTTTTTTTTCTTCAAAAGTTCCCAGTCAGTTTTTCCTTAATTTGGTAAAATTGAAAGTTGGTAGAAGAAGTAAAAACAAAAAAAACAGTTGAGTTCAATCAGAGCTCATCCCTTGGCCTCATCTCATCTTGTTTCTATCGTCATTTGATGAATGGTACATCAGTACTGGATTATACTTAGACTATGAAACCCATTCCTTTCTGTCTCTCTCCTTGGACTCTGTTCCACCAATTGAAGCAACCGAAGCCTTCCCTTTGTACTCTAGATTGGTGCGAATTACCTTTTTACACCCAACCTCTGGTTCTTCCTCAAAATACAAATGGAGCTCTACGGTGGCATTCAGAGTGTATTTTTACACTACAGAAGCACACTTTGGTGTTAGTACAAGATAGGTGCATAGTATGGACAGCTGACTATTGCATACAGTGAGTCTATGGAAGCAAGAAGCAAGTGGAGCAGTGGCTATAGCATAGGCAATCCCCATAGACATAGACATGTGTATGGGGTGTGGTGGTCTCCAACCAGTGAATTCAGACTGGGCCATATGAACATGCACAAAATATTACAGACCTTTTCATTGAAAATCCCAAGAGGCATATTTTTTTTATAGTGAAATAGACCATAGGGTTGTGTTTGTCCTCGCGTTGATTTGATGTGGCAACTGGAATGAGTGTGTTGCATTAAAAGACCGATTCTTGGGGGGGTTTTTTTCTTCTTCTTTTTTTTCACGGCGGCAGTGTTCGGAGCAGTGCGGCGAGGGCATCCAGACAAGGCAGGCCCATTGCATTGGGCCTTCGGGAACCCTGTACCCCGGGGAGGTCTGTGGCTCCGACCTGCAACCCCTGACCACTCAGCGCTGCTCCTCCAGGCAGGCTTGCCGGCCCCTGTGGTATGCCTCCCAATGGACCGAGGTGAGTGGAGCCTGAGGGAGAGGAGGGAGGGGAGGGAGGGAGGGAGGGAAGGAGGGAGGGAGAGGAGGGAGAGGAGGGAGGGAGGGAGAGGAGGGAGGGAGAGGAGGGAGGGAGGGAGGGAGGGAGAGAAGGAAAGTGGGACATTGATACCTTGAATGCAACCCATCATCAGTGGTCTTGAATTCGGTCTGATTTGGAGGGGGTTTGAGGGGGTTTGGTTTGTCTGACTTTTTTTTCTCGTTGAAAGTTCCTTGTCAGTTTTTACAATATAGGAGGGTTTGCGGTGACACCATGTATAAGGTCTCTTAAAGAAGAGGTATGGTTCTGAAAAGAACTCGAGTGGTAACTCATGCTCTGGCTGTCATCAGGAGAAATTATTTTTAAATTTTGGGTTTTGTTTTTTTTACTTAAATTGAAGGGCTAAAAAGATGCATTCATTTTGTGTGATCCCTGAACAATTTGCTGTTTGCATCTGAATTAAAGTGTGGGTAGGAGGGGTTGATGATTTACTGAGTTTTACTGCAGGGACATGTTTGGCTATTTGGGAAGGCAGCCATCTAAGGGCTGGATAGCTCAGATGGTGAGAGCGCTGGTTTGCAAAGTCCTGGTCCAGTCCAAGTATTCTCTGCCATTTTTCGAAATTGTGTAAAAGTTCCCAGTGAGTTTTTTGCTCTATTTTTGATTTAACAAGTTTGTTTAATTTGAGCTGTTCTCGGTAAGTTCAAGGCAGCTGTTGTTTCTGTGGAGACATCTGTGGTCAAAAAATGTAGTCTCAATTCTGGCAGGACCTTTCTCAAGGGAGAGAATGCTTGATCAAAGGCATTCTGTTATTGAGAAAGTTGCTGCCGAGGTCGAAATGTCCTGCCGAGGTCGAAAAGGCCCTTGAAGTTTAAATGGTTTGGTTTATTCTTGGTCAAGTGATTTTGGCAAGCAGTTTGCAGCATCATCACTGAGTATTCAGTGCTTTGCCTGGTGCCTGATAAAAAATATTTCAGGCAGCTCGGGCGGGATTCAAACCCGCGACGTCTTATCAGACGAGGCCGTGTGGTGGATTTGAATAATGTAAAGCGGCGGGTACCGCGTTGCATCATAGATATAACATGATGTTTGCGTCGAGGAGAATGTAATTCAATGAGGTTTTGCCCTCGCTCGACGTGATAAGCACTGAGTATTCAGGCACCGGGCAAAGCACTAAATACTCGAGCAAGGGCAAAGCCTCAGTGAATTACATTCTCCTCGATGCAAACATGTTATATAGAGCTATGAAGAGAGCTATGAAGCATAGAAAATCTGCTTGGGAGGGGAACCGGCTCAGTACCTTCCTCAGTGACCGAGTCCTGGCAGGAGTTGTGAAGACACAGCATTTTAGCCCTCCAACGTTTGTTCTCCCGGCAGTGCTCGACAGACTGCGGGCAGGGGCTGCGCATTCGCAACGTCTTCTGCGCCGTCTACGCGAGCGGCCAGTGGGAGGCCGCCGCCGAGGAGAGCCTGTGCAACGCCACCGTCAAGCTGGCCACCTCGGAGCTGTGCAACAACGGGCCGTGCGTGGAGGCCGTGTGGCTGACGGGCCCCTGGGCCAAGGTGAGACCCGCCAAGCGCCCTACGCCCGTCCAGTGCGAATGACCTTTTTTTACATTCAACGACTGGTTCCTCTGCAACTACAAATGGAGCTCTGTGGTGGCATTTTAGCCCGAATGTGCGTGCGTGTGACGGTGTGCGTGTGCATAAGCACACTTTGGTGTTAGATGTTAGTACTAGAAAGGTCCCTACGGACAGCTGCCCCTGCGATAAGGAGAGAGAGGCGTGCTAGTCATACTGATGGATGATAACAACTTAAGGATGAAATGGCAAGACCAGTCATTCGGAAAGAGTGCATAAGAAGTTGCTGCAACAAGTTCTTAGGTACTCTTTCCAACTGGCTACTCCTAAGTTGTCATCACTCGCCCAATGCAGGATGATGGCAGTGTCTTATCTCTTTTGGGAGCAACTATGGCTCTAAGAGGAGCCCCTAGCTCAATATTTTGGGCAGTGTGTGTTCTGCTCCTCACCAGGAGAAAGTCTCCCGACTATGGGCCCAGAACCCACTGCCGACTTACAACGGGTTATCCGTGCCGGTTGAATGGATGCTGTGCATCGCTCGTGGTCGTACGTTTGCCACAACTCACGACATGTTTTGAGAATGACAGCAGCGGTGATGAGAAGGCTCAAGTGTAACTCTTTGTCTCCCCTGAAAGTCTGTCTCACTTTTTCCATCGTCTCACTGGGCAGTGTTCCTCCAAATGCGGAGGTGGGCAGAGATCACGGCAGGTCAGGTGCTTCATGGACGGAAGCTCATTGGACGACGGCCAGTGTGACCCGCAGTCCCGGCCGGCAGACGTGGAATCCTGCAGCACCCAGGCTTGCGACGAGGAAGAACGTAAGTATGGTGGCCCCGAAGGGGCACTAATTTTCCCGACTGGTTGTGAATATAAGTGTCCCTTCGAGGCCACCATAAGCAGGGCTCAAATTGCAGAAGAAAAACAATGTACCAGACAACTGCAGGTCTAGTAACTGAAGACTCTTACTGGATCTGAACTATTTTTAATACAAGACCTGTGCCATAAATAGGGGGAAAAAACCACAAATTCTGTACGCAGTGAAAGGAATAGCATGAGAAAATGCTGTTTGCTCGTACAGGTCGAAGTCAGTTATATTTGAGTGCCATTTCCTTCGCGGTGGAAGGAAAAAAACACTAGACAGCCGGTCCAGTTCAGTCACACTCAGCACTAGACCGACTCTGAAATCACTAGTTTTGGTCCACGGTCTAGTGGATATTTCGAGCCCTGATACGTCAAAACGATCCAAATCTCATTAAGATGTGCAGTATTTCAAATTTCATCCATTTGTTCTCAGATAAGCACCAAAATTTGCGTAACACGAACAATCTTCTTCATAAGGATCATGTAGCCAGCCACTGTTCCACTTGTATTTCACGTGAAGCAACCAGCAATAGAATACAAGTCAAATACAGCAAGCATGCATCCAGTTTAATACTGTTGGTAATCTCAGGTTTTTTTAATCATCGAAGAAATATCTTGCTTAACAGCTTTTCACCTCTATGAAGTTGGACCCTGATATTTTTTTTTCCGATTTGCAGTTTTCCTGTCTTCTCGACCTAATTCCTCTCTTTCTCTGCCGTTTTGGTTCCAGTTGAATGCGGGTCGGTGTACGGATGCTGTCCCGATGAAGTCACCCCGGCCTCTGGTCCCGACCGAGCAGGCTGCGATGATCGCAGGTCAGTGGATCAACTCTTTTGGGTCCAATCCATTCCGAATCCGTGGCATAGCCAACATTGGAACCCTCTCTTCTCCCCCCACTGAATCCTGAGCTTGATTTCACAAACGGTGGGTGGTTTGCTGCACTGTGCTAATCACCGCTTTCCAGTGGCCATGAATGCCAAGGGAGTTTTTTGGGGGGAAATGTGCCATTTCCAAAACTCACTATTAAGCAATGGGGAACAATACCTGTGAAATCAATAAGAGTGCGCTATGCATGCAAGGAGAGTCAAGTCTGACAGTCTATCGGATGTCTGTAGGCCTGTTGTTTTTGTCATACTACATATTGTTAAGTGGTAGGCAGGCAGTCTGTGTTTAAAACTTGGACAATCGCGAGTGATGCCCGGATTTGGAGGGCCCGAAGTGTAGCAATGCCAACGGCGCTCTGAATGCGGAGTTCCCCGGCACGAAAAGGTTATAAGCGCTATATGAATGCATATTCCTTATCGTTATCGTTACCTCGCAGCACCACCGTGGCTCCGACGACTTCAGTGATCATCACCGACCCCGCCCCACTCTGCGAGGACATCGGCTTTGGCTGCTGCCCCAATGCGACCAAGGCTGCCACGGGCCCGGACTTCCAGGACTGCGAGGACGAACCACGGGGTAAGGAACCAGACGGCCAAATCGAAAGACAACGAGAAGCTGATGACGTCATTATGCTCAAATGTTTTGAAGACAATCAATCGACCGTGACCTGACATGGCATTGCATCTTCTATCCACTGGAAGCAAAGGACAGTTGAGGTCACGTAAGATGATCAAAATATAAGCCTTGCAGCAGACGGCAAGACAAGGGAGATTGATTTGTTATATAATCTTAAAAAAATCAAAGCTTCAAATTTGAAATGCGAACCAAACGACCATCTTTTGAGCAACTCCGGAAAAGCACATCTCGTACACAGCATGACAACAGAGACAACATTTTGGCCAAGTTTGGATCAAATATCTTTTGTTGTTTGTTAGATAATCCACATAGGAAAAAAATGGCAGCACCTGCCATTTTGGAATAAGCTCCCAGCTTCACTCCGTCAAATTACATCCTTAGATATCTTCAAGAGAGAGCTGAAATTTCATGTTTTTTTTTTTTTTAAGAATGATCTTTCTGTGCTGAAGTTCTTTGAATGTTAGCGCCTTGATCGGTCTTCCGGAAATGTGCGCTCTATTATTATTATTATTATTATCATTATTATTACTTTGGTTGGTGTCGCCCCCTCATCAGATGTCTGTGAGTTAGCTCAGAGTGCCGGACCCTGCTCAGACTATGCCCTCAAGTGGTTCTACGATGCCACCTTCCAGCGCTGCGCCAGCTTCTGGTACGGAGGCTGCGAGGGCAACGACAACCGCTTTGACTCGTTGCCCGACTGCCGCTCTGCCTGTGGGCCAGGGGAGCCCCTGACGCAAGAAGGTACAGGGACCCACTAACCCCCCCCCCCCTCCCCTCTCTCTCTCGCCGAAAAGGGGAAAATATTTAGTCCGGTGTGGGTGAATGGCTTGGGGAGGGGGGAAATCTGAAAATGGGGTATTTTCAAATTGTGCTTCTGCCGGAGCTTCTGTCACTCATTTATGAAAAAAAGAGCACAGGCACTGACAGTCTGTGCCTAAAGTGGGGAGTTTGCAGTGACACCTTGTAAGTCGTCTTTTTTTTTTAGATGGACTTTCACTATGAAAGTTAGCAGCTCATCTCAGATCTACGCTCCGTCTCGAAAGAGATGACTTACATGGTGTTTGCGCAAACTTTCCAGTATGAGCTTCCTCCGTGCAAAACACCCCAGTTATATCTTGTGCCTGCTGCTCTACTTTGCTGAAACTCGCTCTCCATTAAACAATGATCAGTGCTGAAACCATGTCGCAGATTCACAGGCTTTATTTACGGTCGGCAGTGCTCACTCAAAGGGGACGATATCTACTTGCAATTGAAAGGCCGCTTCTAATTGAAAATGCAACAGACCTCAGACTTTTGATAGTGTGCGCGATGTGATTGGATGCACAGCATAAGATAACAGCGGCCCCCGACCTGTCGCCAAGGTAGTCTAGAGAAGTCTAAAAAGCCGGTTACAAGTTTCATTCTATATCCCCATTATAGAGTCACAGGGCTGAGAGGAATAGCTTTTGAGCACAGTTTTCTGGGTGAATACGCTGCACTTGATTGGACGACACACCTTCATATTCAGTTACAAACCGGAGTCAGTATTTTCAGGTTTTGTAGGATGTGGACGAGGCCTGAGCTTAATTCATGAAGGGCCCCAGTTTTGGGAGACCCTGTCCAGGTCTCCCACTCCCCCTCCTTTCCCCTTCCCTGTATGCAAGCATCAACACTATGACTGGCACGTGACAAGGGTCGTTACAGCCACCAACCGCAGGTTGTCATTGTTAAGCTCAGCCCTAGTGTTGCACCCATACGCTGTGTGTGGGCGCCACACCGTGAATCGACAGCAGAACAAAGGTGGAAGATAGCCTGCATTTCTTCAATTAAATGGCGTGTAAAGCACTCCCTCCTTCTTTCTTTTCTCTCTCTCTCTCCCTCTCTCCCTCTCCCTCTCCCTCTCCCTCTCCCTCTCCCTCTCCCTCTCCCTCTCCCTCTCCCTCTCCCTCTCCCTCTCCCTCCCCCCTCTCTCTCTCTCTCTCTCTCTCTCCCTCTCCCTCTCCCTCCCCCTCTCCCTCCCCCTCTCCCTCTCCCTCTCCCTCTCCCTCTCCCTCTCCCTCTCCCTCTCCCTCTCCCTCTCTCCCTCCCCCTCTCTCTCTCTCTCTCTCTCTCTCTCTTTGTGGGTCCTTGTTATTGATCTGGAAGGCATTGGGCTAATCTCTCCCAGCCTATAATACTTTAGGGATTATAGGTTAAGGACTGGATCTTTGGCATGAATTCCATCTATAGGCGAGTCATTGGTGAGTCTGTTAAATTGCTCACTGCTGGAACATTCTTTGCAATGTGGAAAGTGGAAAAAAAAAATAAGAGCAGATCAGATAATAGAGAATACCCCGGTAGGTAAAAAGCTCCCAGCCAGTTTTTCCTTCTTTTTTTTTTTTTTTTTTTTTTTTTGGCAAAAGGAAAAGTGAAATGATTTGTGAAAATAGCGGATAATTGTTTTTACTGACCTGGGATTAAAACAGTTTTTTTCCCCCTTTTTTTCATAGAAATGTGTTCCTTGCCCATGGAGGTGGGTCCCTGCAAGAAGAACGTGCCCAGCTACTTTTACAACGTTGAGACGGGACAGTGCGAAAGCTTCACCTTTGGCGGCTGCAACGGCAACATGAATAAGTTCCGCTCCCTGGAGGAGTGCAACGAGAAGTGTGGCTCCATGAACCAAGGTAAAGGCATATACAGTGTAGGGCTGAAGGAAATCCAAGAGTCAGTAGGCCCACAGCCCAATGCAATCCTTGAGCCACTTCTCACAGCCAACTTGTAGAATGACTTCTGAAAGTGTAAGAGGTAGAGACTTGACTAAGTCTTCGCCCATTCAAATTTTAAATTAGAAAGTCTTTCTGGTGAAATTCCTAGTTTTCCCACAGTCACGATTGTGTACACAAATCACAATGCCGCATGTGTTACAGGGCTGGAGTTTGCAATTTGCCGCAAATTTTGCTCGCTCAGAAGAACTAAGAGGGTGGATGACTAAAGAGATGCTAACTCTTCCAAATGAAAAAGTGTAAACGACACCGAATCATCCATTTAACATACAGTTGTACATGTAGTTACAGTTGGGGCGAGTTGGTGTATGACTTTGCTGATTTTCCGTTGCTGGTCAAGCTTCTTATACACATCAGCTTGTCAAATACCAGCAACACATTTCTATCACGCACAACCTGGGGCTGTTTCTTGCACTGGGTCTGCGTACACTACATCATGTTATCGAGTTATGTTTTTGTTCCCTGATGTCAGAATACCTGAAACAAATCTTAGCCTGGATCGTACAATCGTAAACAGGCTGAATAAATCGTAAATGTTATCACTGCAACGTTGAAGATGGCACATCCCGTGACAAGTATGAAAAGCAGCTGTGCTATCCCTCGCTTACTTTCCCCGTGAAGTACGTGGTGTTTTTTCCCCCCGTGGAGTACTTGTCGGTTGTTCCCGTGTGCCCTCACTCCCTGACATTATGTGCCCTGGGGTTTTGTCGTCGGGCAGATCCGTGCACCTTGCCGGACGACTCGGGCGACTGCTACGAGAGCCAGCCCCGCTGGTTCTACAGCCGGCGTGCCCAGCGCTGCGAGACCTTCAACTACACCGGCTGCCTGGGCAACCCCAACCGGTTCCCGGACGAGGCGAGTTGCCGGGAGCGATGCGCCGCTGTCAAGGAGGAGGAGGTGGAGCCCACCAGCATCCCAGACACCGTCGGCGTTGTCAATGGTGAGAGAAGGACACACTGGAACCCACTGCACTACCAGACACGGCAACACTGTGAAATCAAGCCAGTCTGATAGGATTTGAATGTTTGCATGGTGGAAATACCAAGTAGGAGGTTTGCGGTGATGACACCGTGTATACCATCCCCAGGCAGAGTACACCCTGCCCAAGACATTCATTTATAGGCTCTTTTCAGAACCATACTCCTGATACTCTTAATGGATAGGTATGGATTTGGATGTACAAAAGGACCAGTAGGCGATTTCCTCAAACCCATCCCAAGTTACTATCAATCGCAAGACAATGAGCGATTCACAGAAACCATACGGTCCTTCTCAACTTACGAGGGGTTATCAATCATCATCAGCTAAGATACGATGCATCGTAAGGCTTTGTAAAATCCTGCCCTGCTGGTATAGTCCCCCAGATTGGAAAGGGGGCACTTAAAGTCGTTATAGTCAATATGTAGGTGGCTCTTGAAAGATCTTAGTTTTGAACACCTCTGGTGATGTACTCCACCAGCACTTTGACCAATTGCACCCTTTAGGTCATGTGACCTATAGTGGGTATTAAGGCTGTTGTCGACAAGGCTTTTGTCGACATTGTCGCGACAAAGAAAATATTCCGACATGTCGACAAGGTTTTTCGGTTGTCGCGACAAAAACAATAAATTACATTAGCCTACCTCTAGTCATAATGGCCAATTTTTGAAAAGAAGGGAATAAAAAGGGAACAAAAGATCCTAAAATTGTGTGCTGAGCATTTCATTTTTGCTTATCCACGCCGGAAAATAATAGGTATTAGTTACTAAATATGTTGGAAGTTGGAAGGGATCGCGACGCGACCAAAGAAAATCGTTCACCGAACGTACTTTGCCATTACGATGTACAGTATATACTGTATAGCGCACGTTTCTATGGCCGGTCGACAGCAGTACAGTAGCTGGTATACGTTGCAGCATCGCATGCATTTAATACACGTGCGTACGGGATACCAGTGTAATGCAGAGATCGGGAAAGATCGTGGACGTCCGAGGGAAGGATCGAGAAACGAGATCGCACGTGCGTCGCGGTCGGTACCAAGCTGAAAGTAGCCGCATGTTTGGGCCCAAAATTCCGGCGGCCGCGGATTTTATTTCGTTGAAAAACGGACCGGAAGTACATTTTGTACATCGGAAAAAGGCCTCCTTTGCCGCATACGTTCTAGGTTTGTCTGAATGTATGGCTGAATACGCGGCCTCCTCCGTTTTTGGGCCCAATACGCGGCTGGTTTTTGGGTGCCCAATACGCGGCTACCTTTAGCTAGGTGCGGACGGTGACGTCTTTTCTTTTCATCGAAACTATCTGGTTCTCCAACTTCCATGTACTGTACTGTACATGTGTCCACAGCAGCCGCTGTGCAGCGAATTCATAAATATTAATTATTTCTTGCAGCGATAACGCACGCATCGCCGATCGATGACGTCATGAATAAACAATGAGCAATCGCTTTTTTATGATTTTGTTTAGGAAATTACGGCTGTAACACCCAATATCGGCACAAAAATTATTTTGTTGTGTATAATCTTAAATACGAAAGCCATTAAAATAAGAAATTTTATTGAAATTAAGATTATCCATGAAAACTAATTTCACAAGTTCACAACTATGGCGGTTTGACATGCCCCATTCGTTTATTAACTAAAAAAAAATCCCACATTGTGACTACAGATTTTTGACTAAATCAAGTCTCTGTCGCGACAATGTCGACAGTCGGCATAAAATTCTCGCGACATGTCGACAAGAACTTTTTCTCACGACAACAGCCTTAGTGGGTATCAAACATTAAATCAAGGTATCAAGGTGTCGATGTTGTAAAGTACATGATGATTGTTGCACTTGTTTGCTCAATCAAGGCTTTTCTTTCTCACAATCTGTGAAGAATAATCCAAAGTTTGAACCCAAGACCATACCGGAATACCCACTATAAGTCACGTGATGACATCGCGCAATCGGTCTATCGCAGGTCAATGTTGCATCCTCAACACAAAGGGGAGTGTTTTCAATCCTATGACTCGTTGTGTTGGTTTCTTGCTAGATGTGTGCGGTCTGCCGCGAGACCCAGGCCCCTGTGATGCCAACGTGACGCAGTGGTTCTACAACGTGGAGCTGAACGTCTGCCAGCGGTTCCAGTACGGCGGCTGCGACGGCAACAGGAATCGCTTCGAGACGGAGAGGGACTGCAGACAGGCTTGTGTGTCCTTCGCAGGTTCGTTTGGCTATTGATCAACATGGACGATCACCATGTGCTGTCGCCTTGGTCTGTTGCCATGGGCTATCAACATGGGCTATCACCATGGGCTATCACCATGGGCTATCAACATGGGCTATCAACATGGACTATCACCATAGGTTATTGACATGGTATATCACCATGGTCTATCACCACAGTCTATTACCATGGGCTATTACCATGGGCTATCACCATGGGCTATCACCATGGGCTATTACCACAGAGTATCGCATTATAGTTATTGAGAAATAACTGGACTTGAAGTGCTCTTCCATATGAGCTATCCAGCTCTGAGATGGTGGCTTTCTCAAATAGTCAACTAGTCTTTGCCGGGGTGGGGGTGGCAGTAAGAAGCAGTTCAACCATTATAACATTATAATGATGTGCAGTAACAGTTAATTCAAACTTTGACATTTCTTTTCTTTCCTCTTTCCCCTGGATGTTCTCCACAGCTGAGGAATGCTCCCGCCCGATCCAGACTGGCCCCTGTGAGGACGACCAGCTTGCTTGGGGATACAACGCCACCTTCGGGGCCTGCCAGCCCTTTGTCTACACAGGGTGCCAGGGCAACGACAATCGCTTTGACAACCAAGAGGCCTGCGACCAACGCTGTGGACCCAAAGGTGTGAGCTTGGACTCGACTCAACTCTTATTCAGATAATGAAGCTATCGTTATGTGTCCTCCCTTTATACTTAGTTGCTCTTGCCAATGTCCATCTATTGTACTTGGTGGGGACTTGAGAGAAGACTTTTTTTTCTTTAGAGGCACTGCACACCTTCGGTCAATCCTTCGTATCAAAGCCATGCTACATTGGGGCTATTTTTTTCGCCGGCAATTTGTAGGCAGCTGATCACACTGGTGAAATGTCAGGTCCTCTCAGCTCAGCCGCTGGGAAAGGTGGAGCTAGCGTGGAAATATCAGGGCCCCTTTAAATTCTTCCATTGACAAAAGGTCCTACAAGAATCCAAAACATCGGACCCTCGAAAATCTGCAATTAAGAAATGTCTTGCTAGGATCGGAATGTTGGACCCTCTGAATGCTGCCACTGAGAAAGGCCCCCACGCAAGATTGAAACGTCCGGCGTCAATTTCACCAAACCCACCAATTGTGAGACAATCGGCAATTCACTGATACTACTACACGACCCATCGTGACTATGCTGGATTACTCATCGTAGGTTAATGATACGATGAATTGTCTCCCTAGTACACGTTCATTTATGATGCAATTCAATCTTCAATTGCCACATCTTGTC
Organism: Luidia sarsii; assembly: GCA_949987565.1. Lineage (NCBI taxonomy): Eukaryota > Metazoa > Echinodermata > Asteroidea > Paxillosida > Luidiidae > Luidia > Luidia sarsii. Next base: position 30,537,403 of record OX465101.1, read on the forward strand.
CTTTTTACAGAATAAACCATGTATCTACCCATCCATCTATCTATCTATCTATCTACATGTATCTACTTACCTAGCGAGCCATGACAGCTTTGCTGATCTAGTTTGGGTTTTTGAGAACCGTTGTTCTTTGTGCCTTATGTGTCCCCCACACAGGTGTGACCAAGTGCCACCGTAGTCGCACCTACGCCACCTACCAGGCCCAGGGCCGACTAGGCGCCTACGTACCCCAGTGCAGCTTGGAGGGCCACTTTGAGGCCATGCAGTGCCACGGCAGCACCGGCCACTGCTGGTGCGTGGACGCCCAGGGGCTGGAGATTACCGGCACCCGCCGGGCACCGGGACACCACGTCCAGCGACCGGACTGCAAAGGTGAGAGTTTGTGGAGGGAGAAGGGAGCTCACCATGCTCACTATTTCGTATCATGTATTATAATTACCAATAGGCGCTCCATACATTTCCAAATGCAGGGATTAAAACAACAGATAGGCAACTAGAATAATCGTAAACTCACATACATGTACATGTACAACTATTGTGTACATTGTATATCAATCTGATGTATGGAGCACCTGATGGCAATAATAGCACTCGTCCATTAGCTGCTTCTTACATATGCCATTAACAGTGCATGGCTTAAAGGGTACCTGAAATGAATAGGAATTTGATGTGTAATCGATCAGAGAGGGTATGAACTTCCATGTGTCAGTTTGTTTTTTAAATATAGTACGTCACCGGCAGAAAACAGAGCGCTGTGTGCACGACCTTTACACCTTGTCTTTAGCCGACCTTTTGTAAGTGTTTTGGATTGTCGTAGAAGTGCTCGCCGTGATAAGATCGACACACTACGCCTTTTCACTGCCGCGTGGCGAAATAAATATTCGCTCTGCCATGTTTGTGGACGCGCGTATGCTACAGTTTGTGTGTGTGCAATTGATCATGCAATATTGCACTGACGATGACGTCATCACCTTCTCTTTGGCCCGCGCGCAAAAAAGGTTTTTTTGTTGGCTGGGCGCGCTGAAGATTTTGTTTTCCTTTTACGCTTGCTATTTACGGGGTTAGACATTAAAAGTGTTGAGTTTGTGAACTGGTTTAGCTTTTATTAAGTCTTACAGTAGCTTTCTCGACTTAAGAATTTTTTATTTCAGGTACCCTTTAATAAAGTTATCAAACATGTTTTACAATGAGAATGTTAGTATTTATGAAAATTTGAGCGGACAGAAATATGAACCCAAGACCCCTGGAGCGACTTGCGTCCCATACTGGAAGATCAAGCCAAAGGTCATCAGGGGTTCTAAGATAATTTTTTTTTATTATTATTTTTTTTTATGTGATCAATTTTGCTGCTTTTTTTTGTCGGCAGAGTTCCAGCCCGGGGAGTCCACCTGCCAACGGCACAAGAAGCAGGTGGAAGGGGAGGAGGAGAGGCAAGCTGTGCTGGGCCAGTACGTACCCCAGTGTGACGAGACGGGCGAGTACCTGCCCGTACAGTGCTACGGCAGCACGGGCTACTGCTGGTGCGTCAATGACAACGGCGAGGAGATGGAGGGAACCAGGACGGGGCCCGGCACGGGAAGGCCCAACTGTGAAGGTGAGACCCGTTGTATAGGCTCCTGAATTTTGTTTGCCTGATGAGGCTGAGGCTAGCACTAAGGCCAGCTATAACACTGCGGATTACCGCCTGCATTTGAATCACGATTTTGAACAGCTGTAGCGATAGTCATGACCATGAGCCATTGTTTTTTTTTCGATCCTGGATGTTGCCATCTAGTAATACTCATATCCTGGCCTGACCCGCCCCACCCTGCCCTACCCCCCCTTGCTCTTCCTACCCTGCTCTGCCCATTGCCACTCCCCTGCTCTGCCCTGACCTGCCCTGACCTGCCCTGCTCTGCCCTGCTCTGCCCTGCCCCACCCCACCCTGGCCCATCATGCCCATGCCATTACTTTGGAGGTACCATAGATGACCTGGCAACCAGCTTTCTCCATCCCTCCTCATACTTATCGATGAGACTCGTAGTTACACAGACCCTGATTGGAATCAGATGGCAATTGGTTCTCTTGTCCTTTGGAAAGCACCTTGTCCCACTCCCCTCCCCTCCCCAACACGTGTACATCCCTCACCCATTCACGAAGCCACTGGCCAGCTGTTGTGAGCAACCGGATGATTGACGCCTCGATTACTGCTTTGCTTGCCAGGAGGTCTGCAGGGTCCCTGTCCCACTCTCCTCGCCCGGGTAGCCGAGGGCTCGGCGGTCAGCGTCTTCCGGCCGGTCTGCACCCCCGCCGGGCTCTTTGTCCGCGTCCAGTGCCGCGGCACAGCCCAGTGTCTGTGCGTCAACGAGACCACCGGAGACGTTCTGAAGGTGCTGAACGGAGTCCCGCAAGATGGAGACTTTGACGCCTGTAACGGTGAGCTTCATTTCCCCCTGTACCCAATGCCACAACCAGAGTGTGCCCTTGCTCGTCACCCATGTATACACACGTACACTTACCACTATGAACATCTAAACCGCGAAAATGGGGTGGAAATGTCATTTAGCCATGAAAAGAAAATTCACAGTGTTTTCACCCTTATTTCATGGCACACAGTTAGCCAAGTCATTTTCACGGTGTTTTCACCAGTGGTCTCCAAGGCCACAATCCTGTCGGTAAATGGCTAGAGACAGTTACAAGGACACCATACAGTACCTCTATGGGGGCTGGTGGTCCCTACTGGTAATTGAATTAGCCATCCCTCAAGGCTGGAGTTTGCCACCCTACATATTCACGGGTTTTTTTCACAGTCTCTTTTATAGTGACCTGAAGATGTCCTTATCAGGTCAGAGAGGTGATTATTTTCACAGTGAATTCACTGTAAAATGCACCGTGAAATCACAGTGACTTTTTAGTTTCACGACGAGATGACATTTTCACCCCTTTTTCAGGGTTTAGATGTTCATAGTGTACAGAGCTACAATATAGGCAGATAGGCCTACAGCATTGCACAGTACCACCGATTGTTCTACAATAACACACTAGTATCCATTCATTGATACGGATCACAGCAGACCAGTTAGAATACTGGGATTATCGTGATCAGTGCTAACAATGTTGCAAACTGCTTTACTGACTAAAATGACCAAAATGCAAATCTGAAAAAAAATGTAGATGGCCTGGCTGCCTTTCAGGAAGGGCCTGCTAGCATCCACAATGCATCAGCGTCTTACAATAGATAACGAAAACAAGACTACTGAGACTTGCTAGGATCGGAATGTTGGACTCTCTAAATACTGCCACTGAGAAAGGTCCCACTAAGATTGAAACATCAGGGGTCGATTGCACGATTTCACCAAACCCCCCCCCCCCCCCAAACAATCAGCAATTCACTGATACCACACGACCCATCGTGACTGTGATGGATCGTCCATCATAAGTAAATGGTACAATGGGTTGTAAACCTTTGTGAAATCAATTTGAGCCCTCATTTGTGGCGAGCTGTGAAGCAGTTCAAGCCTATGTAATAGCAATGTCCGCATTCAGATTATTTTCAGGTTAATTTTGTCCCCCTGTCCATGCCATACCGTAATCAGAATGTGTACATTTTGTAAGTGTGTAACTAGCACTGTATGCCAAAAGCTTTTGTCCCCAGTTGCAAGGATAGAAATAAGGAGGCGAGATTAGACTTGTGGTCTTGTTATCAATAGCCGCTGTGTGATAGGTCCGTCCTGTCCCTCACCGAACTTGATAGTCCTAATCCGGTGTCCTACCACACCGATTGCTGTTTCTGAAAGCGATGCCATGGTTTGTAACATGATCAACCCGCGAGATACAAACAACCGTGGCACTTGTCCTCGAGTATTAAAACCTCTTTACTGTCCGTCAGATGCCCACAAGGAGTTGACGCGTTGCCAGGAGCACCGGGCCAGCGTCCTGGCCAGGACGGGCGCGGCTGAGGGCCACATCCACTACGTGCCCCAGTGCACGGAGGCTGGGGACTACCAGCAGGTCCAGTGCTACGGAGACACGGGCCACTGCTGGTGTGCCAACAGCCTCGGGGAGGAGATAGTTGGCACGAGGACTAGGCCGGGAGAAGGACAGCCCAGATGCAATGGTACCTCTCTCTCCTCCTCCTCCTTGTCCTCATCAAGAGACGAAGAAAATAAAAAACACGTTTCAATTCTAAGCGAAACTCTCATAAAGCCAGCGGCCGATTTCCCCCAACCTCATCATATACAACTGATCTCAGGGCACTGATTGATGCCCTGAAACCATGCCGCTTATCAAAGCTTGCGATGGGTTATTCATCGTAGGTTTATCGAGTTTGTATGATGCATCGTAAGGTTTTGTGAAATCCACCCCTGAATCAGCCTTTGGGAAAAGATCTACTAGGATTGAAAGGAAAGATTAGAGCTCGGGTTCAAGTAATGTGTCTGCCTTAAGTGTATATGCTTTATCCGCATATTACAGCAACGTTGAGAAAGGTCCTGCTAGGATGGAAACCTCAGGCCCTCTAAATTGTGAGAATTTTCATACCATTTTTGGTAATTTCAGCAAGTTTGCAACAATTTGTTTGCGTTGTTACATATATGCTTCCTCCCTCCTCTTCCTGCTCCTCCTCCTGCTCCTCTTCCTGCTCCTCCTTCCTCCTTCCTCCTCATGCTCCTCTTGCTGTTACTGCTCCTCCTCTTCTTCCTCCTCCTGCTCTCCTCCTCCTTCCCCTCCTCCTCCTCCTCCTCCTCCTCCTCCTCCTCCTCCTCCTCCTCCTCCTCCTCCTCCTCCTCCTCCTCCTCCTCCTCCTCCTCCTCCTCCTCCTCCTCCTCCTCCCCCTCCTCCCCCTCCTCCCCCTCCTCCTCCTCCCCCCCCCCTCCTTCTCCCCCTTCCTTCCCCCCATCAGTCAGTGAATGCCATGCCATTCGGGATGAGGCGCTGGCTTCGGGAAGGATTGGCGGCCACATCCCGCAGTGCACCGAGGACGGCAAGTACGCAGCCACCCAGTGCCAAGGCGGCACCGGCCACTGCTGGTGCGTCAACGAGAAGGGGGAGGAACTGGCTGAGACCAGGAGGGGTCCGGGAGAGGAGAGAGTCAACTGTGAAGGTAACCGCCCATACGTCACGGTGTGGTTTGCAGTGACACCGTTTGGAAAAAAAAGAGTTTGAGTAGCTTGAAGTCTCGAAAACGAAAACCCCATAAATTTGGAGATATACAGCAGTTAATGGTTAAATGCTTCTGACTGGCACCCCTAACCTGGCATCTCAGTGCTGGATATCTCAGATGGTAAGAAGGCTGGTATGCAAAACCAGAGGTCTCGGGTTCAAATCCCAGTCCAGTCCAAGTTTACTTTCAAAACCTCCATAAATTTGAGTGGGATTGTATTCACCATCACCTGCGCTATGATCTTAAATGGAAGAGTGATTGACAGTTTTGGTAGAATCTGAGCACCATTTTGAAATCCAAGCTGAGTTGAGAATTTGTTCGCATGTCATATCTGAGATGCTTTTCAATTTTAGTAGTAGTAGAGAAGGGATCAAAGGAGGGAAGCTGAAAAGTGAAAAGATCAAATTGGAGAAGTGAAAAGAGTGAATATAAAGGGATTAGCAATAGACATACACAAAGGAAGCATGCGTGGTCTTTGGTTAGGGATGTTGAGGCCATGAGGTTGAATAATCCGAAGACCTCATCTAAAGCTTCTCCCAACACAGACGGAGACAGTGTCGTTCCAGTGACCAAGATGTGTAAAGATAGCCGTCAGTCTCACAGATGAATTACAGCATCTTATGCATAGCGCTTACCAAATAACCAACTGTGAAGAGTGCTCAAGCTTATACTTCAATCTCAAAAGTTAACCTTTGAGATTATGTATTGCAGGTCACTGTAGTCAGTGAGCAGAACAGATTTTTTTTTTGTATTAACTTCAAGCTTGTACTTTGATTGCCCTCTTCATTGGACCTCATGAGTTATTCCAGTGATCGAGTGATTCATGTTGCTTATCATCATCTCTTCAACTTTGCACTGACTCTGTCCTCCGTCCTGTCCTAGACGTGTGCAGTCTGCCCCTGTCCACTGGGCCCTGCCGCGGCTACTTCCCCGTCTTTGGCTTTGACCCGGCCACCGGCTCCTGCCAGAGCTTCGTCTACGGCGGCTGTCAGGGCAACGGCAACCGCTTCCAGACCCAACAGGCCTGTCTGGAGGCCTGCACAGGTATAAAGAGGAACAAATTCCCCCCAAAAAACCAGAAAAGTCAATCAAATCTATTAGGGAAAACTTTTGACCGGACCAGGACTTGAACACGACATCTGTTTTTGCGTACTGACGTAATGATTGCTCATCTTGGCAGTTTGCACCTCCAAAGGGCTTTCACGTGACCATTTTATGAAAAAAACTCAAAACATCAACAGCAGCACTGGTACGCAAATCCCTAGGTCTCGGGTTCAAGTAATGTGTCTGCCTTAAGTGTATATGCTTTATCCGCATATTACAGCAACGTTGAGAAAGGTCCTGCTAGGATGGAAACCTCAGGCCCTCTAAATTGTGAGAATTTTCATATCATTTTTGGTAATCTCAGCAAGTTTTAAACATTTGTTTTGCATTGCTTCATATATTCTTCCTTCCTTCTCCCCCTCCTGCTCTCCCCCACTCCCCCTCCTCCTCCTCCTTCACATCCTCCCCCTCCTCCCCCTCCTCCTCCTCCTCCTCCTCCTCCTCTTCCTCCTCCTCCCCCTCCCCCCTCCTCCCCCTCCTCCCCCTCCTCCCCCTCCTCCCCCTCCTCCCCCTCCTCCCCCTCCTCCTCCTCCTCCCCCTCCTCCTCCTCCTTCCCCTCCTCCTCCTCCTTCCCCTCCTCCTCCCTCTTCCTTCCTCCCATCAGTCAGTGAATGCCATGCCATTCGGGACGAGGCGCTGGCTTCGGGAAGGATTGGCGGCCACATTCCGCAGTGCACCGAGGACGGCAAGTACGCAGCCACCCAGTGCCAAGGCGGCACCGGCCACTGCTGGTGCGTCAACGAGAAGGGGGAGGAACTGGCTGAGACCAGGAGGGGTCCGGGAGAGGAGAAAGTCAACTGTGAAGGTAACCGCCCATACGTCACGGTCTGGTTTGCAGTGACACCGTGTGGGAAAAAAAAGAGTTCATGGTTCTAAATCAAGTTCATCGATTCTCATGAGAAACAAACACACTCAAAAGAGATGTCACTGCAAACAACCTTGTTTTGTTCTTGAAAAACGTCTCGAAAAACTAAAACCACATGAATTTGGAGATATAAAGCAGTAAATGGTTAAATGCTTCTGACTGGCGCCCCCCACCCTGGCAACGACTAGTGTACTATTTTGGGAAGGCTACCATCTAAGGGCTTGATAGCTCGGAATGTAAGAGGGCTGGCATGCATAAACAGAGGTGTCAGGTTCAAATTCCAGTCCTGTCAAAGTTTTTTTCTAATTTGATAGAAAGCCTATTAAACTTACAGTTAATATCGTGATCCCATCGGCCTTGCAATGCAAGTTATAATTGAGTTTGGTGAAATATACCTCACATTCAGCCTTTTGACCATATTTTTTTTTTGTGTGGCAAACCAAGGCTGTAAAACACGTGGGATATTGTCTTTAAGATTCAGGAGTACTGGTGCTCTTTGATGTGTTTGAATGAAGTTCAAACAACTATGGGGAAAGCCAAGATATCTCCCGTCTAGTACAAGAAGGGCCAGCATTTGGAAGATGACTTGATAATAGTGCCTCTTAAGGAGTCGCGGAAAATTGTAACTGATCAAAAGGCACTATTAACTCTGTCTTCTTCTAGATGCCCCGTCAAGTTCAGCGACCCCTGAAGAGACGACTCCCGCCGCTGCCCCACCCACCAGTCCGCCCTCTGTGCGCTCCACGTCCGCCATCTCGTCTGCCGGCCCCTCGGCCGTCACGACCCAGGGACCCGAGGCCATCACAGCTGCGGCCACCGCGGTTGCGGCCACCGCCGAGGGTGGAGTGAAGACCACCGCTCTGCCGGCCACCGCCGAGGCTAGCCCGGAGGCCACCACTCTGCCGTCTCCCACCAGCGGCGCATCGGAGGCCCCGTCGTCCCCTACATCGTCCGGTCCTGCGGAGGAGCGGGCATCCACTGCAGCCATCGGCACCACAGCGGAGTCTGCCATCGCCATCGCCACCGCCACCACTACCACCACCGCCACCTCGAGTGTGCAGGACGCCACTGCGGCTGCCTCCGAGACGACCTCCTTGGTCGAGACCGCCGGGCCGGCCTCTCCTTCCCCGGCACCCGCTGCTGAGAGATCCCTCTCTCCCACCGCCGCGGCCGCCGCCACCACTGCCTCGGCTGCTGATTCCCCCACCCCCTCGGTCTCCATGTGCCGGATCCGCCGCCAGGAGGCCTTGGCCAACACCCTGCCCGGCGTCTTCGTGCCCCAGTGCCGGGCCGACGGCTCCTTCAAGCCCAAGCAGTGCTACCGGCTGATCGGCGTCTGCTGGTGCGTGCACAAGGACGGCACGGAGCAAGGCGGCACCCGGAAGGGCATCAACGAGCCCCTGGACTGCACAGGTGAGGAGGAGACAAAGGGCTCAAGAAGGGCCCAAAGGGCTCAAAGGGCTCAAGAAGGGCTCAAGAAGGGCTCAAGAAGGGCTCAAGAAGGGCCCAAAGGGCTCAAGAAGGGCTCAAAGGGCCCAAAGGGCTCAAGAAGGGCTCAAAGGGTCCAAAGGGCTCAAGAAGGGCCCAAAGGGCTCAAAGGGCTTTAGAAGGGCTCAAAGGGCTCAAAGGGCCCAAAGGGCTCAAGAAGGGCTCAAAGGGCTCAAGAAGGGCTCAAAGGGCTCAAGAAAGGCCCAAAGGGCTCAAAGGGCCCAAAGTGCCCAAAGGGCTCGTGAAGGGCTCAAAGGACCCAAAGGGCTCAAGAAGGGCCCAAAGGGCTCAAGAAGGGCTCAAAGGGCTCAAGAAAGGCCCAAAGGGCTCAAAGGGCTCAAAGGGCTCTACCCTCTGCCTGCTGATGCCTGACTCTTTTATAAACCCCAACACAAACCTGCCTTCTAAAAGTTTTCAAACAAACTTGCCTCCATAAACACCAACACAAACCTGCCTTCTGAAGTTTTCACATAAACAGTCCCTTTACCTGCCTCCATAAACCCCAACACAAACCTGCCTTTTGAAGTTTCCACATATACAGTCCCTTTACCTGTATCCTTAAACCCCAACACGCCTTGTACTTTAAGAATGGAGGAAAGAACCAAAGGCAAAGCCGGAGCCTGAGCCTAAGCCGGGTTTTGGAAAAGGGGCCAACCAAGGGATCAGAGCATATTCGGGTCTCGACGGCTTCTCACCAAAATGTCTCTCTGTTTTTTTTTTAAATTGCATTCTTTGCCATCCCTTCACCTCCCCTACCACCACTCTCTATTCTCAAAATTTAGTGGACCTGATGTTTTGATCCTAGCAGGACCTTTCAGGACCTTTGAGAAAGGTCCTGCAAGGATCGAAACGTCAGGCCCACTAAATTTTGAGATTTGCATTTTGGTAATTTTAGTCAGTACACAGTTTGCAACATTTGTGTATATCACCACTCTCTATTGACAGACATTTGCAGCATGCCAGAGTTCAGAGGTCAGTGCCCGGAGAACATCCAAAAGTGGTTCTTCAACGCCGAGGCAGGCGTCTGTGAGGAGTTTGTCTACAGCGGTTGCCAGGGCAATCTGAACCAGTTTGACAGCAAGGAGAGTTGCGAGCAGAGGTGTTTTGTGCCAGGTAAGTTGGACCACCTTCTCGGGTCCTGTTACGACCGGGCTCATCGAGTTCACCAATCTGGGCAGCTCCAAACGTCTCATGTTTTATAGGCAGGACAGATTTTTACCTGCCGTATATTTCCATGCGATGTTTAGTGCTTGTGACCAGTGTCGCATCTGGGCACCTTTGCCTGGGCCTTATCCCTTCCCATCAGGGCACCTTTGACTGAGCCTTATCCCTTCCCATCTGGGCACCTTTGCCGGAGCCTTATCCCTTCCCATCTGGGCACCTTTGACTGAGCCTTATCCCTTCCCATCTGGGCACCTTTGCCGGAGCCTTATCCCTTCCCATCTGGGCACCTTTGACTGAGCCTTATATCTTCCCATCTGGGCACCTTTGAATGAGCCTTATCCCTTCCCATCTGGGCACCTTTGCCGGAGCCTTATCCCTTCCCATCTGGGCACCTTTGACTGAGCCTTATCCCTTCCCATCTGGGCACCTTTGCCGGAGCCTTATCCCTTCCCATCTGGGCACCTTTGACTGAGCCTTATATCTTCCCATCTAGGCACCTTTGTCTGGGCCTTATCCCTTCCCATCTGGGCACCTTTGAATGAGCCTTATCCCTTCCCATCTGGGCACCTTTGAATGAGCCTTATCCCTTCCCATCTGGGCACCTTTGTCTGGATGTTATCCCTTCCCATCTGGGCACCTTAGACTTAGCCTTATCCCTTGTCATCTGTGCACCTTTGCCCGAGTCTGATCCCTCCCAATCTGGGCACCTTTGACTGAGCCTTATCCCTTCCCATCTGGGCGCCTTTGCTGGAGCCTTATCCCTTTTCATCTGGGGGGCACCAATATTGCCTTGGCCTTATCCCTCTCACCTGTGCACCTTTGCCTCGGTCCTATCCTCAATGCGGCACCATGGCCTCATCCTTTCCCACCTGGGCACCTGTGTCTTCACCTCCAGCTCCCACCACGTGCCCGGAGAAGCGCGAGATGGCCCTGTCCATGGGCTCGCCGGAGGAGTTCATCCCGGAGTGCACGGCGCAAGGTCGCTACCTGCCCCAGCAGTGCCATGACAGCATCGGCCACTGCTGGTGTGTGGACGAGGAGGGCATGGAGCTGGGTGCCACGCGACGGGGACCAGGGGAGGAACTGCTGGACTGTCTGGGTAAGGATCCAAGGGGAAAGGAGGGTGGGGGAGGCAGCCGCTGATTTAAAAATCACTCTGTCGTAAACTCTGTGTAAATCGGCCCTGATGGAAATTCCTCTTTCCCTTGATTTGTGTATAGATAGCTTTGTGTGACCCATTTGAAGGGGAAAGAGCCAATGTGAGTCAGTGTGCTAAAATGGCCCATGGAGTGCACACTGAACATGGTCATTGTGTGCACAGCTTATGGAGTTAATTCACCCCCCCCCCAGCTATTGTTCAAAAACACAATGTTGCCTCGCCCTGAGATAGGAAATGATAACCAATAATGATGCCGATATCGGCGTGTTCTGATCCATCCAGTTTAATGACTTGGAGCACAAAGAAAGAAATCATTCACTCTACAATATGGGTCACAAACAGGACTGTGCTTCAGTGTGAACGGAATTAAAAACCCTCACAAATGAAAGGGAAAGTAAGCCAAGGGTCGATTTCACCAAACTTGTCGTAACTTCCGATCAATTGCAAGACGATGAGCAATGCACAGAAACCATACGGCCTAACTCAACTCACTTGAGTAATATGATGCAAGGCTTTGTGAAATCCACCCCTGGACATATAGCATCCTGAATCATCTCTGCCCCCTGTTCCTCCCTATGCAGACGTGTGTCGTCTGCCGAAATACAGCGGGCCATGCGAGGGCGACACACCCATGTGGTACTACGACGTCATGGACGAACGCTGCCAGCCGTTTGTCTACGGTGGTTGCCAGGGCAACGGCAACCGCTTTGCCAGCCAGGCCGAGTGTGAAGAAGCGTGTTACATCCCAGGTGAGATGCCTAGTCACATGATGCGTTGGGGGGGGGTTGTGGTGGCTGGATAGCTTGTAGTCTCTTCTCCAGCCTGCTAGACGCGCGCAACTGTACAATGTTTTCATGTGGAAGTACAGAAAGTGTAAACCCCATCCTGAGAGGGCTTGGGTGAAAACTGTAATGGGCCAACTGTGCACACACAACCCTGAGCTCTTCGTTGTCTTTGCCCATTTACAGTTTTCACCCAAGCCCTCGTGGGGCGGGGTTTCCAAGCATGCTGAAAAGCATCACACTCCAGCAGTGTGTTTGCAATGCCCACTTCAGATAGTTAATTCCAGAGTTATCCTACACCAAAATGGTCAGTTAAAAAAATAGCCACTCTGACTTTGGTAAAGGCCCTGCTATGGTTGAAACATCAGGCCTACTTGATTATGCAGATTTGTATTTGAGTCAGTAACCAATTCAAGTATGAAAAATTGGACATCTGGGAAAGTGTCACACTGGATGCCCCACCCCCCCCCCCAAAAAAAATGGCAGTTTAATTGATCTGGGGCCAACTTAACTAATGCTCTGCGATCATCACAAATGCCAAAATCGATCGCTAAGTCTGAAATCCATCGCAACTTAGCAGTACACCGATCACCAAGTTTCAGATTGATTTCAGATAATTGCAAAGCATTAGTGAAATCGGCCCCAGGTTTTAATAGTTCACTCAAGCGCTCTGAGTGACGAAAAAATGGTTCATGGCTAATGTGCAAGGGTTTTTAATACTTATTAACCCAATATGTGCCGAGTTACGGGATTGCCTGTAGGACGCAGAAAAAGCTAGAAACACCGAACTACGTGAAATTCCGTGGTCTATTTTATGTTTGTGAAAATGATGTTATCCCATTCACTGTTCTGTTGATATGGTTTATGATATTTTAGATTTTCTTGTATCATAATATTAAAAAGTAAATATTCACACTCTTTCCACTGGTATATATTGTTTGGAAAGAGCTGTCATTGGTGATTTTCTCTTGTTATGCGAGTTTGTGAAAGGGGCCTAGGCAGGAACACTGTTAATGTGCTTTGACCAGTCAGGCGGACACGGATGAAGTCGGACTTCAGTTTAGCAGTTTTCCCCATTGCTTGAAGTCCATTCTCATATATTGTTTGGTTCTCGTTTTCCCGCGACTGATCAGAGCTGACCGAGCGACCGCCCACGGCCTGCGAGACGGAGCGAGAAGCGGCGCTGGCCAGCGACCGGCTGGACCTGTTTGTGCCGCAGTGCACCGGCGAGGGCGCCTACGAGCCCCGTCAGTGCTACGACCTGATCGGGCAGTGCTGGTGCGTGAACGAGGACGGCCAGGTCCAGGGGGGCACCAAGACCAGAGACGGCCAGGTGCCTCTGGACTGCAACGGTGAGATTACACTTCCTCTCATTGTTGTTTGTAATAAAATGTCTGTGCAATAAATTTGATGTTCCTATTAAAGCCCATACACAACATTGGTCGAGGTCAAAGAATAGCATCCATACATTGTATGGCACTCAACATGACCGTGAACATTCAAACATTGCTATATTGAATGCATGGGCATTGGCTCAAACTCCTTGAAGTAATGGGTCCTTTAGTCCCCTGGATGTGTGTGTTACACCAAGCCATAACCTGATGATACAGATGCAGCAAAGAAGATAATTCACCAGTGGTTTGATAAGCAGTTCCTACTCTGTTGGTTACTGTGTACAATCAATGTACCCTTTTCTTTGCTTCTCCCACCCATTCGCAGATAAGTGCTCCTTTCCTAAGTTTGTTGGGACATGCAAGACCGACCTGGCCCGCTGGTACTACAGCATGGAGACCATGTCCTGCGAGGAGTTCGTCTACGGAGGCTGCGGGGGCAACATGAACCAGTTTGAGAGCCATCAGGAATGTCAGCAGGCCTGCCTGCCTCAAGGTATACTGACACTGACCCCGGCGCTTCCACCTCCTGCTCCTCGTCCTTCTCATCCTCGTCCTTCTCATCCTCGTCCTTCTCATCCTCGTCTACCTCATCCTCGTCTACCTCATCCTCGTCTACCTCATCCTCGTCTACCTCCTCCACATTCTCGTCCACATCCTCGTCCTTCTCATTCTCGTCCACCTCCTCATCCTCATCCACCTCCACCTCATCCTCGTCCATCTCCTTGTCCTTCTCATCCTCGTCCACCTCCTCTTCCTCCATCTCCTTTTTCCTCCATCTCCTCTTCCTCCATCTCCTCTTCCTCCATCTCTTCTTCCTCCATCTCCTCTTCCTCCATCTCCTCTTCCTCCATCTCCTCTTCCTCTATCTCCTCTTGTCACCGTGAAACAAACATTTGAGAGAGAAGATGAGGAGAAAGACAATCGTTTATGGGCGTTTCCTTTTATCATCTAATTTTCTTCCCTCACTCCGACGATTAGAATCTGAAAATAATTTTTTTTTTTTTCCTTTCAGGGCAAGAGATACAGTCATGCCAGTCTCAGAAGCAGCAGGCATTGGACAGCAACTTGCCGGATGTCTTTGTGCCGGACTGCACGCTGGATGGCTGGTACTCCCCTCAGCAGTGTCACGACAGCACCGGCCAGTGCTGGTGCGTGACGGAGAGCGGCATGGAGCAAGGCAACACCAGGCGGGAACGCGGCATGCCGCTGCTGGACTGCACCGGTGAGTGACCACTCTGACTGGCCGCATGCACCCTTAGGACCCTCGCTGTCTTGTCTCAATCATTTCTTTGTGTTCCTGGTGGAGAATGGGAACCGTGGGCATCTTTCCTCCTCCACGCTTCCTCTGTCTTGGTCAAGACTTTTTTATAAGGTTTGCATGGTGGAAGTACCAAGTGGACAGATTGCGGTGACACCATGTAACACTTCCTCTTTCGAGAAGGAGAGAGGCTCTGAAAAGAGCTGTTAACACAACGTTTCGGGAAGTGTGTACACGGTGTGTACCCACTACCCATCATCAGGAGATTCCCTCTCCCAGTCTCTTGAGATGACGGGCAGAGTACACACTACCTGAAACGTCTATTCAGAGCCACTCCGTCTTGGGCTGCTTCCCCCAGCCTCTGACCCTGCTCTCACATTCCCACACATTCCCACAATTTCCAACTCATGTGCTACATACCCAGTGAAGACTGAAATGGACACAGCATAGTTGTAAGCAGTTAATTTTGAAAAAGTGCAAAGAAACAACGTTGACAATCGAAAGTGGGGGCATGATCCCTGTAGTTATACTGCAGTTAATGGTGGAATGCTCCTCGCTGGCACTCCCCAACCCCAGCAAAGACCAGTTGGCTATTTTGGATGGCCACCAACTACGGGTTGGATACCGGTAGCTCAGACGGTAAGAGCCCCGATACACAAAACCAGTTGGTCTCTGATTCGAGTCCCCTGTCCAGTCAAAGTTTTCTTAAAGCCCCTACACAACATTGGTCGAAGTCAAAGAATAGCATCCAAATGATGTCTGATCCAACATATGCATGAAATAGCACACCTGTGAACATTTCAGCTCAATCCGCCCACCGTGTCTCGAGAAAATCGTGAAAACCACTTCATTTGTTTTTGAAAATGCATCATTCAACGCCGTACTGTTCCGAAAAAATAGTTTAGATCTCGGTGAGACGTAAATGATTTCTTTTACTCTTTTCTCCCAAAATACAACATTTTAGGCAGAAATATTTCAGTGCGAGGTTTCTACTATAACCATCTTCAAACTGTATAAGTTTCATGTAAATCTGTGAACATTTCTGTTTTTCGATCTTACCAATGTTGTATAGGGGCTTTAAGCTGTTTTTCAAAAATTCAGTCAAACAAACCAAGTTTTCATTGCCAATTTTTCAAGTTTTTCCAAATTTCAAGTTGAAATTTTGATTCGCTCTTCAGATGTCTGCACTTTCCCCAAGTCCACCGGTCCCTGCCTGGGCTACTTCGCCATGTGGTACTACGACACAGAGGAGCGGGCATGCAAGCGCTTCATCTACGGCGGTTGCCAGGGCAACGGCAACCGGTTCGAGAGCAAGGCCGAGTGCCAGCAGTCCTGCGTGGCCCAAGGTCGGTTTTTTGTTGTGCTCTTGATTACCCACTGATCAATATCAAATGGGGGGGAATTCAGATAATTATTCAGCCGTCACCCTTAATCCTGCAGAAGTCCACAGTCTGTTTCGGGGCTTGCCCGTCTAAAATGAGTGTTTTCAAAGAGCTGTGGATGATTGGCGTCCAAGCCCATCAAAACCAAGAATTGATCTGACTTTTATTCTACATAATTTTTCCCTCTCCATCTCCCTCTCCCTCTCCCTCTCCCTCTCAATCTCCATTTCCATCTCCATCTCCATCTCCATCTCCATCTCCATCTCCATCTCCATCTCCTTCTCCTTCTCCCTCTCCCTCTAACTCTCCCTCTCCCAGTCCCTCTCCCAGTCCCTCTCCCAGTCCCTCTCCCAGTCCCTCTCCCAGTCCCTCTCCCAGTCCCTCTCTCCCCCTTTCTCCCTCTCTCTCCCTCTCCCTCTCCCAGTCCCTCTACCTCTCCCTTTCCATCTCCAAGTCCCTCTCTCCCTCTCCCTCTCCCTCTCCCTCCCTCTCCCTCTCCCTCTCCCTCTCCCTCTCCCTCTCCCTCTCCCTCTCCCTCTCCCAGTCCTAGTCCCAGTCCATCTCCCTCTCCCAGTCCCTCTCCTTCTCCCTCTCCCTCTCCCTGTCCCTCTCCCTGTCCCTCTCCCAGTCCCTCTCCCTCTCCCTCTCCCTCTCCCTCTCCCTGTCCCTCTCCCAGTCCCAGTCCCTCTCCCTCTCCCTCTCCCAGTCCCTCTCCCTCTCCCTCTCCCAGTCCCTGTCCCTCTCCTTCTCCTTCTCCCTCTCCCACTCCTCTCATCCTCATCCTCATCCTATCTGATGCACTAAGATCTGTCCAGTACTGGATCCTAACCGTGTCACGTTGCTTTCCCTCTCCAGAGCCCACCACCGCTGAGCCCCAGTCCCTGTGCGCAGTCACGCGGTCCGAGGCCCTGGCCCAGGACGTGCTGGGTGCCTTTGTGCCCCAGTGCACCCCAGAGGGCCTGTTTGTGCCGCGCCAGTGCCACCAGACTGCCCAGTACTGCTGGTGCGTGGATCCGATGACCGGGGAGGAGGTTGTAAGCGACGTTCCCCGACAATCTGGAATGGAGCTGGACTGTGGCGGTAAGGCTGATGCCCGTCTAACGTCCCACTTGCTCCCCGCCCCTGTTTGGGAATGACCTGAATTTCGTAATGAAATAAATGTCAAATTTGTTTGAGGGCGTAAAAGAGATCCTGCTAGGATCAGAATGTCTGGCCCTTTGAATTTCAAGAAATTTGCATTTTGGTCATTTAAGTCAAGAAGAAGTTTTTCGAATTGCTTTAATGAAATAAGTAACTCTCCGTCAGTTGTCCTGTAGAATTGGATGCATGAGGTATTGAAGGTATGCACGATTGATTCGTAATGTAGAATCAGTGTGAGCATTAACTCTTCCAAGATTGAGTGTGGGTCCTAAAAGTGGCAGTAATTCTTAGAGCCATACTCTTTCTTGGTGTCACCACACACACTCCTCAAGTAACATTTCAAATTGTTGACTCTTTCAAGAATGAGTGTGGTACTGAGAAAGACTGTTGAAGGCCCTATACATCATTGGCAAAGGTCAAAAGATTGGCACGATTTGTGTTAAACCATTAAACATTCAAAAAAAGCAATCCTTCAAAGGTTTTTAACAAATGGTATTCTAAGAAAGTAGAAAAAGGCAAAAAATTATCTAAGTTTTCGCACCATTCTGTAGTGTAAGAAATAGTTTATTACTCGCGAGTAATAAGCTAGCGCTATTTGGCGATGTTTGAGTGAAGATTTTTCAAGAATTACAGCATCCCAGACCGTACATTTTCAACATGAGGATTCTATCATGAGTTTCATGACCATCTACAAACTGTGTAAATTAGAAGGAAATCTGTGGACATCGATGTGTTCACGATCTTCCCAATGTTGTATTGGGCCTTTAACACTCGGAGCCACATCAGCCGTCCCCCTTGCAACTGACAAATGCACACGGTGTCGCGGCAAGCGTCCCTACATTAGAATGAATCGGCGTCAGTGGTAAAGACGGTGTGTCGCAACTCTTGCAGCCTATCACCAGAACAACCAGAGCAACCAGGTGGGCAGCGTGGAGACAGCGGAGGAGTCGTCTGTCGGTGCTGGCGACGAAGCCCTGCCCAACCCCAGCCTCCGGCAGTCGCTGGGCGACGAAGGCTGCACCACCTCGCCGCTGGGCTGCTGCCCCGATGGAGTCACCCCGGCCAGTCGTGAGGATCAAATCGGCTGCCCAGGTCAGTCAGTGGCAGTGCAGTTGAGGTTCCTTGTGGTTCCTCTACATTTCCAGTGGTTTTTTTTTTTTTTTTTTTTTTTTGGGGGGGGGGGGGCGTCAATCAAAGGCATTTGTCCAAGACATTCTGCCAGGATGGAAACGTCAGGCCCTCCCTCATTTTTGACATTTGCATTTGGGTCATTTTAGTCAAAAATGTTGGCCAAAAGTGGGATATCCAAAAATAGGAGGGCTTGTCATTTTGATTCTAGCAAGATTTTTGAGACGCTTTCTCAAAGACAGATTGAGAGCAAACAATAAACAGTGTGTAACCATTTTTTTCTTTGCATTACTCAAACAAAGGGGAAAGTGATTGGCAACTTTTAAACAATTTTGATTTTGATTTTTTTCAGTTTCAGTTTTTCCTTTATTTGTCTAATTTTGAAAAATGGCAAAGAAAACTTTGATTGGACCGGGACTTGATTCGGGGGTTCAGCTTCGCACCCCTTTACTGTTCCGAGGTGCAGTACTGTGAAATTTTCCAATAGCTTGTTCCCCCGTACTGCTACGCTTTGGAACTCTCTATACCAGTACCTACATCCTGTTTTCCATCTACATGCAAATTGGATCTGTTCAAGAGGAACTTGAATAGATACGTTCGTTCGTTTGACTCTTCTTCGTTCCCTTTTACTTTTCTTTCTCTATCCGTCTATTCCTCTTCTATTTTTCCTGTAGCCATCACCTCGAGTGGCCCTGTGTTTGGCAATCTTTCATTAAAAAAAATAGCAAAGGATAAGGGCATGTAGGCCACAATACGAGGAAGGAATACAGGAAGGAAGGGAGAGTGGCAATAGCCAAAAATCTTTAGTGAGTGGTTCCAAACGATCTGACTTTTTTTTAAAGTCCAATTTTTGGGGGCTATTTTTCCCAATGAATCCCTTCTTTGTGGCCCTCTGTGTCCAGGCGTATCTCCGCCCATGGTGGAGGTAGCTCCCCCGGACGCCACGGCCGTGCTGGGCGGCACGCTGACCGTCACCTGCCACGCCAAGGGCGAGCCGGCCCCCGCGGTCACTTGGCACCGCCACGACGACACCGTCGTGCCCGAGGGCGGGCCCGGGGCCAGGGTGAGCGCCAGCGAGGACGGCACGCTGATCATCGAGGACGCGAGGGAGGAGGATGCGGGGCCCTATGTCTGCCGAGCCTCCAACGGTGTCGGCCAGGCTGCCAAGGTGGCTGTGGAGGTCAACGTCATCAGTAAGTGCACACCCTCGTAGATGATTTTTGGCATCAAGGAGAATGGTTTCAGGGATGTAAGACACTAATAATTGCTTTATTGTGTTCCCACAAGAAATGTATTAGACTAATTTTTTTTTTTTTTTTTTTTTTTTTTTTTTAGATTTATTTTCTATTTTAATTCTTATTCTTTAATGGTGCCTGCACCCCTGCCTTGAATCTCTCGGTCGCGTAAGCGCTCACTCACAGTCGCACAATTTATTGGCCCTCAGTGATTTTTTCAGGAAATGACTTTGTCGGGCACTTACATCCCTGTGGTTTTCAACAAGGCTTTGCCCTGCACAACACGTGATTATGTGCTCAGTGCTTTGCCCACTTGCCTGCTTTAAGATCCAGGCAATGCGGGTGGGATTCGCAATGGCAATGCTTTCTAGTGCAGACATCTCAGTACACATTGCTTCAGCCCTGTGTTTTCAATTGGAACGTTGTAAATTTCCGCAAGAGAGTAAATTTACTGAGAGTAATTGCTACCTTGGACCCTTTTTTTTTTTTCGACACTGATAGAATAGGGCCATTCCCACTACAAAAATAATCGCGATTTGAATCGCGATTCTAAAACCATTTTTGTTTTGGTCGTGTCCACACAGGCTAAATAATCACGTCGCAAATAAACACGAGCCGATTGTGGTTAGCATGTGGTCGCGCTGCGCAAGCGGGAATGGCGGGACTCGCTGACGAATGTAAACAAACCCTGTGCTGCAGCTGCTGGCAGGAAATGCCATGCTTGCGCAATGCATTGTGGGCTTAAAAAAAATGGTACGATTTGAGCGGAGCATTCCCACACACATCGCGTCGCAAATAAACGCAATTTTTTTTTAAAATCTCACTCTTTATAGTGGAGTCCGAATCGCAGAGAAATCTGTCTATGCTGGGTCAGTGCGATGTGTCATGAGTGACTTTCTCATCAGTCGGGTTGACTTCTCATAATTCTGAATCCCTCCCCCTCCTCCTCCCCCTTGTCTGTCCAGCCCCCGTCCAGATTGCGGAGTCCAGCCAGCACACGGTACGGACCAAGGAGGGGGACTCGGTGGAGCTCTACTGCCACGCCTCAGGCAACCCCAAGCCCGTGGTGACCTGGCGGACGGGCGTGGCCCTGTTGCCGGGCGGCGACCCCCGCATGGCGCAGCTGGAGGACGACACGCTGCGCATCGAGAACGTGGACCTGGGCGATGCCGGCAACTACGTCTGCACCGGCCGCAACATGTTCGGCGTGGTGCAGCGACGGACGGTCACGCTGACTGTAGAGGGTGAGTTTGTAGACAGTTGGGATTCTCTGGCCCCAGTCGAAGAGTCACTTATATCCCTCATCCGTGTAGTGTCAAAAACCCTTGGCAGCCATCCAAGTGCTGGAAGATGCAGTAGGAATAGAATTACTCATGTAGACATGCTAAACAGGGTCTGTGTGAAACTTTGAAATCTGTCTTGCTGGACAGGCTGGTGAAGAGGGAAGTGCATTCAAGGAGGCTCCTGAAAGTATTACTAGTAGTGTGGCGTTTGATCCTCCCACTACGGAGGCCAAGTACGGTCATGTTAGTTTGAAGGTTTGGGTAAGGGTTTAGGGTTGAAACGATTCACAGAGAAGGTGGCAATGCAGTGGGTTGGTTCTCCATAATGACATCACATTTGAACAATTCTATTCTATAGTCTAATATTGAGTTTGTTGATGAGAAGGCTAAAATACGAGTTTCAACTACACTGATTAAATACAGGAGGCTATGCAGTGACACAATGTATACGGTATAAGTAAGAGGTGTGTTTCTTTTCAGAACCATGAGAGACCTTTTTTTTATACATGTTGTCACTGCATACCCTCCTGTATTGTTTCACCCACTATGCAAAGCCTTAAGTCTTACACTCATTGAGTGTTAAATCCTTCTAAATGGCACTCCCATCTCAGCAAAGAGTAATGGCTGGATATACAGCTAAAATGATAGCTCAAGTGGTAAGAGTTCTGGGACGCAAAACCAGAGGTCTGATATTCAAGGCAAGTTTTCCTTGCCATTGTTAAAAAAAAACGATTATTCAGAATGGAAAGCCACAGAATGAATAGACTTACAATAGTGATATACAAAAATTTTGCAAACTGCTTGCTGACTTAAATTACCAAAATGTAAATGTGAAAATTTAGTGGGCCTGACCTTTGAGAAAGGTCCTGCTAGGAACGAAACATCAGGCCCACTAAATTTAGGGATGAATAGGCTATGGACTTTCACAAAATAGTGTCACGGCTATTAAGGAAGAATCATTTCTCCTCGGTTTCCTGGTGGGTACTCTGCTCCGAGCAGAACAGCAAACTTTCCAATTTGGGGACAAACTGCCATCCGTATTTTCTGTTTTTTTGTGCGACTGTATGATGGGCCTATAGAGCCTGATCCAGAGATTTGTGATGGGCCAAGGAAGGATACCGGTTTTCATCAAATTTTTACTCGTCTGTCTGTCTGTCTGTCTGTGTGTGCAGCCGAGGTGCAGATAGTGACACTACCGGTGGACACTACGGCCGACGTGGGCTCCACCCTCCGCCTCTCCTGCGCCAGTACGGGCTCCCCGAAGCCCACCACGCGCTGGACCGTCAACAACGTGGGCCTGCCCCCCATGGACCGATTTGAGTTCCTGCCCAACGGCGACCTGATCGTCAACGGTGAGGCCACAAACTGTGTCTAGCAGTAGTACCACGCCCTATACCCACCCCCACCCCCCCAATGGTGTCCCTTCGGAACTTGACTGTTGCTGTTCTGCAACTGAAGAGATGTTAAATGATGGTTTATACTAACAGAGAGCAAGCCCTCATTGAATTGAAGAGACGTCATCAGCGGCCAGCCTATCTCATGCATTGCTGCTCTTAACGTATTGGGTTGCTGTGCTGTATGTCGCTGAACAGTAATTTCACCCGCAGTGGCAGAAATCAAGTCGGAATGAGTTTTCAAAGAGTTATTCTCACTTTGGTCCTGGGAATTATTACAGTGCAGTCATACCTCATTGTGTATATCAGTGGATTGTTCGGTCAAACCTACCGATAATTCTCATTCATCATCCAAGCCAATACAAGCTCCATTGCCCACAAATCACATCTGTTGAAGTACAGAAACCAACAAGTGTCACCGATGCAATCTATGAATTGTCTCCATTTCTTTCTTCTTCTTTTTTTTTTTGGGGGGGGGGGTGGAATGGTTAACATTGACAATCCAGGTTCCAATCCCAGTCCAGTAAAATTAAGCCTTATATCAAAACATTGATAAACTAGAGATTTATGTCTGTTGGCAAACAGAACATAACGCTTTTCTGCATCTGGTTCTCTTAAAAAAATAGAATTAAAAAAACCCGTACCCTCCATTCCTCCCCCAAATCACACGTGCATATTTTGTGCACAAAGTCTATGGGACTTCATTATAATTATTTTTCAAAAAATCATAATAAATCTGAACAATGGTCAATTGCTTCCAAACTCAGGATTTAGAATGTCTAGCCCAATATATAAATGTCCACCAAATTTCGAGAAGATTGACCTTTGGCAAATATGTGTTTTAAAAACACGCATTTTGATGACATCACAATTGCCTCATGGCATTTTGGCCCCGGAGGGTCTGTCTAAACTACATCCCCAATAGATATAAAAAAAATATATATCTTGCTCCATTGGCCAAATATGCTCAATTGAATGTGTAAATGTGAAAAGTTTATGACCTCATTAATATTCATAAGATGACGTCACGATCAAATGAGGGCAATTTTAGGATACCCTTTTTCCCAACTTAGATATAGTGAAAAATTGAAACCAAACAAACTTGTACTTTTGCCTATAATGGAATTTGAAATTTGCTGTCACATGACGTTTTCAAGACTACGGCGCAAAATTTTAGCAAGGGTTTTATGCATTTCTAAGTTTGAAAAAAATTAAAATTTGTTCAATGGCAAAAATGCCTTCAGAAAAAAACCTGTGCTTTGTCTATGGGATTTTCCGACAAGAAAAAGAAGGGAAAAAAAAAAATCAGAACAACAATAGCTTTTCCGCTTCGTGGCGGAAAAGCTAAATGTTTACAAGGTGTTGTTTGAACAGAAGGCTGGGACAAAGTGAAGCAGCAAACTGAAGGTCACCAACACCCCAAAGTCCCTAGATACAGCAAGCTCTCTCATTGGTTGCAAGTTTTCCACCCCCTTTCCTGATTGGCTGGGGGCTTGCTACTATTTGCATATATTTGCATCTCATTTGCATTGCCCAAGGATTACCTTATATGGTAATGACTGTTCTGCTCTAGAAATTTTCAATCCATATCTATTTTTAGCTGACTTTATAATAGACCAGTCTCTGTGTAACTGATTTATTTCTGATGAGCTGCATTTGGGGCAAAATTTGAAATGCAATAACAACATCCTTTTTCTCTATGACATCCACAGGTGTGCGTAGCACAGATGCTGGTCTTTACACCTGCACAGCTGCCAATGGTCTGACAAGCCAGAAAGCCAGTGCCACAGTCACTGTAACAGGTGCGTACCCATCAGTCGTGCACAGGGTTTTTTTTTATCCTTTCGATCGATGACTTATTGACTGACTGAAAGCCATACGAAAATGCTTGCCAAAATGCAAATCTTTTAGAAAGGTCCTGCTAACATGGAAACATCAATCCCCATATATATGTTTATATATTTGAGACTGATTGATTGATTAACTGACTGACTGACTGACTAATTGGTTGACTGACAGCACTTCATTAATTGATTGACTCAGCGATTAATTGATTGACTGACTGACTGATTAATTGATTGAGTGACTGATTGATTTATTTACTGACATTTATTTACTGACAGAGATTAATTGCTGGCTGACTAACTGAGTGATTCTTTGATTGATAGACTGATTGATTAAATGATTGACTAGTTGGTTGGTGGGGGTCGCCAGTTAATAATGAAAGTTGAGATCTCAGTCCAGTAGTAAGGCATACAGTGGCCTAGAACGTCAGATATCATCCAGACACATCCACTCTATTCCACCCTCAGTCCAGTAGTAAGGCATACAATGGCCTAAAACATCAGATGTCATCCAGGCACATCTACTCTATTCTACCATTGCCAGAATCATGTCAGTGACATGATGATTAGTTTATATCCAGTGTTTTACCAGAGATAAATGCGGCAGTGCACTGTGTGCAGAATTCCATCTCTCCCTGAAAAAAACAGAGTTCACTCCCAGCTGAGTGTGACCTCGGCCTCATTAAATGCTATGGCATGCCCCCTTCCTCCAAGTCTACCCATAGCTGGCCTATCGGGAGTAGTTATCAGTGGCGCCGATTTCCACAGGGCCGCATGCAGACACCATCGTCCAGACTGGACTGAATACGCTGGTGCCCTTCTCACAGTAAACTGACAATGGTTGGAATCGTATGGCTTTCTCCGTATACATAATCTGATGGCACCCTTTTCTCATGGCTTCTCTTGTCTCCATGCAGGTGCCGACTCAGACCCCAATTGCCAGGACAACACCCAGTATGCCAACTGCCGTGTGGTGCTGCGGGCCAACTTCTGCCACCGTTCGCCCTACGACGTCTACTGCTGTGCCACGTGCCGCGACAATCAGATGCAAGGACAGCGGGGGCGCCGACGACGATAAAAACCCCCCCCAAAACAAAACAAAAACAAAAAACGCAACAAAAAATGTAATCAAAATCTAGACATTCGTCTCTTACAGAGGCGATTGCCCGTAATGTCACACTAAAAGAGTAGTTCACACCTCTGAAATACCTTTTTATGGCATTATGATAATTGTTGGTCCTTTTGTAATATTTTGGGGGGCCTTGTTTTTAATTAAGAATGGGAAACAGTTTTTAATCACATTTTTTAATTATGTAGTTGTCAATCAGTTTAGAGGTGTTTTTTATCTCTAACATAAAAAAATCTATATTTTTGGCAAAAAAAAGATACATTGGGTGCTGTCCATTCTGAGTTTTTTTTTATTATCTACTTTCTTTGAGGATGCTTAGATTTTTTTAATTTTTTATTTATTTTTATTTTTTTTTATTAATCAAATCTTGGTTTACTGTTAGCCAAGATGGATCAAGGATGTTGCAGGGTCTTGTATCTTAGTTCAATCTTAAGTGGTGCTCTTAAAGGAATATAAATGAAGAAGAAGATGGGCCTTTGGAGTGGGAGCTTATTTGTATCAATTATTAGCTGCCCTTGCCAACAAAAGGTTCGGGAAGACAGGGTTGCCATGGTATTCAAACAGTAAAAATGAGAAGAAAATCATATCTCACTGACTGAAATGCAATTTTGTTCGATGCTAGAAACATTGTGCAGGTCTGACTCAAATGGTGCTACTTTTCGTACACTTTATCCATTTCAAAAGAGTTGTACTTAAGCCTACACTATATTTTGCCTACTTTGCTTGTATTGCTGTTGAAAGTTGTCTTTGAATCTTTCCTGGTCGCTTTGGTCGGTGCAATGGGACAGTTCTTGCAAACGTATTAAATTATGTAACAACCCCAGCTCTTTCCTTTAATGGTCAACTTTCTGATGAGATGAAATACCTTACAAAGATGACTACACAGCTGAATGCCCTTTCGTTCCCTGTTTGCAATCCACTCCGCCGAATGTTTACCAGAATTATTCCAAGAGAGATTTCTATCCCAAATGTTCTTGTGTCTTTCTTGTTAATAATGCAAGCTTCAAGTCACTGCCATGAATCCATTTACAATTCTTTTTTAGGCAAACAAAAAATAGAAATGGAGTCTTTCATTTATAATAGAAAAGCATCCCTTTTGAATGTTTGATAAGCCATTGTTTGTCATCATGGTTACCTTGGTGTAGCAGCCAGTATATCTGGTGTCACCAGTTGTCAGTGATGACACATATCTCCATTGGTATTCTTTGTTGTTTTTATGTTAGTTTGTTTACCGGTAGCTTGTTTTGTGTCTCTCTGTCTGTTTGGTATGATCAGTTGCAGTGTTTGCTGG
Source organism: Luidia sarsii (assembly GCA_949987565.1). Classification (NCBI taxonomy): domain Eukaryota; kingdom Metazoa; phylum Echinodermata; class Asteroidea; order Paxillosida; family Luidiidae; genus Luidia; species Luidia sarsii. The sequence continues at coordinate 30,563,580 of OX465101.1, forward strand.
AAAATGTTTGTGCAAAACTAAAAGCAAGCCCAAAATTGCTACGTGTGCCTTTTTATTTCGTGTTTTTATCAACAGAGCTTATCCTCTCAAACAAAATAATTATGCTAGTGAAAGTTTCAAAATATTTTATCAGTTGCGACCAATGTGTACCGGTACGTCCTTGTATATTTATGTAAATGCTGTTTTTTGGCCAAGTTGTCCTGCGGTTTTTTGTAATTGTTTTGGTTGGGGTTTTTTAGTTTTTTTTTTAAAAGGTTGGGATGGAAGTCAGTGAGATCTATTCATGTAGATCGAGCGCAGCGCAAGGCACTTTCTGCATCAGTGAGCTGTTTTTCCACCAAATACACGTCATTGTTGAAAGGAATACGGTGACGCTCATGCAGTTTGTATCAGTTGAAACTAAGAAACAAAATATATATCGGGTAGTGATTACATGTTTATGTTCTACAGATGATTTCTTTTCTTTTTAAGTTTTTACGTTACGTTTGATATGTAGACCTTAGCATTTTTAGTGTAGACGATTTGATCCTAAATTATTGTTCACAGTAAAGACGGCTGTTCCACTCAGTCTGCGATTACTGGCAATGACTGCGTTGGTGCTTTTTGAATGGTTGTAGGCCTGGAGAATTTTTGTTAATTTTTTCTGTTCAGTTTTATGTAGTGGGTAGAATATAAAATACAATATGTAGATCCCGTACACAAATATTTATATGAGCGTTGAACGTGATAGCTACTACTGTATCGGGACGGCATGGGCTATAGATCCCGGGTAAAGTGTCCAAGTGTATTTATATTTATCTACAATAAACCCAGTGACTTAATAAGAATTTTTGTTTTGCTTTTACTTTGTGTTGCTCTGTCCAATTCGTATTTAGCCTTCATGATTGTTTGAATGATCTCTCAGATCAACGTCATGCAACGATTTGGAAATTGATCGTAGTGATCGTAAGGGCACTAAAATTGAAAAGTATCTGAGAGATGAAGGTCCAAACTACAATTTTCAGTAAAGCTACAAGAAATGAGAGACTTTTGGGTGTGGGATAATTGACTTTGAAAATTAGTGTTTTTGTACAGTGTTCAATGCGGGGAGCTCGATTTAGTGGTCTGCAGTCTGCACCCCTAAGGGTGCAGCACACAAAATGCATCCAAGATGGCTCCGCCGAGCTGATTATCATAAATTGTGTACCCACAACTTTTTTTAATAAGGGGTCTTTGGAGGCCAATTAACTGATACATTGTAGAACAAGTAAAGCTTAAGACAACCTGGGGATTCACTCTTCAATTTGGTATGCATTTTGGACCATATCTGGCTTTAAATGTGGCCCTATTTGGCTGTGGAAGTGGAGGGGTCCATCCCAAAATCCTTGCAGAAATTCGGCTTGGACGGCTACACATTTTGGGGGTGTTTTTTTCTGCGGGTATAATTTAAAAATTAAACGAAAGAATGAAGTTTGATTGGAATTCTACCGAGTCGTCACCGACACTGAAGGACTTATATGAGATTACACTTTCCACCGGAGTGAGTGGTCACGGTTGAGAGCTCTTGAAAAGAGTCTGCTTCTATAAAAGGCCTCAACGCACTGCGCTCCACAATACATTTTTTTTTTTTTTTTTTTTGTATAGTATGGGGTTGCCCGGCGCAGGAGAAGGGCGGGAATAGCATGAGAATAGCATGAGAATTCAGAGCACCCGTTGAGTGCACAGGTGACATATGATTTATACCCTCTATTTGAAATTGGGTTTGTTCAACTGACTGTGTAAGTGCAGCTATATGATTGTTGATGTGTACGTCAATAAAAGATTTGACAACTGCAGCATACCTTGTATCTGTGTGTTGCCCGTCTTGTGCTCTAAAGTCTCATATAAGTCCAAAGTGTCAGGTGATGACGAGGTAGAATTTAAAAATTAAACGAAAGAATGAAGTTTGATTGGAATTCTACCGAGTCGTCACCGACACTGAAGGACTTATATGAGATTACACTTTCCACCGGAGTGAGTGGTCACGGTTGAGAGCTCTTGAAAAGAGTCTGCTTCTATAAAAGGCCTCAACGCACTGCGCTCCACAATACATTTTTTTTTTTTTTTTTTTTGTATAGTATGGGGTTGCCCGGCGCAGGAGAAGGGCGGGAATAGCATGTACCTCACATGACAGGACTCATGAGGTGGGCACCTAAGTCCTTCAGTGCCTTGAATCTGCCTGTGTCAATGCCGGCATCAAATAAACTGGATTTTATCCAGCGTGAGATTGTTTCGGCGCCCACTTCCTTATGTGGGGAAACATAACTTAGAAACAGGTTTCTGTTTTTGCCTCGTACTGCTCTGGTTTTTTGCAGATAATGCTTGAGTGCATTTACGGTGCACAAAGGCTCCTCATGAGGGTACTTTGGAAGAACCACTGTTATCGGTCGTTTTCCGATTTTACTTGTTTTTGTCAGGCCAACAACTGAAAAGGTCACTGCTGAGGATGTTACATCCACATGGTCCAAATCAAGCATGGAAATAGTTTGACATCTTTGTCCAGAAATCAAAGCAACAAGCGTGACAAGCTTTATTGTCAGCTGTTTCAACGACATCTCGTTATTTGGGCCCAAACTTTTAACATAAAGTAAAACAATGTTAACGTCCCAAGTGTAACTATATCTTGGTAAGGAGGGTCTTACGTTGAAGACACCAGACATGAACCTTTTTATCAAAGGGTGCGATCCGGCAGGCGTCCCGTCTATGGGGGCCAGAATTGCCGATATGGCACTACGTAACGTGTTAACTGTGCTGTAACTGTTGCCTTTGGCAAACTCTTCCGTTAAGCAATTAAGGACCGCTGCTATAGTTGCTCGAACGGGATTAATTTCCTCCCGAGTGCAGAATAGAACCCATTTATGGATTGCTGCTCGGTAAACCGTTTGGGTTGCGGGCCGCCAGGATGCCATGATAATGTTGGAAGCTTCTTGCGAAATTCCCTGACGTCGGAGGTTTTCCCGGACAAATGGCAGGCCATCAGTAGGAGACGCTCTTGCCATGGGTGGAGTTTCCCTGAGGATGGAAGGGAAAGTAAGTCAGCTCTTTGAGGCAGAACGACTGGCGTATTCACCAGCAACTTAAGCATCTTCGGAAACCACACCTGGGTTTGCCAAAGTGGTGCAATGAGTATTGCTACAGACTCGTCATATTCGATCTTTGTTAAGACCTTCCCGATCAGGCAGAAAGGGGGGAATGCATAGACTTTATAGTTTGACCAGTCTAGCGTGAACGCATCATTGTGCAATGCCCCTGGGTCGGGTTGCCAGGAAACATAAGGCTGAATTTGCCAGTTTAACCTGGACGCGAACATGTCAATGTTGGGGGTCATGAATTTAACCGTGATTTTACGGAAGACTTCAGGTTCTAGTTTCCATTCCATATCTTCATGGAAATGTCGTGATGCATAATCAGCATTCACGTTGTCAGCCCCTGGCAAGTAAGAAACGGAAAGCCAGATTTCCCTGGCTAGGCACCAAAACCAAATCTCCCTTGCTAGTTCATTCAGCTGAGCCGAATGTGAGCCACCGTAAAACTGAATGTAGGACACCACCGTAGTATTATCTGATTTCAGATGAATGTGGATGTTCCTGCGGTGACTGAAAAGGGATTTAAGGGCAAAAAAACATGCCTTCAATTCCAGATAATTGATATGCAAACTAGCTTCAGTAGGCGACCATTTGCCACCGAGTATTTGTCCATTACAATGGGCACCCCAACCTAGGTTGGACGCATCAGATTCCACAATAAAATCAGGCTTTGGCCTGTGAATGGGGGCACTTGAATGCCGCAAATTTGCATGCCACCAATTTAAGCCTGCCTTAGCTCGTTCAGACAAAAGCATTCTTGCTTCAAAATTGTTGCTATTCTCAGCAAGAGCCACCGTTTTTTCTAATTCCACAGCTCTTCTGAATAGTGCTCCATATGGCACAGCCAACTCGCAGGAAACTAGAAGCCCGATCACATGGGCCACCTCCCGTATTTTCGGGTTGCGAGCTGTAACTACGTTAAGAATGGCCAGTTCAATTTTTGCCACTTTGGGCACGGGGATCTCTATTGTCATTTTGACAGAATTCAAGATGAACCCCAAAAATGCAATACACTGGGTGGGTTCCAACACCGATTTTTGTGAGTTAACAATAAACCCTAGCTCTTGAGTGAGGGCTAAGCGAGCTGCAACATTTGATTTGCACTCTTCGGCTGTTGAGCCTAACAACAAAGAGTCATCGATATAATCGCATGACTCATGACCCATTTGTCTGAGTGTTGCAATCAAAGGTTTCATTACCTTCGTGAAGACCCTTGGGGCACAAGCCAAACCAAATGGCAAACAAGTAAATTCAAACAAGTTATTAAGCCACGCAAACCTTAAATATTTACGATGGTCCATAGCAATAGGAATTGCAAAATATGCATCTTTAAGATCCAATGAAGCCATAAAACACTGTGGCCGAATTAGTTGCAGGGCAAGGTGAATCGTTTCCATTTTAAAATGGAAGTAAGCTACTGATTTATTCAAATCACGTAGATTAATGATAGGTCTGAAGGATCCATCTTTCTTTGGACGGATAAAAATACTCGATATAAATTCACCAGGAACATGGCCCACCTTTTGAATGGCTCCTTTTTGAAGGAGATATTTCGATCTCAGCCGAGATTATAGCAGTCTCCGTGGGAGAGAACAAGTTTGGCTTCGGCGGCACCACCTGAACGGGGCGCTCAAAAAATTCTATATGATAATATGTGACCGCATCCAGAACCCACTGGTCAGATGTTATTTCCTGCCATTTGGTTAGAAATTTTGCCAATCTACCAGCAATTTTGCTAATACTCACCGGCGCAGTTCTTACTTGGCGGTGGGATCCATCGATGTCCTCGGCTTGCCGTTCCACCGGGACCCTCGGGGTTTGTGGAAGCGGTGATGGTGGTTTAAAAAACTACCCCGTCTCTGACCGGCTGTAAGATTGCCTCTGTGCAATGTACCCGGACGATCAAGCTTGTGATAGCCTCGTGAGCCTGAAAATCCAACCTGCTGTCCAATCTTATTGGTTTGTTGGATATCCTTGCACTGTTGTGGCAAGTTGTCCCCAAACAAGAACCCAGTTACGGGAACATGGGGTGAGCACAATCCTGCGAACTGTCTGTTCAGGTCCGGCTTTATGAATTCGCGCTGTCGCATATTCAATTCATGGTTAGCATGTCCCATTACCGCTACAGCGTCAAGCAGCTTGGTGATTTCACCTTTGAATTCCTGGTGTCCCACACCTGACGCCGAGGTAGACAGTCGAGTCATGAGCGAATCGATGACGCTAACAATGGGGACCGCACCTTTTAGAAGTGCCTGTTGCACTCTCTGCAGCTTAATATCCTGAGATCGAGTCTTAGGTTTCAGGGAGCCCCAAACCTCTGGGTTTACCCGCGTACATTCGAGGTTTTTGATATTCATCGGTCGTTGTAGGGACTTGAGTTTCTCTGTCGCCTTGTCCTCCGGCAGTTTATGGCTCACCATCTTGTCAATGACTTGGGCCAGTTTGTCATTTACTGCCTCTGCAGTAGGGGCATCCTCTGCATAGAGCTGGTCGAAATTTTTCAGCAGCTGCTCATCGCCCTTTGAGGACTCTTGATAGGAAATGTCTCCAAGGAGATCATCGGCCGCCTTTGAGGCACTTTCGCCATCTGAGCTCGGTTCCGAGTCTTGACGAGCCCGCTTGGCAGGCTGGGTCAGCATGACCCCTTGCATGGTCTCGATAGCCTCTGCCATCAGACTGATTTTCTCCGACACATCAGCAAATTCTTGCCGTGTTACAGTGTCATCCGACGGAGCTGGCAACTTCTTCCCTTTCCGGGGCTTCGCCTTCGGTTTGTCCGAAGCTCTGGCCCTCGATGGCTGTCCCAAATCACCCTGATTCAGGGCTGCATATTGCTGGGTAACTACTTCGTCCTCGACCACGTCCGAGGGGCAAGCCATCAGCTCCAGTAAGTCGGCGTCTGCAACGTTGTCCATGTTGACTCAACCACTCCGGCACAGAAAAATGTATTGTGGAGCGCAGTGCGTTGAGGCCTTTTATAGAAGCAGACTCTTTTCAAGAGCTCTCAACCGTGACCACTCACTCCGGTGGAAAGTGTAATCTCATATAAGTCCAAAGTGTCAGGTGATGACGAGGTAGAATTAACAAAAAATCTAATCGGCTAAGAGCACTAAAATTGAAAAGAATCTGAGAGGTGAAGCTCCAAACTACAATTTTAAGTATAGCTACAAGAACTGAGAGACTTTTGGGCATGGGATAATTGGCTTTGAAAGCGAGTGTTTTTTTACAGTGTTCAATGGGAGCTCTATTTAGTGTTCTGCACCCCTAAAGCCGTTAGCCCGCCCTCAATGTTGAGGTGTTCCGTTATAATTATTAACATCTCCCCGAACTCCATGGATTCTACGTCATCACTGCATATAATTATAATCCTCCCATCACTTTTCTCTCTCTCTATTCCGTCGCCAGCTCTGCTTGTGGCGACAGACGGTTCCGGTGCTGAGAATGATGTGACTGTTTCCCCCTTTCAGTTTCAGCTCTGGAGTAAAATTATCGCATTTGACGCCACAAGATGGCAGACAACAGTGACACGGAGAGCCAGAGCACCCAGGCGGTGGCCGAGGTGCCGGCCCTGGTGAGATATCTGCGGAAAATCGTGCCGTTGTTGCTGGAGGATGGCGAGGCCTCCACGGCTCTGGACAACGCCCTGTCCGACAAGCACCATGTGGAGGGCATGAAGAAATTCCTGTCCGACAGCCAGTCGCCCAGTCTTCTTGTTGAGAGGAACGTCAACAAGGAAGGTGCGCCTGCCTGCCTTTTCTTTGACTCTTTAGCCATAATTCAAGGGTTTGTGTGTGTGTGTGGTGTGGTGTGGTGATTGCTTTTCACTTCACGGTAATTTGTTGTGACTGAGGTCATAGGTCAGCATGGATGGTGAAAGGTCATGGTGTCAGACCATGGAGGTGGTCAGACGTTCTGAATAAATACATTTTCAATCAATATAATGAACTTACCAAGGACCAGATTAGCTTAGGATAATTGAATAATTAGCTATTATTGTATTACAAATTTACAATTATAATTTATACTCCAAGTAACTTGGACCCTTACAATCGCCCTTTTTAAAAATGTTGAGGGTCGGGCGATAGTAATTACTAATTAGTATTGCCTATTGGGATCCAAGGAATCCTGCTGGGAAACCCAGTAAGTAACTATGTGTTCGATTCCATGACTACCCCCGACCAAAGCCCCCAGATTTTACCCCGAAAACACCTGTGAAACCGTCCCACGCACCCATCTTGTGATTAAGTAAGAATCACCGATTTCAATACTGGATTACTGGTCATTTGTTTTACTCGCGTTTGGGGAAAAAGGAGAAATTTCCCCTCAGGTTTCAGGTTTCTCAGCAGGATTCCTTGGACCCTACTGTCGCCCGACTCCCTCAAAATAAAAAAGGACGATTGTGTCTCCTGATGAGTTTCTTCACATAGTTTCTCCTGATGACGGCTAGAGCATACTGGTCGAAACGTCGAGTTACCACTCGGGTTCTTTTCAGAACCAAATTTGATACATGGTGTCTTCGCAAACCTTCCTTTATACACATATTTACATATACTTCCTATATACACATTAAATTCAGTATGTATGTATGAAAAGGTCATCCCCTGTTTAGATCTTAGAAATTCCTGAATAATCATAATTCATGTACATTGTATTTAAAGGTCATCCTAGGCATTTTTCAAATAGTCTGTACTGCGCCAGTATTCCAGGGTGTGGTTTCCATTGTAATCAGTTTTCATTGATCCATCCAGACCATAGTGCAACATCTGCTCGGTCCGATCCACACTGTCAAATTAACACTGTGTTTGTTATCATAATATCAGTGTTTTTTTCGCTCCATACAGTACAGTATTATTGATTTGTATTGTATCTTGGTTCAGATCACACATGTTAATGTTAGCTGCTCCAAACGTGCAGATTACAATTTCAGACAGCGGATTAACATTGATCCGTCATTTCAAATGGATCATTATTGCTCATTCTGAACACTTCCATGTTCTGCACAAATATCCTGTGTATTGATTATGTAGGAATACATTGTGTAAGTAATAAAACAAAATCTTTGGTTAGGTACAATTCAAATTGTGCTTTGGGCTTGAAAAAAAAAACCACCACACATCTGCTGAGTGCTGATGCTAGACACGAAAATGTGGCATTGTTTGATAAAAGTAACATGAATAAATTGATGCCTATTCTGTTGGTCACAGAATATATTTATGGCATCCGATTGGTCAGTTTGGCAGTTCTATGTTACTTCCTTGAGATTATTGTGTGCATTTTACCGCTAAGGCCAAGGAAAAGAAATTATTAGTTTCTCATCCCCACCCACATCTTTTCTTTTTTTCACCGTATTAATTTTTTAAACATTTTTTTTTTAATAATGAGAAAAAGATGGAATTTCGGTTGATTTTTGCTGTTTTCAGCCATTGAACCTTGCACATGCACACTGCAGCCTACATATCGTATCATACGTAAAAAGTACTGAAAATTAGACTACCCATCTTGAGGGGAAAAAATTGTTTTGAAAATGGAAAAAAACAAGAACTAAGTTAGAATGAGAAACTATTAATTTGCTTTACTTGGCCTAAATTAATAATCGATTTGACTCTTTGCTTGTTTTTAAAATATTGTTGACAATAATTTCATGCAACTGTTTTTAAAGACAACTAAACTCAATAATGTAAATGCCTTTTAGAAATTGCATAAATTTGACATTATTATCAGTTATCACTGAGTGACTACATACATGTACATAGACATTCCATGATAAGTTTCACACCAGGAAAGCATATATATAAAAGTCACATGTAATTAGTACACTCATTGTAACCACACCATCTGACTGACTAATGTAGTATGTGCATGTATCTTAATTAACAGTTCCTAGTGTTCACAGGCACATGTAAATTGTACGGTTAGGTAGATACTCAATCTCTATTTTACACCCTACTCATTAACGCTTGCATATCAACATGGATATGTATGTGTGTAGTACATGTTTATGCAGTACACTGTACATGTTTAATGCAGTACACTCTACATGTACCGGTACATGTATTTGACTACTCCCATTCATGTCATTTGGTCAGGTGATTATTCTTCCTTGTGCACACAGTACACGTGGACTGGATGAGTCATTCGTGTGTTAGCACAGTGCATTAACTTCCAATGTCATATCACAAGGAAATGATCAATTACTATTTGCACAAGGGATCGTACTATGTTGGCCTCCTAAGTGGGCATCCTTTTTGACATTGTCTGTCACAGACACAGACTTTCCAGTGTCCAATTCAATGAGTGATAGCTTTAAGATTTGATAAAAGGCAGTGTTGCAGACTGTAATAATAAGACTGACCCGAAAGGCTGAAATGAACAAATCATAATTGAAGGTCCTGAGGCCCTGATATTTTTTTATCTTTGCAGCACCTTTCTCAAAGGCTAAAAGTGATCAGTATGTAAGGCAATGGGATGACGTTCTTTTAGTTTGAGCCACAGGAATATCGGGGTTCCTTTTATTATGATCATGTAACTTCTTGTTTCCTTATGTTGATTCAAACGGTAATAAGATATGGATGTGGTATTGTGTTGAAAGTCTGCAGACTCCAATTGTCAACCTAAACTATCTGCTAGTGCTAAGAAACCTTGGACAATTTATAGCCATTTTAGAAATGAAGGCTTAGGCTCAGCCTTAGGCTTTGACTCCAAAAGATCTGAAAACCCCCCAAAATCCAGGTTGTAGTTTGTTTCCGAATTTGAAGGTTTGTTGGCTTGATAGGTACAGGGTAGTCCCCAAGAAACTGGTGTCAAACGCTTGTTTTTAGATGCCTGTGATATTTTTAATGAGTAAGATGAATATGACTGAAGCCAAAGCCAGAGCCTAAGCCTTTCTTTTTGAAAACGGCCTTTGAGGATCGGGTCCCTGTAATGTCCTATCTCTTGGGACACTCAAGTAAAAAGAAGAAAACACACAGAGGCAAATTCTGTAGTTTCACTGTGCCTGTCTGCCATGTTGTTCAGCTCTCAATAAAAACATACAGTTGGTGCGGCTAATGCATATGCTATTGAGATGGGGCATGAACTATATGTTGGCTAATAAAGATGTGCAGTGTACAGTATATGGTGAAGCATTGAAAGTAATGATGATGGTTATTACAGTCCCAATCGATGGTACTCGGTACACACATTGTGCATGAACTTGACCATTCCCTTGCCCTTGCTCCTCGTGCCTGCAGAGGAAGATGATGACGAGACCAGCGTGGCCTCAGATGTCACCGATACTGAGAATGAAGTCACTTTCAACATCTCCTGCGAGGTCCACTTCACCAACACCAAGATGACAGCGTAAGGCATTTGATATTGTCAATACAGCTCCCCTAAGTTTGCAATTTCAAACATGGCATGCAAACAAATGAGACGGAAAAACAAACTAGGAATTTTGTTTTTTAAAACAATTTGAAAAACAAACAAACAACAACAGTGATATGCAAAATTGTTGCAAACTGCTTACTGTCTAAATTGACCAAAAAGCAAATACCAAATATTAGGCCTTTCTCAAAGGTATTCTGAAAGGTCCTGCTAATGCTATGATCAGAATGTCAGGCCCTCCTATTTTTTTTTGGGGGGGGGGTTTTATTGGGACCAGGACTTGAACCCGAGATCTCTGGCTTAGTTCTGGGCTGCTGGTGCATGCTTCCTAATAAGGTCATGGGCTCAAGTCTCAGTCCAGTCCAAATTTCTTTGCTGTTTTTGCAAATTGTGTACATTTAAATGCGGTTGGTCTATGTACTGTTACCACTGCACCACTTAGCACTGGTATTTTAAAGTAACAATTAATGCTAGGACCTGATTTCCAATGGGAAAATAGGCTACAAAATTGTTTACTGTTGAGTTTTAGTATATGAATTGATATTTTCATACAAAGGCATTGATATACATTTAATCGATACTCGTAGCCGATGAAGTTGGATAGTGCCCAGCTTGGTCTCGTAGTCTGACTCCCTGACTTCCCCTTTGCTCTCCCAGTGTGGTGTTTCTGAAGCGCGGTCCCATCGTGGACGCCGAGAAGGCCATTCCCAGCCAGGTGCGGATCATCAACCTGAGCGAGGGCTCCCCGTTTGAGACGCTGCACGCCTACGTCAGCAACGCCATGGCGCCGTACTTCAAGTCCTACGTCCGAGCCTCGGGCAAAGTGGACAGGTGAGTTGCGCACGGGGGCGTTCTCCTGAGAGTTGAGCATTTCACCCGCACACTCTATCTATCCCAAGGTGTAGAAGGGAGAGGTATCGGAACGGCTTCTTCCCTCGTTCTGCCTCTATCTGGAATTACTTAGTCTTGGTATCAAATGAAAGATTAGATCATGAACGAAAAAGTTCTCACTAAATCCATTAGTATTCAAACAAAAAAATTATCATGAAAAATAGGTTTGAAAATAGCGACTTGTTCAGAAAAAAAGTTAAATCTGTTCGGAAGACTTAGAATAATGGGGCTGTAAATTGCTTGTTGTAAGGGGATTCAATTTGAATTTGAAACCAGAAGAAAGCCCTTGTTCTACTTAATAAAATGTACACACATTTTTCTTGTAAAAACGAGCCTCCATTGAGAAAAATGACGTTGAATAAGCGTGCAATGAAAAGCTGCCTTGGGCTCAAAACAATTCGGTAACGGACTGTACGTACCGAATAAACAATGTGGTACTCAAAGGGTTTACTGCCGTATATCTCCAGGGATCACATCCCCCGCTTTCATTCAGATGCAAACAACCAATTGTTGTAAACCTGGCTACAGCAGCCCGGGGATCGCACAACAATTAAAAAAATACATACAAATTCACAGACTGGCTCTGACCCTGACCCCCCCCCCCCCCCTCCCCTCCATCCCAGGGACGGTGACAAAATGGCGCCCTCCGTGGAGAAGAAGATCGCCGAGCTGGAGATGGGCCTGCTCCACCTGCAGCAGAACATTGACATCCCGGACATCACCCTGCCCATCCACGCTGTGGTCTCCACCATGATCCGCAACTGTGCCAAGGAGGGCCGCAAGCCCAAGGTCAACGACATCCTGGACAAGGTGGAGGACTCGGTCTTCCTCAACAACCTGCAGCACGGCGTCAATCGCTGGATCCGCGAAATCCAGAAGGTAGGTAGGGGGGGGGGGGCCGCCGGGGCTGGATTTCACAAAGCCTTTGCGAGGGATAACCCATCGTTAGTTGTGATACACCATATGGTTTCTGTGCATTGCTCATTGTCTTGCAATGGATCATAAGTTTGATTCAATCATGAGCAGCATCGATTCCTCGGTCACTCAGCCAATCAATGAAATGTCACCAGCTCCAAGGAAAGATGATATAAATAATTTTAAAAACACGCATGCAAAACGTGATGATTTGATTTTTTTATTGTATTTATTTTATTTTTTTATCTTTTTTGTTTTATCTTTATTTTATTTTTTTATGTCAAACAGGCATCTCAAACTGCAAATTTTCATTGGTTAAAAACCTGAAAAGAAAAGGGTGCCTGCACCCCTGCTGTGAATCTCTTGGTCACGTAAGAGCTCACTCGCTCTCGCCTCTCTCGGTCTCGTAAGCGCTCACTCGCAGTCGCACAATGGATTGGCTCTCTGTGATTTTCAGGAAATGACTTTGTCGGTCAGTTACATCCCTGACCAAGTTATCTCACTGTAAACCCACAATTTCAGCCATCATTTGGTATATATTGCAGATCTCAGTACCCCTTTGCCATTCAGGAGGTTCTTTGTATGTTTTTAGCTTGGAAAGAGCCACTGATGAACAACGAAAGCATAACATACTCTCAAAGGACGGGCCAAAAAATGTATTTTTTGTGAACCAAAACAAAACGTAGTTTTTGCTCACTTTATGCCTCCCCCTTCCTCTCCTCCTCCCCCTTCCTCTCCCCTCCCCCTTCCTTTCCCCCTCCCCTTCCTCTTTCCTCCCCATTCCTCTCCCCTCCCCCCTTCATCTTTCCCTCTCCCTTCCTCTCGCCTCCCCCTTCCTCTCCCCTTCCCCATTCCTCTCCCCTCCCCCCTTCATCTTCCCCTCTCCCTTCCTCTCCCCTCCCCCTTCCTCTCCCCCTTCCCCCTCCTCTCCCCTTCCCCCCTTCCTCTCCCCTCCCCCATTCCTCTCCCCCTCCCCCTTCCTCTCCCTCTCCCCCTTCCTCTCCCTCTCCCCCTCCCCCTTCCTCTCCCCCTCCCCCTTCCTCTCCCCTCCCCCCTTCCTCTCCCCCTCCCCTTCCTCTCCCCCTCCCCTTCCTCTCTCCTCCCCCATTCCTCTCCCCCCTTCCCCTTCCTCTCCCCTCCCCCATTCCTCTCCCCCTCCCTCTCCCCCTCCCCCTTCCTCTCCCCTCCCCCTTCCTCACCCCCTCCCCCTTCCTCACCCCTCCCCCTTCCTCTCCCCTACCCCTTCCTCTCCCCTCCCCCTCCCAGGTGACCAAACTGGACCGGGACCCAGGCTCAGGCACGGCCCTGCAGGAGATCAGCTTCTGGCTGAACCTGGAGCGAGCCCTGATGAAGATCCAGGAGAAGCGTGAGAGCCTGGAGGTGGCCCTGACCCTGGACATTCTGAAGCACGGCAAGCGCTTCCACGCCACCGTCAGCTTTGACACAGACACAGGTCAGTCGTCGACGCAGGCATACTCTGAATCTCCGTCGAGGAGAATGAAAGCGCTTTGCTCGAATTCCTGCTGAAAAACAAAACCACAGGCAGCTTGTTACCCCTCCTGTCTAGTGCCGTCTTAACCGCTTGTTCACCGAGCTAGGTTTAGGCCGTGTGGTGGATTCTAATCTGTATAGCGGTGGGTTCTGCTTTGCATTATAGATATAATATGATTTTGTGTTGAGGAGAATGTTATTCAGTGAGGATCTACTCTATGTTGAGTGATTACACTGCTGTTCAGTGCTTTGTCCGAATGCCTGCTGAAATTTTTTTAAAAATCCGGGCAGCTCGGGGCGGGATTTGACTCCGTGACTCCTGCTCTCTGGTGCAATCTTCACCGCTTAACCACCGAGCTGGTCGAGGTCGTGTGGCGGACTCAAGCCACCAGGGTTCGACTTTCGCCAAATGGTCTCTCTGCTGTTGTAGGATGCTGGAATAGTGTCCGTTATCAAGTGGGACCTGAGGTCTCCATCCAGGCAATGCCTTTCTCAAAGGCTACAAATGGGCCATGCATGGCTTCAGATTTCTCGGTCAGTTTCATTCGTTTCAGGATCCTTCACAAAGTCAGACAGCTGGCTTTCTCTGCTTTTGGGAAAGGTCCTGTTTGAAGCCAAACGTTGGGCCCTCCACTTTGTAAGCGCTCACTCGCAGTCGCACAATTTATTGGCCTTCAGTGATTTTCAGGAAATGACCTTGTCTGTCACTTACATCCCTGACCAAAATGTCAGGCCCCCCTAAATATTTGACTTTTTGAGGCGGTAAGCTGTTGGCTCCAAATGACTCTTGTCACTTACCCCTCCTCCACTCCCCCCTCCCCTTCATCTACTTGCTTCATCTACTGCTTCATCTACCCAACAGGCCTGAAGCACGCCCTGGCCACCGTAGCCGACTACAGCCCCCTGATGAAGGACTTCCCCCTGAACGACCTGCTCTCGGCCACCGAGCTGGACCGGATCCGCAATGCCCTGGTCAGCATCTTCAACCACCTGCGCAAGATCCGCAACACCAAGTACCCCATCCAGCGAGCCCTGCGCCTAGTGGAGGCCATCTCCAGAGACCTCAGCAGTCAGCTCCTGAAGGTAGCTCTCGGCACTCCTCCGGCCCGTTGGCCCCGCTCCTCTTTAACCTCGTGTCGTGTCAAACTCCTGTCGCTGTTGCTGTCTATGCCCGGTTGCTAACACCCACTGACAAATGGCATCTATCGGCCCACCTTAAATTTCTTGATGCACCAAATTTCTCTCGGGACATTTTGGCTGGACTAGAATAGTTGCTTGTATGCCAATAGCAACAAGACTTGCCCTGAGAAACCTCGAAACTCCCAAAGCAATGGTCGGGGTTTTAGCGATCCCCTCCAGACTGACTACTTTAGGTTTTTTCACTCGCCGGTCCTTCTCAGAACTACTCCTCTTCTGCTTCACACGGTGTACCGTCAAACCACAACTTACGTACCACGTCCACCATGCGAAGTTTGCAAAGTCTTGAGAAGTGTAAGTAAATAGGTCTGATCCTCCCATCCCACATGACACGGTTTTCTGATCACTCCACATCTTTCCTTCCCTCCCTCCTTTACTCCCTTCCTCCCTCTCCTCCTCCCTCCTTCCTTTCTTCCCCCAACTCGTTCAGGTCCTAGGCACCCGCCGCCTGATGCACATCAGCCACGAAGAGTTTGAGAAGGTGATGAACGCCTGCTTCGAGGTCTTCAGCACCTGGGACGACGAGTACGAGAAGCTGCAGGGCCTGCTGCGGGACATCGTCAAGAAGAAGCGGGAAGAGAGTCTGAAGATGGTGTGGCGGGTCAACCCGGCCCACAAGAAGCTGCAGGGCCGTCTGGAGCAGATGCGCAAGTGAGTCGGCGGGGGTCCCCGTTTTCCCCCGGGCGGTCGTCCAGGGGCCCGCACCTCAATCTAGAGGCTCTCCTCAATCCTGGGGGCCGATTTCTCTCACTTTGCGATAATCGCAAACGCCAAAAATCGATTGCTAAGTCTGAAATCCATGGCAACTTAGCAGGATTAGCTAAGTTGCCATGGATTTCACACTTAGCGATCGCTTTCAGACTTAGCAATGGATTTCAGACTTAGCGATGGATTTCAGACTTAGCGATGGATTTCAGACTTAGCGATGGATTTCAAACTTAGCAATGGATTTCAAACTTAGCGATGGATTTCAGACTTAGCGATCGATTTCAGACTTAGCGATCGATTTCAGACTTAGCAATCGATTTCAGACTTAGCGATCGATTGTGGCATTTGCCTTGATTGCAATGAAAATGTATCTGTTCGTAAACAGAATTGCAAACCGCATTCTAATTCAATGTCAGTTGGGTTTGAATTGTATTCCACTTTTCTTTGCTTAGCATGAATCATGAGTGAGTGAATCAAGGTTGGCAGGGTGATCCTTGGAATCGTGACTGAAGCATGTTTTGGTGCTGAAGTGGCTCTATGATATTGGCCCCCTGTAGCTTAGGTTCCACACTTGGGCAGCTCTATTAAACTTAAGCCCAGTGCTGTGATTGTAAACGTTGGAAAGTCTCCCCGCACAATGCTTGGATGGTGTGAATGATTTTCACGGGGTGCGACTCTCTCCGGTTTGGCCCGTCCCTGCTCAGATTCCGTCGGCAGCACGAGCAGCTGAGGGCGGTGATAGTGCGAGTCCTGCGCCCCGCTGTGACCCAGGTGCCGGGGAGTCCGGGCACCACGCCGGACGAGCCGCCAGGCAGCATCAACGAGCTCATGATGGACGCAGCCGACGCCAATGCCATTGAGGTCAGACCTGGAGCCTTGCTTTTGTAATTTTTGTTACAAAATGAATTAATGAGGGTCTGACATTCGATCCTGGCAGGACCTTTCTCAAAGGCCAAATCAAAGGATTCTGCCTTTGAGAAGCGTCATGCTAGGATCAAAACGTCAGGCTCTCCTAATGTTTGATTTTTTTGCATTTTGGTCATTTTAGTCAGTAAGCATTTTGCAACATCTTTGCATATCTCTCAAACCAAATTGTATCGCATCAAATATTATCGAACCAAATTGGGCATAAGCATAGGTATCATTGTTCACCGAGGAGAGCATTGAGGTGTTCCTTTTGAAAGTGTTCCCTGTCACCATAAGAGGCGTCTTGCAGCGACCGTCTTTAGAGAGTGGTTAAACTGAGTTGACTGTGGTGTCTTTGCTCTTTCAGGAGGTGAACTTGGCCTACGAGAACGTGAAGGAGGTGGAGAGCCTGGACGTCAGCAAGGAGGGCAATGAGGCTTGGGAGGCAGCCATGAAGAGGTAAGAGAGATCAGACTTGAAGGCTTACACCGCGGCAAGTTTTGAAAGTTTGTGGTCGCACCACTGCTGCCAGTTTGTCCCAAAGCACACATTTTCCAAAATGTTGAGTTACTGGTTCTTCTGGGATCAATACTCCTTTCTCAGAGGCAGAAACTCCTCCTCCTCCTCCTCCTGCTCCTCCCTCTCCTGCTCCTTCTCCTGCTCCTCCTGCTCCTCCTGCTCCTCCTGCTCCTGCTCCTTCTCCTTCTCCCCCTGCTCCTCCTCCTCCTGCTGCTCTTGCTCCTTCTTCTGCTCCTTCTCCTGCTCCTCCTCCTCCTCCTCCTGCTGCTCTTGCTCCCCCTTCTTCTGCTCCTCGTCCTCCTCCTCTTCCTCCTTCTCTCCTCCCCTCCTCCTCCTGCTCCTCCTGCTCCTCCTGCTCCTCCTAATCCTTCTCCTCCCGCTCTTCTCAGAGCCACCCTCACTGCAATCATTTTGCACCGTCTCCCTGGTAACCCTCATCAACCCTGCCCAGGTACGACGAGCGCATAGACCGCGTGGAGACGCGCATCACGGCCCGCCTGCGCGACCAGCTGGGCACGGCCAAGAACGCCAACGAGATGTTCCGCATCTTCTCCCGCTTCAACGCGCTCTTTGTGCGCCCCCACATCCGCGGCGCCATCCGCGAGTACCAGACCCAGCTCATCCAGCGCGTCAAGGACGACATTGAGTCGCTCCACGACAAGTTCAAGGTGTGGAGAGAGTAGGATAATGTCCAGGGGTTGATTTCAGTAGCGCTTTGCGATCATCGCAAACGACAAAATGGATCGCTGAAATCCAGTCTGAAATCCATCGCAACTTCGCAGTACACCGATCGCTAAGTTGCAATGGATTTCAGACTTCATGATTTCATGATATGTGAGAAAGTCTCTGTTAGGAAGCATGAAGCCTACTTAACTTTGCCAATATTCTTGCTCAATGGGGAGGGGGTGTTAAAGTCTTCAGGAGTGTGACCAGGATACCAACCTTTTTTGTTCTCCTCTTTGTCCCCTACCCCTCCTAGATCCAGTATCCCCAGAGCAAGGCCTGCCGGATGAGCAAAGTCAGGGATCTGCCCCCGGTGTCAGGATCCATCATCTGGGCCAGACAGGTAGGTCTATCTGCAGAGACAACCTTTCAACACTGGGGCCTTGTTTTCCGGCTGCCCTGCAGTCTTCGTATACTAGGATGGCGACGTGCGTGTGGGTGCATCACAAGAGACTTTTTGTAAATGAGTCTGTACCGTGTCTGCTTTTCTCACAGTAAGTAAGAAAACACTTTGAGACACTGTGAATAAGCCTCACCGAATCTCTCCTCCTCCACCTTCTCCTCCTCCTCCTCCTCCTCCTCCTTCTCCTTCTCCTCCTCCTCCTCCTCCTCCTCCTCCTCCTCCTCCTCCTCCTCCTCCTCCTCCTCCTCCTCCTCCTCCTCCTCCTCCTCCTCCTCCTCCTCCTCCTCCTCCTCCTCCTCCTCCTCCTCCTCCTCCTCCTCCTCCTCCTCATCCTCATCCTCATCCTCATCCTCCTCCTCCTCCTCCTCCTCCTCCTCCTCCTCCTCCTCCTCCTCCTCCTCCTCCTCCTCCTCCTCCTCCTCCTCCTCCTCCTCCTCCTCCTCCTCCTCCTCCTCCTCCTCCTCCTCCTCCTCCTCCTCCTCCTCCTCCTCCTCCTCCTCCTCCCCCTCCTCCCCCTCCTCCTTCTTCTCCTCCCCCTCCTCCTCCCCCTCCCCTCCTCCCCCTCCTCCCCCTCCTCCCCCTCCTCCCGCTCCTCCTCCTCCTCCCCCTCCTCCCCCTCCTCCCCCTCCTCCTGCTCCTCCTGCTCCTCCTCCTGCTCCTTCTCCTCATCCCCCCTCCTCCCCTCCTGCTTCTCCTGCTGTTCCTTCTCCTCCCCCTCCTCCCCCTCCTCCTCCTCTTCCTCCTCCCCCATCTCCTCCTCCTACACCACCACCTTCTCCTTGATGTAGATTGATCGTCAGTTGAGCGCCTACATGCACCGTGTGGAGGACGTCCTTGGCAAGGGCTGGGAGAACCACGTGGAGGGGCAGAAGCTCAAGGCAGACGGCGACAGCTTCCGGGCCAAGCTC
Source organism: Luidia sarsii (assembly GCA_949987565.1). Lineage (NCBI taxonomy): Eukaryota > Metazoa > Echinodermata > Asteroidea > Paxillosida > Luidiidae > Luidia > Luidia sarsii. The sequence goes on from OX465101.1 coordinate 30,582,707, forward strand.
AACACCCAGGAGCTCTTTGACGACTGGTCCAGAAAGGTACCACATACAGCCCCTGCCTCCAAGGCTGCAGCAGTTAACCTCTAAAGGAATTTTGAACTGAATTGGGTATTTGAATCTGAGAACTCTGGCTCAAAGTACTCAGGCATGCAACTTTTCCGCGGATCCGCGGATTTCCAGGTTTTTTTTATTCGGCCGTAAAAAAAAATCCTCCATTTTTTTTTTTTTTTTTTTTTAAGATTAAAAAAAAAAAAAATCATCTGGATATTTCTTCTCCCCTAACTACTATTTAAAACACATGCTGATATCAGGTTAAAAACTTTGATGTTTACTTTTCATTTTGTGTAAAAAAAAAAAAAACCTGGGTGTATGCCTTGAAAAAGGTTTAAATCTGTCACTCAGCTTAAAGTCATAAGTTGTCACAAACTGCTCTGAATGCACCACAGAACATCTAGAATCCAAAATTTTCCCGGGCCCTTAAGCGGGCCCCAAACCACGTGCCGTAAGGGCTTCGTGCTTCGTGCTCACAGTTTCATTCGGACATTTTCCTCTTTTTTTTTACAATTCAAGCGTTGCATGCCCTAGTGCAGAAACTCACCTGAGTTTGACCATTTGATCAATTTCAATTTGAGAAGGAGCACGGCTCCGAGAAGAGCCGGCTACCAGCTCCGAGAAGAGCCGACTACCAGCTCTTCTCATGGCCACTCTCAAAAGTGATGACTTACAGAGTGTCACTGCAAGCATTCCACATTGTGATTCCACCCTACAAACCTTCAAGTCTTATCTGAAATTCTGTCCAGGCCGAGGCCACAGTTTCTCCAACGTCGCTAATCCTCCTTAATTTTCTCTGCTTAATTCCTTTCGCTCTGAAACCCCCCCCCTCCTCCACCACCTACCCCCACCCCCTTACCCCATCACAGGTTCAGATGCGCCAGCTTGGTGTGTCCGGCCGCATCTTCACCATCGAGAGCCAGCGGTCACGCCAAGGGGGCAAGGGAAACCTTCTCAAGCTCAAGGTCAACTTCCTACCCGACATCATCACACTGTCCAAGGAGGTGAGTAGAGGCCGGGATTCTAGCGTCAACCCCTCCCCCCCCCCTGTCCAAGTGAAACTCGCCAAAAGGCAGACTCGGACCTTGGGCTCGAGTCCGACTCGAGTCGTAATTTCTTACAAGACTTAGACTCGGACTCGTCACAATAACGAATGACCAAGACTCAGACCTACTGACTCAGCCTCAACATGTATAGAGCACTTAAACTAACCACAGAATCCAGTTTTTATTGAAAACTTGAATGAAACAAAAGCACTCTTAAAGTGACTTTGTCGTCCACAACGGAGGTCATGAGAGATTGACCAGTCCTGGGATGGTTTTGACTAAGCCTTACGATGCATCATAACTCAACTTACGATGGACAACCCATCGTAAGTTGCGATTAGGCCGTATGGTTTCTGTGCATCATTCATTGT